>JAGSMR010000003.1:1385000-1727500 GCA_029286605.1 Sericinus montela
TTGGAAGGGACGTTACTGCTGAAATGGTCAAGTTGGTCGGCCTCGCGTCTGGGACAGCTTCCATCTGCTTGGCAATTGGTAATATCCCAAATGACTGACGTTCCGCAGTCATAACATAGCAGACTGCGGGTGCTATCGGGTGATCAGCTTGACCAGTTTAGCAAGTAAAGTTTACTCGAAGGTTTTGACGCGTAGGATGCAAGAGAAATCGGAAATTTTTTGCACAATGTCGACCTAGAAAAGGATGCATGGATCAAGTGGTTTCTCTCCGCATGATCACGGAAAAGCTTCTGGCTGCTAACCAGACGATTTTCTGTGCTTTTATGGATCTTGAGAAGGCATTTGTTAAGGTTGTAAGGAAGAAAACTGTTGCCAAGGTATGGTGTGGATGGCTCACTGCTAAAGACTGTACAGCCGCTTTATTGCGACTACAAAGCCTGTGTGGGCATGACCTGACACCCATGTTTGATGTCCAAAAGGGCATAAAGAGGGTTATTATATCAGGGATATTATATCTCAACAGGTGTTTACAAAAGCTGAAATGTTTGGGTGTGAAATTGGGTGACCTAAAAGTAAATTCTCAGCTGTATGCTGATGATGCAGTGCTTATTGTACCATCAGAGCCGAACTGCAGACATTAGTCACGTGTATGAAAGAGGAATGTGAAAATAAAGGTCTCCGTTTAAATGCTAATAAAACTTCTGGTATTTAAAATGGACAAAGAGAGATCGAAGTGTGAAGTATGGGTTAATGTTTAGAACAGGTGACTGAAATTGTAGAGCAGAATTGTAATTGCATAGAATAGCACTTTTAGCTGGGATGGAAGATGTGATTTAGATGTGGATAGGTGTGTGGCTGCCGGAAACAAAGTCAACGGAGCCCTGACTGCGTTAGTCCAAAGGCAAGGCTCACTGAAAATTACACGCCTTGCTATACATAACGCAGTGCTGGTACCGACTTTGTTATGGTAGCGAAACCTGGGTATGCCAGAAGAAGTAAGTTGAATGCGAAGGAGATGCGGTATCTTCTTAAAATGTGCGGCGTTACCTTGGTGGACCGAAAAAGTAACGAAGTAACGAAGAAGATTCAAAGTATAACAGGTTTGAAAGATCCTGTCACTAAAATCGATAAGGGCGTGCTTCCATGGTTTGGACGAAAGTAAAAATAAAAAGGTGTCGGAGGTAGGTCGAGACTAACTTTCCAAAACCATCTGAGCAAACTGCTTATATATATATATATATATATATATATATATATATATATATATATATATATATATATATATATATATATATATATATATATATATATATATATATATATATATATATATATATATATATATAAATGTATATATAAAAAAAAATATTAAGGGACTTTATGATAACAATTCGCAGAAGAACAGGTGCATATGCAAATTTTTATACATATAGTATTCCTTATTGATTGCGGATTTCCTTTTAAAACCGCCAACGGTGTAACGAACTGAGTGAAGTTTTCAACGAAAGACAAATTTATCATTGATATCGATAAGCGCTACTGACTAATCGATTATGGTTACTTTATATTATTAATCGTAAAGAAATTGATTATTCCTGTTAAGCGTTGGGCAATTCATAAAACAACATTGACCATCACAAAGTATAAAGCTTCGTAAAGCAGAGACATTAGGAAACGGTTTAAATATTGCCAGTTATAAGTGTCATGTTACAGATTTATTGTAATTTCAGCGAGCCGAGTGATGAATTACTCTGGTCGCTCGACGACAATATATTATTGATGTACGTTATAGAATAATGTATATTTTAATATATATGATACAAACATACAAAGAGATAGATCAACTTCAACACTCAAACCTCGAAGAATTATCTGTGACGCAGTGTTGTCGTTCAATTATACATGATGAATGTACGTTACATAATATACTAAAGAATATATAAAGAATTACAAAAAGTTACTCACATTCTGTTGATCTCCACGTCAGGTAAGTGTAAGGACTCTATGCAAATAACGAAGTTCTCTTTCATATAGCCGGGATTCTGAAAATAAGTAGAACTGTTAGAATAGTTCAATATCCTATTTATCAATCCAGTTTTGTGTAAATTGTGGAGTATTGTTACAAATCTTAAGAAATGAAAAAATAAAACCAGAAAACTTACAGGAAATGCAAGACAAGTTTTCATACGAATGGAACTAGTCGAAATCTACAAAAACATAATTTTATCACGAATCAATATTTAGAGAGGTTAGTAAAAAATTATGTTGCATTCTTCATAACACACACAATCAATACACATATACAAAGACATGTCTATAACAATCAATTTCCGCAATGCGAAATAGTATAATCGCTCAAATTTGGAACTTAGAACTAACAACTTTAAAATTAAAATGAATGCGAGTAAATCGTATCCAATTTTAGATTTCATTTATTTTATTTTATTAAGTTTTGATAAATACTTCGACATAAAACGCCAGCATGTAAAGCGTCGATTCACTCGTGGTTAATTAATGTAATACGTCTTGACCCTTTCCGAAATCTAACCGGATTAAACCCGAACATAATTTCCCTTTTTGTTCCTCTGTACATTAAAAGGGAATGTCTTCTTTGGGAGATAAGAAATTTTACCACCCTACTTCACCGTGAGTTTCAAAGGCTAAACCTAACCTAAATCTTCATTTGAATGTAAATGAAATTCTCGTAGTAGAAATTTTATAGACATGTTAAGATTGTTGAAGTCTTACGCAAGGCATAGTCCTTTCCCTCAAGGAGAATTCGAGAATTAATATTTTTCATAATTTTACAGATAGTGTAAATTTTAATAAACTGGAGAAAAATACTATGAAATGAAATAGCAGCAGTGGATCTAAGAAGTCCTCTGCCGAAAATATGTCTAAGAAAATCCGAATGTGTATAAACATATTATTCTCGGTTTCTGTTCCATAAAGACGAATATAATATATGTTAAAATCCAACGAAGTTGCAAAGTGTGCCAATATTTAACAATACTACTGTTTAGTCGGGTGAAAATAATTAGCAAGATCATTTGACAACTCGATAATCAAATTAATAAAAATAATTACCGTGAGCACAGTCCGGCAATAGGGGTAAGCGTTCCACGCTTCTTCATGCACCTCCAGGGAGCCTTTTGGAGCTAGGAGCCGAATGAAAGCTGGCACCTTCGATGCCAGGTGGTAGATCTTATACGTATATTGACCTGATGAGTATTTTCCACCTAAAACAAGGACATGAACAATTAATAAATAACTCTATGGTTTTTTATTATAAGAAAGGGCAAAGGTGAGGAAACATTTATCAAAATCTCGTTTTACTGAGGTTAAGTATAACACAGTAACCATTATTAGCTACCCCAGCCGCGGGAGGCAGCTAAGATAAAGCTAAGCTTAATGCAGAATCCCAATTATTTTTTTATAACTTGCCTTGGTTATAACAGCCATTATAACATTAACTATCTGCCAGTGAAAATCCCGTTACAATTGGTCCAGCCGTTTCAGAGATTGACCGGATCAAACAGTTAATCTCTGAAACTCAATATAATCTATGCTTACTCTAAGGTTAACTGGAAGGACTAATACTCGTTTATATTTTTTTAATTATTCATTATGCATATCATATTAAAAGAAATAATAAAAATGCCTAACAAATGTTAAATTAAGTTAAGTTAAGTCACGATAGCCGAGTTTTTGGGTGGTCGGAATTTCGAGTCGAGAGACCCGAGTTCGATCCCCAGGTGGCAGTACCAATGAGTTTTTCAAAAACTTATGTACGAATTTCATCGTTGGCTTGGACATAAAGACGGCGACGGGCTCACCACCTGGCACGTTGTCCCGAAAATATCTTCGGTGGAAGGTGGGTCAAAGGAACTTAATTGTCTAGACTTGACCTCTGTCTACCCCTGTATTGGGAATTGCGTGAAGATATTTTTTTTAATGTTAAATCGTTCTTAGTGGTGTAAATGTAGGTAAATGTTACGGAGCAGTAGAGAAATGTAGTATGTTGTTTTCTTCCTTCTCTTAGAGCTCTGAAAGGCGGACTACAATCAAAGTCGTTAAATCCCACGACATCCCAGTAAAATCAATAAGCGTAGAGATGATAGTAAAATTACACGTAAACAAAATATTACGAAGAAATTGCATTTTTAATATTTTTTTTAGCTGTCTTGTGTAAAAAAAACTGTGTGAGAGTTTCTTTTCGAATTTTTTAATTGATTTTCGACTCCGCTTTTGTTCAAATGTTTGAATTTCCTGGAAGTTTAGGTCATACACACGATGATGAAGGTGAATGCACCTTTACACCACAATTGCTTTACACAATTATATCTTTATAGCCAATTCTTTTAAGTATTGTTAAAAAATTAACAAAACGTTACGTTGTGAAATTACATTTTAATCGCTGAGTATTAAACATGTTCACGGCGGTTTTGAAATAAACACAACAATGTGCGATTCAAAGCGAAGACATTAATTTTGTTGCAATTATCATTAATTACGATCGTACTGTACTCAGTTAGTAGCGCACCTGAGCAAATATACAAACATCTGAGTAAACCAATGATCATGACGTCACATCGCTACATTGTAAATGCCTACTTGGTATAAACCAGCAATATTCCAAGTAATTGACATATTATTTGGTTCACAAAATGTTTGCGTGATCGAGCCTTTTACTTTTTAACGTTGAACTGGTCGTAAATGTCAGCCATATACAGTTTGTAGATTGGATATCAACTGGTGAAGAAATACTAGTTCTGTAGATTATAACATAAATTAAATGGGCATTTGTAACTTTCATGAGAAAATTTACAACAACATAATAAATAACATCTGGAAACACATTAAAATATTACTTTTTAATTTACAATTTATTTCAAACATCCGTTTGAATCTATAATTGGTGGTAAACGAGCAATCGGTTCTCCTGATGGCAAATGATTTCGACGCCTACGGTACGTCTGCAGTACATATCATACGAGGCCGTTAGCCGTGTGGTTACAGGGCAAGTTTCGTACCGTGGGTGTCGTAAGGTGGCAAGAGACGAAGTCTAAGAGATAGCCTTAAAAATCCAATTGCCAAACGACAGATGGCAGGATATCCAAATTGAAAAATATCAGAACAAAAGTAAGCAGATCGGTGGCGCAAGCAAAGTCTAGCCGCTTGACAAACGTAACGATTATGACAAACCGTCCCTAGGTAAATCCTGTCCTGTAATGGGCTTTTATAGGCCGTTATGAATGTATGAAAGAGACAGGTGGTACGGTGCTTACCTTTAAGAAGAAAACTGGGAAAGGGAAAGGTAGGAGTATAGTAGATTAAACGTACGGTGACTTCACTCAGAGGTCGAAATGCTAAAGTAGATACAAAATAGCTCTACTTTTCGCCCTCACTTTGTGAGGTCGTAGTTCTATCCCAATCGAGCCAGCCCTCATAGGGGTAATCAGTTTTCTGATTTCACACATTAATAGTATAAGGAAATAGATATAGTACAATAGTTTAACGAGAATAGTTTAAACAGTTAAACGTTTTCGAGTAATTTTTCATCTGAACACAGAATGAAAACAACGCTTTTGCGAATGCAAGAAAAAGTGTTAAAAGAATTTTCTTTAAAAGAATTTAAGGCTACAGATTAAAACGATGCGGGCCATGTTCTCACAAATCACTTATCGTCTATTTGGCTGTAGTCATCAGAAAATTGATTGAAGAAAAAGAATTGAAAGAATTTAAGATTGAAAATTTATTTATATCATTAACGTCATAAAACATTTAAGTGAACTAGAACAAAACAAAGAACACTGTGTATTTTAAAGTTTGCTAATACCGTTTTAAAGTGAGTTTAATCCGGAATATGAGACTAGGAAGACCCTGAATAGAGGTCGAGAGTACAACACAATCCAAGGGCAAGTGCCGAGAGTATTCTAAGAAAATCCACCTACACTTTTCTTTGTATATATTTGGTGTTCTGGTAATTTAAGAAAATGAACAATTCCCCTTTCGTAAAAAAGAGTATTGGCAATTATTTATTTAGAAAATGTATTTACAAATCAAATCTTAAGCTTTTATCTATAAGCATAATATTTGAACACTAACTAACCTAAAAACAACAACACACGTAAAATATTTGATATCTCTCTTATCTTCTGTCTTAAGAAGTTAAGATGTTTAAACTTGGTTAAAATTGTAGCAACTGTACAATTACAGAACATAAGCAGGCAAATGTGACCTCTATTTGTTCGCAAATAAAACGGCTCGCGCTGACAAACTCAACAAGACTTGCATTTCTCTGTATGGTTTTACTTCTTTGCTTAAAGTATTGTTTGTAAATATGGTGCCGCAGAAAGTGCGTAAACTTACTGCGATACAAAAACAATTACATGCATTGAAAATTTAGATTCCTTCAAGAAGTTCGCACATTTCTGACACAATACGCGACACATACAAAATAAATAAATATCTTCACGCAATTCCCAATACAGGAGTAGACAGAGGTCTAGTCTAAACAATTGCGTCCTTTCGACCCACCTTTCACCAGACATTTTTTGGGGACAACGTGACAGGTGGTGAGCCCGTTGACGTCCTTGTGGCCAAGCCAATATAAATCGCAAATCGTACGTAAGTTTTTGAAAAACCCCATTGGTCAAGCCTTGGGAATCGAATTCGGGTCTATTGACTTGAATTCCGATCATCAACCCACTCGGCTATCGAGACTAGATGCCCCTTTATCGTAGTCACGATAAAAGGGAAAGAAGTGAAAAAAGACAGTGAAGGAATAGAATATAATCCATGAACTGAACATTTCGAATGATTATTCTCGACTTACTATATTTCATTTAGCTGATGAAGATGCTACAGATACACAGAAGAAATACTTTCGTTTTATCATATTATTATAGTGTAGATTAACCCCAATCAATTCTCACAATACTGTACTCTGCTATTCAAATAGTATCAGTTAATACTACTTACGACCTTTACTACAGATACATACATTTATAAACAGTACAAAATATAATAAAATACCACTACTGTAGTATTTCGATTACTAATAAAATAAAAAGGGCATTGTTAAATATCTATGTATGTGTGTATGTATTATATCAACGCACGCCTAATGGTCTACCAGTACAGTAGAAGTAAACAATATGTACGTTAGCAATAAAATTTCAACACAAACTTTTAATAAAAATTTAAAATAACAATCATAAATTGAATCATGAATTCTGGAGGAAGTTTCAAAAAATGGAATCAATTTCTGTAAAAATAAATCCGTTACCCGAGTTTTGGAATAAATCCGTTCAAACAACCATAGTAGTATTATGTAAAAGTAAAATTTATAATATTTCGTAATTTATTACTAAGATCGTTGGAGATCAGGTTGCTAGCCTAATTTATGCGAATGTTAATTTTATCAAAGCTACCCCGTTCTCGTCAATTTACGAGCCTCATGTGGAAGTCTCATTAAACAAGAGATCGCAAACAAAAAATATCTCTACGTCATGAAGGTAAAAGACGCCAAATCAAATCAATATAGTAGCAATTTACATCCTAATTAGAAGAACTTTTATGATAACCTTAACTGATGTAATAATTTTCCGTTTTTTTTTTTTTTTTATAGTAGATGACCAAATGTAAATAATTGAATCTGATGTTGCTTTGCGGAATATAAACAGTTGTTAGAATATCATTATAAAACAACATTCCGTAATCAAAAAAATATGTACTGATGGTACCAAAAAATATGTTTACGCATTCGTTGTTCTTTGTAAAGTAGGATATGAAAACAAAGTCAACTGTTTTTTTGCAGTTAGTTGTATTTTTTACATTGCAGTACTACGTTACGTTATACTCACGTTATAATAAAAATATATATTATTGAAACTAACAAAAATCTAAACATTGCCTGGAACTGCCATTTTTACAGACCAAAATTAAAGAATAAAACTAAACTATGCAATAGTCATAAATGATGCACGCAGTCATTGTAGACTCAACATAAAGTAGCTGTTCGAAGTTCTCTTAGATGTGCTATAGAACATTATGTAGGGAGTCTCCCTTATTTATAAATTTTTATCAAACCAACTGAACAATTTGTTGACGTAGATGTGATTTTGGCTGACGTATATGTTCTTGAGGTTTGTGTTTTTGTGTCAAATTTTTGAGACACAAACAATGCTGGGAAGGTAGATTGGATAAAGTACAGATACAGAGAATTTACAGATGAAAGGAATAGCAGCTCTGTACGAAAATTTATACATATAAAAAATTGGAGTGTCTGTTTGTAATATTGAAATAACGGTTTTGTACTACATGCATATGAATCTACACCAACTTTTTTTTTCCATTTTTGTCTGTCTGTCTATTTGTTGAAACGGCTGGACCGATTTTAACAGGACTTTCACTGATTGACAGCTAATGTTACACTTTCCAATATCATTGCTCTTGAAACACAGATTTAATTAAACTAATATTTATTCCACCGAAACAACGAAAGAGGATATATCCATAACTTCGCTATAAGGCGATTCACAAACCTTAAGCCTCTGGGCCAATATAATCTCAATCAAATTAATTTTTGGCTCTTTGAAAAAAATTAAAAATTGGTAAATGTTTGTTATTTAATTATCTATTAGTGTTACAATAATCTCTACTTAAATTACATTTAACAATCATTTTGTTATAAATTTTATATCAATAAAGATATTTCCTGTCGACCAATGTGAAGATATCAAATTAAGTAATGAAATTTGCTGGAAGATATTTGCTTTTCAATTATGACTTTATAGCCATCAAAATTGTAAATAACTTTGCGTATCGGTGTGGGATGCTCCTTATGAATAAGATAATCTATCTTTATGTGTTGATCACTCAGAAATAGGTTTCTTTTCATTTTACCTGTGTTTAAAAATAAATAAAATAAATATCTTCAAGCAATTCCCAATACAGGGGTAGACAGAGGTCTAATCAAGATAATTAGGTCCCTTTGACCCACCTTCCACCGAAGACATTTTTAAGACAACGTGACAGGTGGTGAGCCCGTCGCCGTCTTTATGCCCAAGCCAACGATATAACTCGTATATATTTTTTTTGTAAAACCCCTTTGTACGAGCCTGCCACGTGGGGATCGAACTCGGGTCTCTCGACTCGAAATTCCGACCACCCAACCACTCGGCTATCGTGACTTTTTTTACCTGTGTTTACATTATACAATACGATCGTAGACAAAAGTATTAAAGTTTTGATAGTTCTCCTGCAATCAGCCTACGAGGGCAATGTCGGGATAGCACCGACCAAAACACAACCATGTTTCGCCATCGACCACCGTAACGCTTTTATAAACATCACATTCTCTCCATCGTGGGCTCATCCCACGTGGGCGACGGACCAGAGACCGCCATCCGGAGATCATTTGGGTCAGGAAGGTGGGTGTTTTAATGAGCACCGCTACGACCCTTCGTCCATTCCCCGCGAAGTTGGGTCAGCTACACAGGGTGCACCTGGTACACAGTGGGTTTCAAGTTACGGTCACTAAGCCCCGCAGCCACGACAAGGCTGGAATCCTTTCAGTGGAGTTTTGTCAACCCTTTACTAGCAATAAAGAAAATTATCGGATTTTATTACTTACCAAGCAAAGGGAAGTCTTTGAAGGGTTCATTTTTGATGACCTCGATACCTTCGCCGCCTCCAGTTTCATTTTTTGATACCTCCGCCACGCAGTATAACTGCGCTACTTGGTACTGAGAACAAACAATCCATAATGAAAATTAATCCTGTAACAAATCAATAACATGCATAACACAAACGATAAATTAAGAATGTTTTAAAATATATATTAAATAACTATTTTAAAAAATCACACACGTCATCATGCAATAAAATAGAAATATACCATTTACATAAGTAAATTTATGCACCAATAAAAACAATAAACATATATGTCTCGGGTAAAAGTACTTCAATTTATCATAGAAACTTTTGCATTTGATGGATTGAACCCTCAACTCGTAAGTAGCGTCAAAAGCAAAGTTACTAACAAATGTATCATAATAAAAAAAATATCTTCACGCAATTTCCAATACAGGGGTAGACAGAGGTCAAGTCTAAACAATTAAGTCCCTTTGACCCACCTTCCACAGAAGATATTTTCGGGACAACGTGACAGGTGGTGAGCCCGTCGCCGTCTTTATGCCCAAGCCAACGATATAACTCGTATATATATTTTTGTAAAACCCCTTTGTACGAGCCTGCCACGTGGGGATCGAACTCGGGTCTCTCGACTCGAAATTCCGACCACCCAACCACTCGGCTATCGTGACTTTTTTTACCTGTGTTTACATTATACAATACGATCGTAGACAAAAGTATTAAAGTTTTGATAGTTCTCCTGCAATCAGCCTACGAGGGCAATGTCGGGCTAGCACCGACCAAAACACAACCATGTTTCGCCATCGACCACCGTAACGCTTTTATAAACATCACATTCTCTCCATCGTGGGCTTATCCCACGTGGGCGACGGACCAGAGACCGCCATCCGGAGATCATTTGGGTCAGGAAGGTGGGTGTTTTAATGAGCACCGCTACGACCCTTCGTCCATTCCCCGCGAAGTTGGGCCAGCTACACAGGGTGCACCTGGTACACAGTGGGTTTCAAGTTACGGTCACTAAGCCCCGCAGCCACGACAAGGCTGGAATCCTTTCAGTGGAGTTTTGGCAACCCTTTACTAGCAATAAAGAAAATTATCGGATTTTATTACTTACCAAGCAAAGGGAAGTCTTTGAAGGGTTCATTTTTGATGACCTCGATACCTTCGCCGCCTCCAGTTTCATTTTTTGATACCTCCGCCACGCAGTATAACTGCGCTACTTGGTACTGAGAACAAACAATCCATAATGAAAATTAAATCCTGTAACAAATCAATAACATGCATAACACACACGATAAATTAAGAATGTTTTAAAATATATATTAAATAACTATTTTAAAAAATCACACACGTCATCATGCAATAAAATAGAAATATACCATTTACATAAGTAAATTTATGCACCAATAAAAACAATAAACATATATGTCTCGGGTAAAAGTACTTCAATTTATCATAGAAACTTTTGCATTTGATGGATTGAACCCTCAACTCGTAAGTAGCGTCAAAAGCAAAGTTACTAACAAATGTATCATAATAAAAAAAATATCTTCACGCAATTTCCAATACAGGGGTAGACAGAGGTCAAGTCTAAACAATTAAGTCTCTTTGACCCACCTTCCACAGAAGATATTTTCGGGACAACGTGACAGCTGGTGAGCCCGTCGCCGTCTTTTTGTCCAAGCCAACGATGAAATTCGTAAATAAGTTTTGAAAAACTCATTAGTACTGCCACCTGGGGATCGAACTCGGGTCTCTCGACTCGGAATTCCGACCACCCAACAACTCGGCTATCGTGACTTAATATCATAACGTATATCATAATAAACGGCTAAAAATTTACTAAGCTATTCATAAACATTAGTGGCAACAGGCTCGAAAATTATTAAAGTGGTCTTCAGAATGGGAGCACATCAAATATCGGCATTTAACATGATATACAGCAATAAAGAAATAAACGCAGATTATAGATCTCACTATACTTATGGCCTAACTGTAGTGGAAGCAAAAAAATTTCTAACCTTCATACAAAATATTACAATAAAGTCAGTATTGAAATCGGACGGGAATTCCAATAGAACATTCAATATGTCCGCTACTTTTTTCTTTATTATCATGGAACCAACAACATACTGCTATTGTAACAAAACAATTGTAAAATAACGCTTTTAGCCAATAACAGGTTCATGCTTATAAAATACAATAGGTTCGATTTGCCTATTATAATAATCGGTCGCTTAAAACAAGCAGCGGGCGGTTTAATATTGAAAGGTTTAATCCAATCATCTAACAGAAATATGATTGGATTTGTAGATTACTGCTAATACTATAATTTTAACAGCGATGATTATTTAAATTTATTTGTTAATTAGCTCCAACTATACAACATTAATATTTTCTTAATGAGCAATATTTTTTTTTATAAGCTGTAGACGCAATAACAACAACTACGAACAAGATTTTCAGGTAATACAAGGTTACGGTTACTTTATATTGATGTAACAAAAAATAAACAATTAGTTTATTACACCTGGCAAGGTAATTTTTAAACACCTTAACAAAATATTACTGTTAAATAAAATGGTCAAATGGGAATCATTATCACCAAACGAGGGTTCAATATTTGTTGTACACGCAAAAAGAAATGTTACGCATAATAAAAACATTAGAGATAAAGTTAGTTAATGGAATCAGGAGGTCTTATTATTGCATACTATATGAGAGTGGTAGGGTGGTCGGAATTTCGAGTCGAGAGACTCCGAGTTCGATCTTCAGGTGGTAGACTCGTACAAAACTGATATACGATTTATATCGTAGGCTTGAATGATGTTGGTGTCGTAAGAGGCGATAAGTGAAAGCCTTAGATGGCGGTATAAGCGGCTACGGGCAGCATCGACTACAGTGCAAGGTGGTCAGTACTATATACTATTGTCGGTACTATGTACTAGCTATCGCCCATCCCCAGCCAAGCATGAGTTTAGTGTTTTCTATTCTTTTGTGCATCAAATAATAGTGCAAAGATAATTTAAAATCAATGGAGTTTGTGGATCGAATCGAATCATTCGAAAGTTAGTCTTGTCCTACCTCGATCCCTTTATTGTGAATTTTCGCGCTGTATATTTTCTTCGACATTCGGTTTTCACTCATAATCGCTAAATGTGCTCAGACCGTCGAGGCACGCCTTAATTATTTTTAGTAATAAGGATTATCTTTCAAACCAAATTGCGAATCTCTTCGATTCGTTTTTGATCGGCCAAGGCAACGCCGCATTTAGAAAAGATCGCATTTCTACTGTATTTAGTTTATGCTTCTTCTGAGAGACTCAGGTTTCGCCGCCATATAACATTTGCGGTAATTCATTTTTATAGAGATTAATGTCTTCAAGCATTTTCCCGGTACTGGGTTAGACAGAGTTCTGGACAATTAAGTACTTTCGATCCACCTTTCACTGAACCCTATTTGTACCACTGTGACGGGTGGTGAGACTATCGCCCTCAATGTGTATCATATACTTGATGTTATTGTAAAATTTCCAGGCCAATACCGCATGCAAAAATGTGGGAGTGTGGGTGGTGCTCTTCTTCTCTTCGGATCAATAACTTTTGCTTGTAGAATTATATAAGATAATTTTATAATAACAACTCTGTTTACTTTTAAAAGTCACGATAGCCTATAATTAGTCTGGGTAATCAGAATTCGAGACAAGAGACCAGAGTTCGATCTTCAGGTGGTAGACTCGTACAAAACTGATATACGATTTATATCGTAGGCTTGAATGATGTTGGTGTCGTAAGAGGCGATAAGTGAAAGCCTTAGATGGCGGTATAAGCGGCTACGGGCAGCATCGACTACAGTGCAAGGTGGTCAGTACTATATACTATTGTCGGTACTATGTACTAGCTATCGCCCATCCCCTAGCCAAGCATGAGTTTAGTGTTTTCTATTCTTTTGTGCATCAAATAATAGTGCAAAGATAATTTAAAATCAATGGAGTTTGTGGATCGAATCGAATCATTCGAAAGTTAGTCTCGGCCTACATCGACACTTTTTAATATTAACTTTCGCGCTATATATTTTCTTCACCATTCGGTGTCCACTCATTTGTTCGACGTGCCCTAATCACCGAAGCACACCCTTATCCATTTTAGTGTTAAGATCTTTTAAACCTGCCATATTGCGAATCTCTTCGTTTCGTTTTCGGTTAGCCAAAGTAACGCCGCACATTTTACGAAGAGATCGCATCTCCACTGAATTCAACTTGCTTTTATGCTTCTTCTGACAGACCCGAGGTTCACTGCCATATAACAATATCGGTACCAGCAATGCGTTAAGTATAGCAAACCATGCATTTTTCACTACACCTTGCCTTATGACTAAAGCGAATTTACTTTGCTCCCGGCATCCACTCCCCTGTCCATATTACATCTTTTCCATGCCGGCTAAAAGTGCTTCCCAAGTATACAATTACATTCAACTTTGTTCTCACTTTGTCCCTTTTAAATACCAGAACCTTAGTTTAATTACCATTCAAACATAGACCTTTATTTTCACATTCCTTTTTCATACACATGACTAATGCCTGCAGCTCTGCCTCTGGTGTTGCAATAAGCACTGCATCATCAGCAAACAGCAGACAATTAAATAAATACATAATAATAAATATATGGAATAAAGCCATGGTATTACAAGTATAGAATAACAGGTATTTCCACACATCTATGCCCATGAAATACTCAATTATTTTAGAGTAAGCCTTTTTAAATTGGGTTTGTTAAAGAGCAGGTAAATTAAATTGTACATATACTAAGGTAGCGCTTTTAGCCAGGATGGAAGATGTGATTTAGATGTGGACAGGCGTGTGACTACCGGGAACAAAGTCAATGGTGCCCTGACTGCATTAGTCAAAAGACAAGGCGTAGAGAAAAGTATAAGCGATACATAACGCAGTGCTGGTCAATACCAATACTAAGTTGGTACTAGTACTTTGTCATATGGCAGCAAAAGCTGAGTTTGCCAGAAGAACAATAAAAGCAAGTTGAATGCAGTGATGTGACTTTTTACGAAGAGATTTTCAAAAAAAAGGGTGACGTTACATTACCGGCACATTACTTACAATACTGTCCCAAATACGCTATGATGAAAGTATGGAAATTTGTGTGTAGATATAAAATAAATAACCATGAATTTTTTTTAAATTAATAGTATTCTAACTTTTGAAAGAAAGGTTTCAAATTTAAATCCTAATACATCATCACAGTACTGTCTATATAAAAGCAAATGTAAAAGCAAACCTTTTTTTATCATTCAATGTACTTATGTAATGGGATAAGATGTTTAAGATTTGTTAAGAAAATCTACCTAATAGTAAGCAACTAGTCTAGCCCAAGGCATTAATTTTATAGAAACGGGTCAGTATGGTGCTGATGCAGATGAGACCTCGGCAAAGAAGAATTCTTACTGGGAACAGGGTTCTCTTAGCTCAGTGTGTCATTGTCTCCAGTATGTGAAATCAACCACATTTAAAAATGGTGCCCTACCAGTAATTTTACACCAATCAGACAGACCAATAGCCTGAGAGTTGGAGTCTAAATCTAAGACCTAGCAGTCAGGTAAGGCATGACAAACTGTGAAATGCATTCTAAACTTTTAAACAATTACATTAAAGCATAGGCCATAAAAAGGTATATCACTGATTAAATAGGGAATAAAAAAACACTTATATCTCACTTTTTTACTTACAAATGAGTGTCAAAATTTTTCTCAAATGAAAAATTTAAGTTTTTATTAATTTTGTGGTATAAAAATACCAATTGTTGTTGTTAAATATGTGATAATTGGATCTAAATAGTGTAAAATTTTAAATCAATATTATCAAATATTCTCTTTATGACACAAAGGATCAAACCATGATCTAAATACCATCAAAAACATCAATATCTTTAGCATTAAAACCAGTGCAGTGTGTGAAAATGTATATTATACATAATTAACATCAATGAATAATACAAAACCTTACCTAATGCAATTTACAGTAATTACAAGCAGAATGTATAACAAAATATCTTACCTCTTCAACTGTTAAAGGAAGGGTAACTCGACTGTAAAAAAAATATTTATTTTATTAAAAACCACATTATCTTATAAATGTAATGTAAAATAAAAAAATATATAGAAGCTAAAGTGTCTGCAAGTTTCTACCTTGACCTGAACTTATACTGTCAGTGTCCGATAATTTTTCTTTGGACATTTCAAGGTTTGAAACTCAAACGTTATACGATACTATAACAAATGATACATAGTAAATTCACAACGAAATATTGAAAATAATTTGCTAGACAAAGCTGAAAATTTGGTGACAGAGAAAAATCGATTCTATTGAATTTGACACAAAATAACCTTTACTTACTATTCTTTTATAAGCATATTGACTATGTATTAACTTTTTCACTTAAATGCACATTAGATAATTCACTAATAATTTTATAAAGTTCTTATCACAATATAGCACTTGAGCAATGCTCCGATTATCCGAAAATTACAATTTTAAAATCTTTAGTCAACCAATGACGGAAAATGACAAGGCGCATGCTTCAGATTCGGATCGTGATGCAACGGATATTACGTCAACAATTATCGAAACGTTCTAGTTAAGAATAATCATAGAACTCAAATCATCCTTTTTCATTATAATTAAATACTTATTACTTGAGATCGATTTATATAATAGGTTTCTTCACATTTTAAAAAAAAAAGGTTCACACCATTTTTTATTATGGTTTTTTTCATTTAAATAAAGTATGCAGGTACCATTTTGTTTGATAACATAATACCTTTGCTATAGAAATTTTGGGGCTCCTGATCAAAATACGATAAATACGATAAATACGACAAAATACGACAATCGGTTTAGGTAGTCCTCTCGTGATGTTAACCTGACACAGCCTAAAGAGTTCTAAAGAGACTGAAACAGGTGGAAATCCGAAGGTTTTATCCGTAATAGGACGACCAGGGCGACATGCATCTTTGACATTTTGATTTTTATGCGACAAAAGTGTCGGCAGACTGTCTTGTCACGGCTCCTTGAATGAAATCATCCGAAGGGTTCTTGTTTTCATAAATATTCCCTCGGTTTTAAAGCCTTATGGAATATTTAGGGAGAATGGTAAGTGACAGTAGTAGAGCCACGCATCAGCTTTTGTTGTTGCATGAATGGGCCGGCTCGACCGGGGAAGTACCACGACCTCACAGAATACCGGCGTGAAGTAGAAGTCTAACAAATTTCTAGGTTTCGTCTGGTGAGTGCAGGTAACCGGAGGCCCATACACCTTCCTACCCCAATTCTGGAGGGCACTCTAAGGCCGGCAACGCATCTGCTATGCCTCTGGTATGGCGGGTGTTGAGCGGCGGTAATCACTTACCATCACGTGAGCCACCTGCTCGTTTGCCTCCCTTTTCTTTAAAAAAAAAGACCCGACGACTTAACTTTACGTCCCTTGGGGGAGAGGCAAAGCTCTTGTGTAGGTCGATAAGGGCCAGGGCGGCATCACAGGCAGCTGAATCGTTAAATGGCGTAAATATGACTCTTTGAAAGGATACTATGTATTTGTACCATTTGTCTCTACAATCGGTCCGTGAGGTCTCCGCGCGATGCAGTTTCTGAAGGAATTGTACCTTCGACTAGTCGTAGTCGCTGGTTACAAAAGGGCTGGTTCTTTTCTCGCTCAACGGTTAAGTCTAACCATTCAACGTGAAAATGCAGCCAACGTTCTTGGTACTATGCCAAGAGGAGTAGGACTCTACATTATAATAGTTTTTAGTTAATAAGTATTGTAAATATTAACATAATTTTGTTTCTGTAAATAAAGTATTATTCATTTTACTTTGAAATTCTCTGCCCATATATATTAAAGAATCTAATATCTATCTAAAAAGTCACGATAGCCGAGTGGTTGGGTGGTCGGAATTTCGAGTCAATAGACCCGAGTTCGATCCCCAGTTGGTAGGCTCGTACCAATGGGTTTTTCAAAAACTTATGTACGAATATCGTTGGCTTGGACATACAGACGGCGACGGGCTCACCACCTGTTACGTTGTCCCGAAAATATCTTCGGTGGAAGGTGGGTCGAAGGGACTTAATTGTCTAGACTCGACCTCTGTCTACCCCTGTATTGGGAAATGCGTGAAGATATTTTTTTTAAATATCTTCCCATATTAATATGAAAATTAAAACTTTATTAACTTTTCCTTTTAACTGAGTACCAGTCGTAAATCACTTTTTTCTCTTTAATTATCTATGTTAATGTGTACATCCGCTGTCTTTAAAAGTATCCTCTGCCCTAAGGTGTCCTGGAAGAAATCGCTGTTTTAGCAAAAACGTCGCGAGTTGCACCCATGGTTCTTTAGTTCTGATAATACTACACTATATTTCTTGGTGTATATTAAAATTATATACCTTTACGTCTGTAAAAGTAAAATAAACTTTATCTCTATCTTAGAATTATTAATAAAATGTTACTAAGTTTACATTATTTAATAATGATTTTCATCAAAATAAATTTTATATATATATATATATATATATATATATATATATATATATATATATATATATATATATATATATATATATATATATATATATATATATATATATATATATATATATATATATATATATATATATATATATATATATATATATATATATATATATATATATATATATATATAACTGCTTATTTACACAGTCTACTTTTTATATGGCCTTATATTATTTCATAAGTTAAATTGAAGGATCAAATTCATTGTATAAATATGGGGTCGAGATTGCTTTAGAGTTAAGTTTTAAAACATTTTCACGGCATTTACGTAATTTTGAGAAATATAGATGATGATATTGATTGTCCGACTGCTGATTGTAAAGCACCTGATAGTATTCAACCCAAAACGATGGATTGCTATTATCGAACCACAAGGTACATAATACGCGTTTTAGCAAATATTCTTACAAAGCTTTCAATGTATATATCTGCCATTTTTTGAATTTGCTAAAACTAAAACAGTGACCATAAAACTTTATCGTAAATCCTATCTGAGAGAAACATGAAACTGCTGAACGTTTTTCACTGGCTAAAACTGTGGGTTCTAGAATTGGAGTGTTTGTATTGTTCTATTATTGTACTGATGTTTTTTGTTATTTGGATCTCATATAAATAAATAGGCCCCTATCTATATATAGCTATAATAGCACATACATTTCTCAGATCCTAAAGAAAGTTGCTAAAGCACTTGAGTTGTCGAATCGGAAACAACGTAGGTACCAAAAACAAATGTTTTTCTACATTGACCCGCCTATGTATTAGCCTTGTAGTCTCGTATTGAACACGAGACTTCGGATCTGGCGATACTTTGAAAACTGGTGTATATGCCACCCGTACACGGAGGTTGTTAAATATAATGTTGTCTCTAAAATTTATGGCACTTAATCGAATTTTTAAAATACTTTATATAATGATCGAAACTTTATAATTTACGCACAATTCGTGACGGGGTAGCCAGAGAGAACCTACCACTTTACAAATCTCTTCGTTTAGCTTCCGATCAGCCAAGGTAACGCCGCACATTTTACGAAGAGATCGTATCTCCACTACATTCAACCTGCTTTTATGCTTCTTCTGGCATACCCAGGTTTCGCTGCCATATAACAGCACTGCGTTATGTATCGCAAGGCGTGCATTTTTCACTACGCCTTGCCTTTGGACTAACGCTGTCAGAGCACCGTTGACCTTGTTTGCGGCAGCGATACGCCTGTCCACATCTATATCACATCTTCCATCCCGGTGAAAAGCAATGCCCAAGTACACAATCTCATTCACCTGTTCTAGACATTCCTTATTTACCCATATTTCACACTTCGTTCTTTCTTCGTCCCTTTCAAATACCAGAACCTTAGTTTTATTCAAAAGGAGACATTTATTTTCACATTTCTCTTTCATACACGTGACTAATGCCTGCAGTTCTGCCTCTGACGGTGCAATAAGCACTGCGTCATCGGCATACAGCAGACAATTTTCTTTTATGTCACTCAATTTCACACCCAGACAACTTTTCGCACACCACCATTCTTTCCGCTTTTGTAAACAGCTGTCGAGATACAATATGAACAGCCAGGAGGACATGACACAACCCTGTTTCAGGCCCATTTGGATTTTTTTTTTTAATATTGAGCAAACGCTTTAATAGTAACTAGTAGAAAACTACAAACTCACCTTCCGTGTCATGTATTCAGTTTTCGCATGATATATTTTAAGGTAAAAGTTACGATAGCCGAATGGTTAGGTTATCAGAATCAAGAGACCGGAGTTCGATTCGCAGGTCGTACAGACTCGTATCAATGGGTTTTTCTAAAAAAAAACTTGTTTTTAATGAACGATTACGGCAACAGTACATAATTGTACGATTTATATATCGTCGGCTTGAACATAAACGTTGACGGGCTCAAAACCTGTCACGTTGTCCCAAAAATGTCTTTGGTGGAAGGTGGGTCGAAAGGACTTAATTGTTCAATCTTCTGCCTACCCCAGTATTGGGAATGAAGCGAAAAAGATAATTTAATGCAAAAATTTTTGCAACTCAAATCGGTCCGTAGTATAGACGAAAAAATATGTTTAAATTTTACGGTTAACAGGTGCAAGGAAAAATTACTTAAAAAAGGCTAGTCTGGATTCAAATCCCGACATTAGCATAAGTTGTTCTTTTTCTAATGTTATTACGATGGAAGCTAACAATTTGTCTATAGTCTATATAATTTGTTGGTTTGAACTTGGCAGCCATGAACACTCCAATTGTCAATGTCTGGTATATAGCTAAAGAGTATGTAATCAGTACGTTGTAGTTTATAACGAAAGGTTTTATACTCTTTGGTCATTGTCAATTCAGTATTATCTATTATTCAGTTTAAAATGTCAATTCAGTTCCTAAAGAATTGTTTTGATATTGAATATGAATAATTGATGAATTTATTAGTCTTTAAATTGTGTGCCTTTACGTTTATGATAAGCTAACCCCCAATTTTAATTGCAGTATTCATTCTACCCGACGAAATAATGAGTTTAGTTGGGAAAAAGTGCGAATCAATATCTCTATCTGAACCGAATAGAGACGACAATGTAATACCCAGCGAAATAACTCCAGAAGATGTACTCAGACTGGACAAGATCACTGACACATATTTATGCAGTCCAGAAGCTAATATTTATGACATAGATTTCACAAGGTTTAAAATTCGTGACCTAGAAACTGGCACTGTGTTATTTGAGATAGCAAAACCGCCAACAGATTTTGGTGTTGACAATGAAGGAACTGAGGATGCTCCAGAGGACCCTTTGGACCCAAATGCTGGAAGATTTGTACGATATCAATTCACACCACAATTTTTAAAACTAAAAACTGTTGGAGCTACGTAAGTAAAATATTTTTTTCCGAAGCTCTGAAGCTTATTACTACTTAAATTGAATACGTGGAAATTGAGACCAAGTGGAACCAATTTTGATGAATGATGTAGACATGCTCAGGTGTATGCAAACACAAGAAACATCAAAATTATTAAAGCTTGATGTTGTTTTACATCTTAACATTTGTATTAAGTCAAATGAAAATTGGGTGGCCATCATAAAATGCTATGTAAAATGCCATCGTTCTCTGGTAAAACAGTTCTCTTTTTTTAACTTTATTACTATTGGAAATAATAATAATGTATGTATTTATATGTAGATAATGAATGAAACAATTCTTGGATATTATTGAATTTTATTATGTAGACATTTTGTTGGTGTGGATAATTATTTTAAACTTTTCTTTCATTGTCAAAACAATAATATATAATTTTACTAACACATATAAAAAAGAATTTGTGTAAAGTGCTTTACTTAATGTATATTAAATATTAAAATTTCAGAGTTGAGTTTACAGTTGGAGCTCGGCCTGTCAATCACTTCAGAATGATTGAGAAACATTTCTTCAGAGATACACTACTCAAAACGTTTGATTTTGAGTTTGGCTTTTGCATTCCATTTTCAAGAAATACATGTGAACATATATATGAGTTTCCAACTTTGCCACCTGATTTAGGTATATATTGTTATATTTAATTGTATTTATTTTTGGAAAGATTATGGTTAATTAAAAATTTTATGTTTTAGTTGAAGAAATGATTGCTGCACCCTTTGAAACTTGTTCTGACAGTTTCTATTTTGTGGACAACCATCTGGTTATGCACAATAAAGCTGATTATGCATACAATGGAGGAGTTAACAAGTAAATGGAAATGAAAAAAATTCTCCAATGACTAGTGTGCCAGAGAATTAAAAGTTTAACTGTTTAAAAGTTCAATTTAGAAGAGCAATGTCAGGGTGGGTCTCTGTCTGCTGCTATCAGTTGATTTCTTAAATTCTCACATTTATTAGGTAATCTTAAAAATCTTGTTCAGTTCACTTTCAATAATTGGCACTTATTTACTATTCAAAAAATTTTCAAATTTTCACAATATTTAATGCATTTACTGTTAACACAAAACCAGTTATAATATTTAATAATAATGTTTTAAATTTATTTATTTTGAAGTTGAGTAATTAATGAATGTTTGAAAAATTTTCCAATTAAAACATACATTCCAACTTATTTAAATGAAAGACTAGTTGTTTTCATGTAACAGAAAAAAACATGGTTTTAATATTATTAAAGGTAGCAAAAAGTTTAAAAGTCATGATAGCCGAGTTGTTGGGTGGTCGGAATTTCGAGTCAAGAGACCCGAGTTCGATCCCCAGGTGGCAGTACCAATGAGTTTTTCAAAAACTTATGTACAAATTTCATCGAGTCCCGAAAATATATTCGGTGGAAGGTGGGTCAAAGGGACTTAATTGTCTAGACTTGACCTCTTTCTACCCCTGTATTGGGAATTGCGTGAAGATATTTATTTTACTATTTAAGGTAGCACAATAGGAACAGAAAATGTAATATTTCTTTGTTTTGAATGCAAGTGTGTCTATTATTATTGAACACAAATAAGCACATGTTTTGTGATCATAACATTTTAAATGTATTCTTCAGTGTGTAACACTTTGTATTGTGGTGTAGTCATTAATTGAGTGATTTGTGGTTATTGATCATTAATGAAATCTAGTCATACATTACCTAAGGATATATTATTTTATATAAAAGAAGCAAAATACGTACTTCAATTATATTTTAAATATGTCATCAAATTGTGATAACATCTTGAAATGAGGTGAGATATAGCAAGTGACAAGACTTACTACAGGGATTGGGAGTTGGCAGTGTTTGAAAAATACACATATAATGTACAATAAATGCTTACAAGTTCATTTTATTGATGATAATTTTTATCATTGTTCCATAAAAAATTAGGTGCATGTTTGGAAAAGTGTAAAATTCAAATTCAAACTTGTATGATACTAGTATTTTCATATGGTTGATGTTTTTAAAATATGCACAATATAGTGGTGCACATGATTGTACTACCTTTTCCATTAAAATAATTAGTGCATAAGCAAATTTATTTGTTTTATTAGAAATATTATGTAGCTTTTGTGCAAATTTAAGAAATAATCTAAGGGTTTCGGAATGGAATGCAAAATATGTATTACTGGTTCAAGCCCGTCATTCGACTATTGTCATTGCTAGTATTCTTTTAAAATTAAAAATGAATTAAACCTGAGGACACAAAACAATTTAAAAATTTGTGTTGTTACATTTTTTTGATGAATAATTTTTAAGTAATTCATTTCATCATTGGAAAATATATATCTTATCTATGTAGATCAGACTAAATGTGCTCTTTATTCTCAATTTAATATTCTTCAATGAAGATTTCTTATTAGAAGTATTGGTCATATGGACTGAGTAGTTTATGTCAATGTACTTATGCTGAGGGCGGCAGCTATTAAATATTAAGACTTGAAGAATTTTTGAATTTAAAATCCTAAAATCTATTTTTAATGCCGTCCAACAACTTGTTTCTTTGACAAGTGTTATTGCTTTAATGTAAAAAATAATATGTACTACCATGTGTTCACTATTTAAACATGACTGTTTAATTTTACATGCATATAAAATGATCTCTTTCTTTATTTAAATGTTTTTATGTGTAAAGTTGGAAATAACATTTAATGTAAGTGGGTAGTTCACCCTGTAGTGTTAGATGATGAAGCTTGAAATACAATACATTGTTGTTTCATAACTATTCTTTTCTTTTGTAGTTGTGTAAGTTATATACTCCTACCTTAAATCTATGTTACATAAACGAACAATATTCGTACACAAAACTCGAGAGGTTGTTGGTGGATGGACTTAAAATATTTTTTCAAAACTTTATCCCGAAGTTCCCATTGGGGACGTTGGAATATTTTCCTTAAAATATAGCATTAAAGATATAAAATTTGTTTGATAGATTTCCATTATTTATATTCTTTTCTTTCCCTTCTTTAAAGATCACAGTTTCTTCACGCACAATCCCTGATGGGATAGTCAGATCGCCAAGTGTCACCCTTACATACTCTTCCGATTCTTTCAGCTTCTGCAGCTTACATCTGAGGTCATCTCTTTACTAGAGGCCTAGTAGTCTAACCATGCTTTCTTCTTCTTACTTACTGCTCTTTCACTTCGTAGTAATCCGTTAACCAGGTAGTGATCCGTTCCCAGGTCAGCACCCCTAAACTCTCGCGTATCCATCACATGTTTTCGCAGTCGGTCATCCACCAGGAATAAATTGATTATACTTCATTCATTCTCTAGTATTCATATGGATTTTCTTATGATTAAACATGGTGTTTGTCATAATAAGACCCTTTTCCTTGCATATAGCCAGTATAAACATGCCAGCATCGTTATCCATTTTATTACCAAACATTCCAAGCATTGACTCCTACCCTGGTCGAGCAGTACCAACCCATCCATTCAAACCATCAAATTCAACAATTTTTTCGTTTTCCCTAACTAAATATAGACTTCTAATTCTAAACTTCTCTAACATTCTCCTAAAACTCCTCCTGCTCTGATCTGGACGACGAAGTTACCTGCGCATAAACAGCCAGTCTCAATTTAAAGCTAACCCAGAGTAGTCTTGAGTTCACAATCTTATATTCAGTCATAATATCCATCAACCGAGACAATAGCAGCAATCACCCTCTAGCAATCTCTTCGGCACTCCGGACCATAGAGCTAACGCCCCACCAGGGAGCTCTTCGGTGCCACTAGCATCACACACAAAACGAGGCGATTATGGGTAAGGCTCCCCTACTAGAGACACCTATGTCCGGCAGTGGATCTTTAAAGGCCACTTGTATATATGTAACCCCATTTCAAAATGCACTACAGCAATGAATCCGGGTCCTATAAATCTCGGAAACAAAATGCTAGCTTAATGAAAAAAATTGTGTTTAGTAGACAGTTAAATACTCCGTAAGGTTCCGCTCTATTCCCACACTGTTCGAGGCAAACGAAACAAAAAACCTTCAGCACCCCTTACTATGCTTGCCGTCGATTTCTGCAATATGGACTACATTCCAATCTTTATGCCGCCCACTACCATCTGGAGATGGCAAAGCCGGACTTGCTTTTTTTGCCTTGGATGCGGTCTTTCTTTGCATCCTACCCATGGGCGCAGGTATGCTTCTCGCTGGATAGTCCCGACGCCGTTACAAATTACGTCGCCGATGAGGTGCTTCAAGGGGTGCCCATCTGCAGGAGCCACCAAACCAAGGCTTAGGAAGTAGATCTAAGCCTTGGTTTGGTGGCACCTGCAGAATGGTATTTCGCCAAAAGTAGCAGTGCTACCGGGCCTGGGTTAATGCATCAGCGTCTCGGGATTCAAATACTAGCATTTTTAAGAAGTATAACTCTGCCGCCAGGTTCTTCAAAAGAGTAATTACTGTGGCAAAGTCCGAGCACATTGGCAGAATTGGCGAGAAACTAGTTCGTCTTCCTTCGAGAATTCGTGCGTTCTGGTCCCTGTCCAAGGGAATTTCAGTTAGCCATCACTACCATTTCTGCACAAGGAGGACAACTCTCTGGACCATGACGCATAGCCGATCTTCTAGGATCTCTTTTTGCGTCCAACTCGACTCTCGATGACAGGGGGAATTAACCGCCGACCATCCCGTGCAGTGAATGCTCTATGCCGGGCATCCGGTTTTTTCAGAACTCAGTGCGCAAAGCACTCCTCTCTCTGGACATCCAAAAGTCGAGTGGAATCCCCTCTATTGTATTTTGGATGTGTGCTCCAGAGTTAGCACCGGTTCTTACGCATCTTTTCCGGTAGTCCTATTCCTCGTCTCGTAGGCATCGTCCGGAAGGCATAGAAGATAGTTTTGGTGCACCCGATGCCTAAGCAAGGCGACCGCTCAGATCCGTGCATCTACAAACCGATCGCCATCGCCTCCTTGTACTCCAAAATAATGGAATCCATTATATACTGCCAACTCTTGAGGTACTTAGAGTACCATCAGATGATTAGTGACCGCCAGTACGGCTTCCGTCGGGGTCGATTAGCTGGTGATCTTCTTGTGTACCTCACTCACCGAAGGGTGGAGGCAGTAGCGAGCTATGGCAGTTAGTTTGGACATAGCGAAAGACTTCGATCGGGTATGGCACAAAGCACTTTTCTCTAAGCTTCCGTGATATGGACTTCTTTCGGGGGAAATTTTGCAATTGGGACCGGAGCATCAAGGTCGTAGTTGACGGTGCATGCTCGGAATCCAAGTCCGTGAATGCTGCTGTCCCACAGGGCTGTGTGCTATCGTCAACTCTGTTACTTCTGCATATCAATGATTTGTTACAAATTAGTAACATTCATTGCTATGCAGACCACGGCACTGGTGATGCCTTATACACCGGCTGTGCCACTGCTTCTCGGGAACACGTCGACGATTACCGGAACAAACTTGTGTCTGATGTCGAGATTTTATTAGACAAAATCTCATCTGGGGCTGACTAAATTTAGACTAGTTCAACCCGAAAAAGACACAAGTTTGCGCGTTTACCGTTAAAAAGAAACCCTTCGTCGTGTCACCTCATTTTGAGAGCAGTCCCCTAGCTGCTACAGCCAGTATCGGAATCCTTGACGTTGACATATCGAGCGACGTTCAGTTTCACGGGCACTAGGAAGGGAAGGAATTGGCCTCTAAAAAGCTTGGCGTGCTCACGACAGTACTTCATGCCGGCCCACCGCTTGCAACTTTATAAGGCGAAGAGATGTTGCATCTCTTTGCATTTTTTACAAGATTTAGGTACTACGATTAATCCCAGCCGCTGAATTAAACCTACGATGGTGAAATTCAGCCTTACGGCATAGTCAAAAATTCCATCAACACCATTTTTATGCTTGGCATTCCTCATGCCTCGGAGGAAGTAACCCAGGAGCTTGGACACTTGCTGAAGCTAACTTGAAACCACTTATACCTGTAAATGGCCCTAAACTGGAGCGTGGTTGTGATTTCACGACTAAGATATGCCAAGAACCATTTAAATTGGACTATTGAAGATTGGTCGAAAGATATGTTCACCCATGAATCAAAATTTATGCTCCACAAGCACGATGGAAGACAGAGTGTATAGAAGACCAGGGGAAAGATTCAAAAAGTATCCATAGAAGGAAAAGCAACCTACGGTGGTGGGTGTGTAGTGTTATTTTAAGTAACGTAAGATGTGTGAAAGACATCGCTAATGAACACGTTGGGCCATTTATTGTCAATCTGGGTGAGGATACTATATATGACAATTGCCAATCTCATACAAGTTTCATTGTCAATAACTACCTTCAAGTGATGAACATTACTCGTAAGGGGCCAGCACGCAACCCGGATATCAACCCGATCGAGCATGTCTGGGACGAGCTAGGAAGATACTTAAAACAATGAAACCCTCCCCCAATCACGCTTTGTGAGCTGATAATTCCTCTCACATTGGAATGGGAGAATATTTACGAAAATCGTTTATTAAACACCGTTTATTTTAAACTAGCATTCTTAGTTTCCAAGATTTTTTAAGTGACCGGCATTCATTGTTCTCGAGTATAGAATATGTCACGGTAACCGATTGTTGGGTGATCGGTCTTTGAGTCAAGAAATCCGTTCGATCCTCAGGTGGTAGGCTCGTATCAATGAGTTTTTTCTAAACATATGTACGACTTATGTCGTTGGCTTGTATATAACAAAGGGCAATAGGCTCTCCACCTGTCCTGTTGTCTCAAAAAATTTCTTCGATGAAAGGTGAGTCGAAAGGACTTAATTGTCTGTACCACTGTCTACCACAGTATTGGGAATGGCATGGAGATATATTTTTTATTTAATTTTTATTATAAGTTAATTTTATTTTAGTCTCTCTTTAAAGTTAATTAAGTAATTTGTAAAAAAAAAAGAAAATAGTTATTTGTGTAACAAGAGAGCAAAGTTGTTTGAGTACCGAGCAAGTGAACGATTCTATGATTCAAAATTCGAATCCTGAGCGTAGTGAGGGATTCAACAGCACGAGATGCAAAAAACTTAGATCTCGTGTTGCACACATAACTTTTCACCTCAGCACTGAGAACACATATTATTTAGGAGACTTTTTTTTATAGGGAAACGAGCAAGTGGCACAAGTGTTGGTAAGTGAATACCGCCGCCCATGAACACCCGCAATACCAGAAGCATAGCAGATACATGCATGTGAAAGAGACAGGGCACAGTAAATACGAATGTTTCTAATTTGTGGCTGAACAACGTTAATTCGTGGCACTGAATATTGCACCTACGTAAGCTCGAATCAAAACCGCGTTTTGTTCACTGTTGTCTTGCAACAAAAGCGGCATATTTGAGCTGCTGAGGTCAAAAGGTAACTTTTGTGTATCGTCTACATAAGAGAACAACAAGAAAAAATACGGTGTGGTTGAGATAATTTTATTAATATAATAATCAAATACAATTACTTATGTATGTTAGAATAATACTGACCATTCATAGGTATATTTTAAAATAATAACATTATTGATAAGATATAAGCACAGGTGATTAAAAATTGAGAAGATTTAATATTCTTAGTCTTATCAAAAATATTGGCCGTACTTTCGATAAGAGTAGTATTTGTAAGTCGTGGGAATTGTTAATAACAAACTGTCTAACTCTGTTAGCTTACACATAGGAATAAGTATAATTAAATATTCGTTCGTATAAAGTACTTTATATGGTACCGCAGTTACATGTTGAAATAAATTACTTCAAAATCTACTGAAACACCACCGGAATTCTGACTGACTGACACCCTTCGTGGTGCCACAGGACGGTGGTGGTCGCGGGTTTGAATCCCGCCCGTATCAGTTGAGTTTTAAATAGATATATCTCATTTATTAATAACAAAAAGCCTAGCTTTAAAAATTCATAACAGATGATACATTTTTATATATTAGTTTTCAATATGAAGGCGTTGCATTATCAAAATTTTGATAAAAGCAATTGTGAAGAGATCATCACAGATAAGAATATTAAAACAGGAACTGAGGATAGGAGGAGGATTTATTATAAAACAGGAGAGTTAATATTAAACGCTGTAATAAACAGAATTAGAAAATCTTGTTATTTTTTTTATTTCCACTTAATTATTAGATACGTGGAAGGGTAGCGGGTATATTATCTGCTTTCTCATCTCACTTCAGTCGCTTTTCAAAGCGCGTCCCAGGCTATCTAGTCAGACTAAAAAAACAACTACTATACATTTACAGCATATAATATGTTATAACATTAATATTATATTTTTGGTAGTTGTCAACATACATTTATCTCATCCTTAAATCACTAATTTCTTAATTTCTGCTGAAAATATTATTAATGCAAAAAAAAATTACACTGTTTTTTCTTTTTTAAAAGAATACTAGCAATGCCAAATGATATTACTAGTATTCCTGTTAACCTTAGGCTGTAGAAGTGTTTAATAGGAATACCAGAAAAGTTGTATGTCACTGTGAGTTCTTAAAAAGCATATTTTTCGCTATAAACTCATACAAAATGCATTATTCGTAAAATTTAAGTGAGCATGTCAAGATGATAGTATGGCATTAAAAATTAAATAGTATTCTAATCTGTAGTTGAACAATGAGACTAATAAATTACAATAACATGTTAACAATCAAATTAACAACATGTTTGACACCTTTTATTGTCTAAATTAAGTTAGCACTGAATAATTAAATGTGATAATACGACGCTCTACAGTAAAGAGTTAGTGTTGAGAAGATTACAAAACAATATTAAAAACATGTTTAATAAAATGTTTGTGTTTACACACACAACTAAAAGAAAGTAAGGAAAATTGAAAGTACTGTATCTTATGTACTTAAGATATGCAGTCTTAAGTAACAGTCTTTGAGACATCTGTGCTTAAATTATTATATTTTCACCTTTATAGAGAATACAATTATTACAAAAATAATAATAAACATTTGAACTCATACAATCCCCCTAACATTAAATGATATCTACCAAATTTTTATGCAATTGCAGGCTTTACTTGCTGTGTTTTATTCACTTTTTTATTGCCATCAAGTTGTTTCTTTATAAAAAATTTAAATGTGATAGAATCATTATTTTTGTATGACATGGCATACTCAAACGGAATTACCAGACATTTGTGACTTTTAAAAATGTCATCAATGGTCATTATATTTGATTGACAAATATCTAAATACTGATATTTTCTTCTTGGCTGCGCTTTGTTATAAATATGGAATTCATAGTTCCATTTCACGGCACTCATATTGGTACCAATAAGTTGAATACCCATGAATATCATCCGTTCAGAAGCATCCACCTTCAAGTGAACCAAAAAGTTGTAAGTTCCAATTACAACTAAATGCACTATTCTTTTGTCATTTTCAATATTGGCGAGGGTCATTTCGGTATCAACGTTCGCTTGTAGGTGTTCAGGATGTAAGTGAGCGAAGTGACTGTGCAAATGATTTATTTTACCTGAAATTTGAAATTTTTTATAAGAAATTTATACAAGGGATAAATTTATTTAAATTATGTCAAGTAACTGTAACTGTACTGTATATGTTCAAAACTGTCAACACAAATTAACTCTCTACCTCAATTTAGTTGTGGAAATAATAATATATGATTAATAAATAATAAAAATATTCGAGTTGCCATATTCGCAAATGCGAATATAGGCGTACTAAATACATAGCGCAAAAAGATTTATCTTTCATTAGTATATCATTTCCAATTTTGAAAGAGTAAAGCAAGATATTTATGATATGCTGAAGATAATGACTAGAAAAATAAGTATACTAAAACCTAATTTAATAAAAAAAGTCACGATAGCCGGGTGGTCGGAATCTCGAGTCCAGAGACCAGAGTTCGATCCCCAGGTGGCCGGCTCGTACCAATGGTTAAAAAAACGTACGTCTATGTACGACTATGACTACGTAAGACTATGACATATTTATGTTATTGATTATAAAAAAATTTTAAAAGTCACGATAGCCGAGTGGTGACTCGAGTTCCATCCCTAGTTGGCAGGCTCTTACCAATGGGTTTTTTCAAAAACTTATGTACATATGGCTTGGACATAAAGATGGGGACGGGCTCACCACTTGTGGGACTACGTGAAATACAAAGAATCGCAATTAGAAATATTTATTTAAAATAACATTGAAATTACACAGTTTCCTAAATAATAGTCATTGAGAACCCACGCATAGAATTTTATACCTGGTTATATGGTAACAAAACTAAAAAATCTTCACGCCTTTCCCAATACAGGGGTAGACAGAGGTCTAGTTTAGACAATTAAGTCCCTTTGCCCACCTTCCACCGAAGATATTTTCGGGACAACGTGACAGGTGGTGAGCCCGTCGCCATTTTAATGTCCAAGCCAACGATATAATTGGTACATCGAACTCGAGTCTCTTGACTCCAAATGCCGACCACCGAACCACTCGGCTATCGTGACTTTTAACATTTTTTTTATAATCAATAACATAAATTTGAGGACGGCAAATCCGCACCTGGCGCTAGAGACTTGTGACTGGAATAATTAGATATCCAAAAAAGGTATCGATATTTGGATGCTGTTGATTACCTACGTCTTCGACATGCGAAAAGATTACGGCCACACGCACAGATAAAACACGCGTGTGCGTTATCTTTAGCCATTCAGCAAAACATTGAGAGGGTGGTTCAGAAAGTTCTTTAGGTAACATTCGATTAACGACAAGAGAGGATTGCCAAAACCAAATAGAAAACCAAAAATTACATCTACGTACAAAATAATAGCAAGTTAATGTAACAAAATGTAACGATCCAAATCGAGCAAGAGAAAATAAACTATAAAAAAGGGTCCAAATTTTTTATAAAAATGGGCGAAATTTAAATAAATAAATATTTCTAATAAAATACAGGTCACGATAGCCGAGTGGTTGGGTGATCGGACTTCGAGTCAATAGATCACCAGATCACCATCATCACGGATGCGATCACCAGATAGTAAGGTCTCACCAATGGGTTTTATCAAAAAAAAAAAAACAAAACTTATAACTTATAAACTTAAACGTCACGACAGCCGAGCGGTTGGGTGATCGGAATTTCGAGTCGAGAGACCCGAGTTCGATCCCCAGGTGACAGGCTCGTACCAATGGGTTTTTCAAAAACCTATGTACGAATATGTCGGTGGCTTGGACATAAAGACGGCGACGGGCTCACCACCTGTCACGTAGTCCGAAAATATCTTCGGTGGAAGGTGGGACGAAGGAACTTGACTTAATTGTCTAGACTAGACCTCTGTCTACCCCCGTATTGGGAATTGCTTGAAGATATTTATATTTATTTATTAAAAAAACTTATGTATGTTTTAAGTCGTTGCTTGGACATAGACGGCGACAGGCTCACCACCTGTCACTTTGTCTCAAAAAATGTCTTTGGTGGAAAAGATAGGTTGAAAGGACTATGTCTAGATCCCTGTCTACTCCAGTATTAGGAATGGTATGAATACATTATTTTTAAATTATAAAACCTCTACTAAAAGTAAACGTCTTACCTTTCCATACGCATCGACCAAATACAGCGGTAAGTGGACATGCCATCTCATTAAACGGACATTCCTTTAGATGATTTTTCATAGCAACCGTGGTGAATCGCAAGCCGCATCCGTCTTGTTTATTTGGACAATTTATCCAATGATCCGATGTGCTCGACTAAAACAAATGCAAAATTAATTCCTTAATGTTAATTGTGGAATGTTAAAAATTGGCATCAGGCCGCTCATACCGGCGTTTCAAAGCTACCAGCACCCTTCATCCCTTGGGCGTGCGCCTAAGTGAAAAGCCTTGAAAATGACAATAAGTATAAGTAGAGTGTGAGAAAATCCTCCAAAATATCCGAACAAAAACTAAGTAATCTCGAGATTGGCAACAGCGTCTGTTTCGAGGTGTCTGATAATTTGATCACCAATCCGCTTGATGTGCGTAGGCATTACGTCCAGCAGTGGACTTTTACACCTTATGTATGTCCACTTTATAATCAGTGCTATTTGTATATTACGTTGTATATTAAAGCCTCGAAGGACAATGCCCCGCTTTGGTCTCGGGGATGTGGTACGTACAGCAGTTAGCAGCAGCGTGAATGGTGCTTTCGGAACGATGCTGCTGTAGCCAAGCGACGGAGAGGCCGCGGTTGTGTCCTCACGGAGAATCCGTGGCCCCTTGCCAGCGGTGATGGTGACCACCGCGAGGAGTTATTTAGAGTCCGACATAATCCAGCGCTCGTACAGGAGACTAAATATCTATAAACTACTACTACTAATACTCGGTTTCCCTAGATAAAAAAAGGCTTGTTTAATTAACAAAAACAATACCGGAGAAGCACAGCTTAAAATTAAAGAGAAAGAAAAAAGGTATGAAATTTATTTATTTTACCTTCACGCACAGTCCCTCAGGGGGTTGAATAAAAAATAAATAGACAAATACTAATTAATAAGTTAATAAATACTAATAAATAAGTAGTTTTTTTTACCTGTTGTTTCTGATTTCCGGTTATATGTTGAGTAACCTGTTGTGCTAACAAAATATCAGCAACATAAGCCTCAACCGTTCTATTTCGCATATCAGTTATTGTTTTACCACAGTTAGGTATACCGCATGAGCGTCCATTTTTTCTGCAATCTAGGCAAGAACTGTGTCCATTGCTGCATTGGAATATGTTCAAACCAAATTTATTGTTGCATGTTGAACAGTTAAGTTCTGGGCCACCTCCCGTGATTTTCTGTTTTGATTTTGGCCTAAAATGTTGTCACTACTTGTTAATAACCAAAATCTCTATTTAAACGTAATATAGTCAACAGGCGACTCTATAATTCCGACCTACGGTCCTGGGTCGGTTCCACTGGACTGATTTCGCCGTCACAGAACATCCGCTTGCAATACAGATATCTTGTGCTTCTGCATTTCATACGTCATTCATCACTCTCTCAGTTTTCTGCCTTTTCCATCTCAATTCAGACCTTACATGTAAAACTGTCATATACGAAGAATTGTTTCTCTTTGAGTTTGGTTTCTACTGATGTAGAGTTTGTTTTTTCACTGAGATTACGACATTCTCACTACCAGTCACATTGTCAAAAACAGCTTTGGTAAAAGAGACCACATCCTAGAATTGCACAACTTAGAACTTACTAACATACTTAACAGTCTGTCATAGTTCAGTGCAATATATAAGTCTCTTCCCTAATGAAAATTATACACATAGTCCAATCATACATGTCATACATCTAAAACGGTGCTACACGTCACCAGTATTTTTACCCCCACATAAGTCGGTAGCCGTTACCATTTTCGAGCTTTTTTAGTCTTTAGCCGAGGCGGTATCTGATGCCCAAGAAAGGGTGATAAATTCTTACGGGAATATGGCACAGCTAGATACAGCTTGCCGCTTACATCACGGCAAGAAGTGGTCAGGCTAGTTGTAAATATACAATAGATCTGCAGTCAATAAGCGAGAAAGAAAACTGACTGAATAACCTTGAATCGATCTCCGGGACGTCACCACTAAAACTGTTAATAGCAATTTGATGCGCTGCTTACCTTGAGCCCACTTTTTTATTTTACCGTCTTTAAAAGAACACAAAGTAAAACAACCTTTATAAGCTAAACTTGGTACTTATTAATATAACATACATATATAGACAGGGACAACATCACATACATTGCTCCGCTTCAAATTCAACATGCTAAAGCACTTGTGGTATGGGAATCGGAAACAACGTAGGCACCACAAACACCCAGACCCGAGAAAATGTAGAAAAAGTGGTTTTTCTACATTGAACTGACCGGGAATCTAACCCGGGCCCTCGAGATGGCGACACTTTGAAAACCGGTGTTTACGCCACTCCTCCAAAGAGGTCGTCAAACTTATTAATTTATGCCATATCATATAACGCCATATGATAAATTTGTATTATTGTAATCTTGAGTATATTCCGTTAGATTAAGAAAATAACAGTCTCATCGATATTATTGTTTTTTGATCTTAGCCCTGCCTTCGAAAACACTAAGTAGTGATTATTAGAATATTTTATTTAAACGTAGCAAATTTAGTTAAGTTACTTATTATTTGCTTTTTGTGGCCTTTTTTGTGCGGTTCAAGTTTTATTTCGAGAGATTTTAACAGTGGTAGAGCCACGCATCAGCTTTTGTTGTGTGTTTTTGTGAAGTAGAAGTCTAACAAACTTCTGCGTTTCGTCTGGTGAGTGCAGGTAACCTAGGTAGGCCTCCCTACACACCCTCCTCCCCCAATTCTGGGGGGGGGGGCACTCCAAGATAATTGCGAGTGTTCATGGGCGGCGGTAATCACTTACCATCACGTGAGCCACCTGCTCGTTTGCCTCCCTATTATTTTATTACAATCTAATTTTTTTTAAATATCTTCAAGCCATTCCCAATACATGGGTAGACAGAGGTCTAGACAATTAAGTCGTTCCGACCCACCTTCCACCGAAGCTATTTTTGGTACAACGAGACAGGTGGTGAGCCTGTCGCCGTCTTAATGTCCAAGCCAACGATATAATTCGTACATAAGTTTTTTGAAAAACCCATTGGTACCTGCCACCTGGGGATCGAAGTCGGGCCCTTGACTCGAAATTCTGACCACCCAACTACTCAGCTATCATTACTTTTTAAATGTTCATTTATAACCTTATTACATTAATAATATAAATTATTTAACATACCGGTTTCGCTTTGGTTGGCGATCCGTGGAAGATTCTGGAGAGGCGGGAGGAGCTGATGGAGTGACCCTTAAAATAAACTGAGATTTTAGCCTTCACTTTATCCAACATTATAAAATTAACACTTTTGATTACAGAAGACACGGGCGGGTTTTGAACCCGTGACTTCCACCGTACCGCGGAGAAGTCCTGACAACTAAGCCTCCATGCCTTAACATTGCATTCCTATGAAATTTTTAATCTACGAACGTAAATAAAGGAGTACGGAAGACGCCTCTTAGGAGCGTTGGCGACCCAAATTTTAAACTTATAGAAGACCTGATTCACTGTGTAAAACTTTAAAATCTTAGAGAAATCAATATGTTATTGCAGTAAAGAGGAGTTGACGAATAAAAATCTTAGTCTGTTAATTTTATTAAATCTTTCATTTATTTAATAACAAATCGTCACGATAGCCGAGTGGTTGGGTATCTGAGTTCGATCCCCAGATGGTAGGCCATTACCAATGGGGTTTTTCAAAACTTATATGCGATTTATATCTTTGGCTTGGACATAAATACGGCTCACGACCTGTCACATTGCCCCAAAGATGTCTTCGGTGGAAGGTGGTTCGAAATGACATGATTGTCTAGACCTCTGTCTACCCCAGTATTGGGAATGGCGTGAGGATATTTACTTTTAACTTATTTAATAACAAAACAAAACTGTGATTATCGCTTGAAAAATTTACAAAAATTTGCGTTTTGTATAATACCTTATCCATTTATGTTAAGTTACTAACCTTGACACACCATCGTTCCGAAATTCTGATTGTGTATTAGTCGAGCACGATGGAACATTTGCATGAAGAACATTTCTTATGCTGTCAGGTGGTGAATGATTAATTACAGTAGGGGATGGCGGAACAGCGGTAACTTGGCTTAGATTCGGGTACAAATTTTGACGATTTATTGTATTAGTACCACTTGCTTCTGCGGTCACTTCACAAACACTTCACATACAAAGAAAGAGAAAAGGAAAATTATTATAACCAATTAGAAATTCCAAATACTACGCAGGGTATTGATACTTCCTGGTAAAATAAATTAAAACTCATACTCCTCTGTCTCATTAGTTACGTAAAAGATTACAAATTTTTGAAATGCCAATTTGAAATACATTGACGTCGCCTGTGCTGAATAATATCTAGACTGCTGAAAAGCTTACCGCTACCAACGAACTGCCATGTCCAATCTTTCAAATAAACGTGTTTATTTATTGATTAAAGAAACAAATAGTATATATGAAACTTACGCATATTAAAATCATACAAACATAAATTCAATCAAAACCGGAGTGTGCTCCGGCTGTTGCGCTCCGGTTTAGTGTACTGAGAGCCAGTGTAATCAACTATGAGGCATGTGAGTTATTGGGCCACCCAATGACGACTTGCCTCTGTTAACCAGCTTCTTTGTTCTGCATGCCGGTATAAAGTAATACATAGGCTGCTTACAAACCTACTTCTGCCACGGAAAAGAAATATTAATTCAGACTCTACCTGGTAGAACAAGTGCTTTGTTGCTGTGTTTGTGATAACAATTCTCTGCATCTTTTCTCATAAAGTAGTCTTTGGTTCTCTAAAGCTCTTTCTATGGCAGCCTGAGTTCGAAACTCCCTGAAAATCATGAAGTATTATGTAAGCGTTGTAAAGGAGGATGAGGATCGTTCTTTCGCGGCAAATTTACAATATAAGTAATTGGAGTAAACTGCTTTAGGTTATTCATGGATGGAAAATTACTTTCCAGTAAGCTCTTTTCGTTTTTGGACAGAGCTAATAATGACTCAGACCAAGTCTAGACTGTAGGGTGGGAGATTTAAGATATCAAAGCCCACCTTTTGTATGGCAGCCAGTGCAACGCGGTTCTTGTTGACGGGTGCACTGTTGTGCAAGAGCAGGTCACCTATACCTTCTAAATTACCCCATTTTTTTTCTTTGATAGCTTCTGCTGACTGCTTCAAGATTGTTGCGTAGTATTCTTCGGTTATTGAGACACATTTATCTTTATAATCGATCGACAACATGTCTTCTGGTTCCCAAAAAACTGTCGCAATGAATTTTCTTGTTGATTGTTACATCTTAAATTTCTTGAGAAAACTGCTGCACCCTTTTTTGTCACTGAATAGAGTTTAGCTTCAACTCAGATTCATAATGATGAACCCAAGTTTCGTCATCATCTAACATTTCGGTTCAGTGCATCAACCATCAACATCTTTTTCTTCATAACAGAGGTTCATAAAATTGTTCACATTCTCAAAAAAAATTGAGAATGTGAACAATTTTTAGCCTTTTTGAGTTACCTTTGACCGAATAATATTTTGGGAATACGCGAGTGGTATTCCAATCCATGAAGTACACAAGTTTAGTGAGAGGTATCGAATTTTTGGTCGCCCAGACACTCCACTGTTGTGGCTTCTTACCAAAATTAATTATAACCGAAATTTAATACCATTCGTCATTATTAATCATTAGCCACTTGGTATCAGTATAAGAAGCGTGCACGGGTTACCTTCTTATACTGATCTTACCCCTTTCTTTCAATATTATATTACAGATGCATTGTTCTCTGTGGATTTAAAATACGTCGAAGTCCGTAATTTACACAAACATCCAACCTTTAAAACAGGAACTTATAATTGGACGTAGGTAGGAAGGTAGAATGGTCAAGTAAACTTTGGACTATGAGTTTGGATAAGATAATATTCTGATATTCGGCTTTGCTGAGCAAGAACTAACGCGTGATTTCGTTTAGTTACCTCTATAAATACCGACGATGTCTTAGCACGATAGTTAAGTCTTAAAGTAGGTGGCACTAGGCCAGCCCAAATGTACGACGCTGGGCGAATATTACAACGACGCGACGTTACTACATTTAGGTATTGTCGATCGGTGTTGTTGTCCATGCTACATACCACTTATGCAATTAAACATAAAGTTCAATTTAACGCAGGTTCTAGTCACCAGTCATGGACTACACGATTAAATATTTTGTTTATTGTACTCCATTACAAACAGAAGAGTGTTTGAGTTATTTGATAGGTAATTATCGTATAAGACTGGTAATAGTACTGGAGTCGAGTTTCTGAGAAATATAAACTTGCAATGGACTCCTATTACAATGCAAAACATATTTTGCAAGATAAGCCATTTAGTATAGTTCCTTGATACTATGGCGTACCAAAACCTAAATTTAATAATAAAAAATCTCACTTCTAAAAACAATTCGTATTTCCATAAAAGTTGTCTTGTTTAGCTAAACAAACAGTTTAGCTAAATAAGTTTAGTGGTAACTTTGGGATACATGGTGTTGAATAAAATCTTCACGCAATTCCCAATACAGGGGTAGACAGAGGTCAAGTCTAGACAATTAAGTCCCTTTGATCCACCTTCCACCGAAGATATTTTCGGGACAACGTGACAGGTGGTGAGCCCGTCGCCGTCTTTGTTGAATAAAATGCTACAACAAAATTTGGATTTAAAACTTTTGAGATGGTTATCATGCTCTGTACATCACTGTCTCTCTCTCTCTCTCTTTGTTGTCTCTTACAATGTTCACAGGATGACAGGGGTCAGTATTTCCTTAGGACATGCTACTTCTGTAAATTGAAAACTTAGCTTTAACTATATTAACCAGCATTAAATAATTACTTTACATCATGATGACAACAAATACAATACCCTAATTAAGGAGACCAATAATATGCTGCTGCACCTATGAATGAGTCTGTGCTGCATTTATCTGCCAAATAATTATTTTAAAAATTCCTTCGGAAAGGTTTTTTTTTCATTATCAAACCATATAACTGAATGATACACAATTAAATTTGTTACAGAAGTAGAACTTGAAGTAGGAAAGCACTTCAGGAGTACTCTGAAGTACAAACAATACTTATTAGCTATGAACAGATACATAAGTGTCCTATTAGAATTCATAGTTGATCAACTAGTTTTGTTAACCACTTCTGTAAATAATAGGTTCAGTAAAAATATTTTATGCAACAGCAACAACACTACCAACATCATTTTAAAGATTATCAACCAGAAGTATCAATGATTTTTTTTTATTCCAATGTTACTAATACAAGAAATGAAATTGTTTGCTTCAAATTTACTTGTGACTGTCACAAGCATACAGTTTAAAGAAAATTACATTTTTTTAAATCAAAGTCAAAAGTTATTTTCAATTCAGAAAGTACAGAACACTCATTAAAATTACTGCAGTCTGTTTGTCTGGCATTTCATCTTTTCATGTATGTTTTAAATCTATAGCCTAAATAAAGAATCATTTATAGACCTATAATTTTGATATTTGTTGTACAATGAATAATGAATTTGCTGTGGTGGTATTAGCTTTAAAATCTGTCACCTCCTTAATTCCAATGGGTGTTAAAAGATGAATAAGGGAAAAGAAATCTGATATGGTCTAGTCGCTACTTCTAGGATACTTGGCTCTCATCTAGGAGGCTCGGGTTCGATTCCCAGTATCAGAATTTTTACACTTTTGGGGCTGCTGGGATTCCTTGAGGAGCTGGGTTGGCTCGAGTAAGCTTAGACAATCCTGCCCATACGCAAAATACGCGCTAGGAGGAGGAATTGCGGAAATCAGCCCATCTAATCTAATCTAGTCTAAGGGAAAAGAAAATATTGACAGATCACTTGCTAAGAGTAGCAATTTTAGCAAATCCTGCTTATGGAGAGGCCTATAATATGGATTAGAATGTTACAGGCCTTTATGTTTTTTTTTGTGAATATTTATTGAATCCATACTATTCTATATTTAATTATATAAATTGAGTTTAACTCTGAACTCATTTTGATGAAATTTGGTATGGATGTCACTTGAACTAAAAGGAACCACGGAATACTTTCATTTTTCTCTACCTTGGATGAATAAAATAAAAATAATATAAATAAATATCTTCACGCAATTCCCAATACAGGGGTAGACAGAGGTCTAGTCTAGACAATTAAGTCCCTTTGACCCACCTTCCACCAAAGATATTTTTAGGACAACGTGACAGGTGGTGAGCCCGTCGCCGTCTTTATGTCCAAGCCAACGATAAAATTCGTACATAAATTTTTGAAAAACTCATTGGTACTGCCACCTGGGGATCGAACTCGAGTCTCTTGACTCAAAATGCCGACCACCCAACCACTCTGCTATCGTGACTTGGATGAAGGGTATTATAACGCCATATGTATTGGGTAAATAAGATAAATTAAACTAAAGCTTGATTATATTATATAAAAACCTATTAAAAATTTAAAAAAAAACATTGTATATATAAGACCATAAAATAATAATAAACCTCTTCACCCAATTCCCAATACAGGGCTAGATAGAGGTCTAGTCTAGACAATTAAGTCCCTTTGTCCTAACTTTCACTGAAGATATTTTTGGGACAATGTGACAGGTGGTGAGCTCAACACCGTCTTTATGTCCAAGTAAATGATATAATTCATACATAAGTTTATGAAATACCCATTGGTACGAGCCTGCAAACTGGGAAGTCTGGTCTATTGACTCGAAATTCTGGCCACCCAACCACTCAGCTATTGTGACTTATTTCCATACTAAATATTCATCAAAATCGATTCAGCTGTGAATTTGTAACAAACAGATATACACAGTTAGTCTCATTAATAATATTAGTTTGGAAGTATGAAGAGTATAGAAATATGAATAATGTAGGTAAGTATTACACTACAATCGGTGTGATTATGGAAGCATAACTCACCGTTCGTTTTCGTTCAACGATGATTGATCATTACCCATTTCTGTAAATGGTAGAGTTTGAGAAATAAGAAATACATATTAAAATTAAGATCTCAAAAATTTTGCTAAAGCTACCTAAGAAGTTTGTTAAAACAAAATATATTTATTCAGTAATATTAAAAATATAATTTTATATCTAGTATTTTCCCAGGACTCAAGCCACCTCTAAATTAAAAAAAATATCTTCACGCAATTCCCAATACAGGGGTAGACTGAGGTCTAGTTTGGGCAATGATGTCCCTTCGACCCACCTTCCACCAAAGATATTTTCGGGATAGGGTGACAGGTGGTGAGCCCGTCGCCGCCTTTATATCCAAGAAACGATGTAATTCGTACATAACTTTTTGAAAAACCCATTGGTACGAGCCTGCCACCTGGGGATCGAACTCGGGTCTCTCGACTCGAAATTCCGACCACCCAAAAACTCGGCTATCGTGACTTATTTCCATACTAAATATTCATCAAAATCGATTCAGCTGTGAATTTGTAACAAACAGATATACACAGTTAGTCTCATTAATAATATTAGTTTGGAAGTATGAAGTGTATAGAAATATGAATAATGTAGGTAAGTATTACACTACAATCGGTGTGATTATGGAAGCATAACTCACCGTTCACGTTTTTCGTTCAACGATGATTGATCATTACCCATTTCTGTAAATGGTAGAGTTTGAGAAATAAGAAATACTTTAAAATAAACACAAAACGTAATAGAAAATAGTGCACTGCACTGCACTGCTAATGTAATGAAAAACAAGATGAAGTCCGCAGAATAGTTAACTTGATAAAAGGTCGAGACAAAGTACAAGCTAAACCATTCAGAAACGACTTATTACCAAAGCGATTACGATGTGTTATTATCGTATCAAAACTTGAGAAAAGTACCAACCATAGTGTTGTTAATTTACATCCAAAATAATAGGCACTGGTCACAGATCATACAGCCATTAATTTTGTAATTCCATTTGTATTTTGTTTTGCCAAATTTTGTTACACCATAGAGTATTAGCAGGAACTAGAATAGCATTCTACGAGCATCATACGACGGCAATGTATTTTTCCAATAAAATAAAAATTAATATAAAATATACCAAAATAAACATTGGGCGAATTTTTATTATGTAGTTTAAAGAAATATAAATATATTTTACTATAGATGGCTTACAACAGAAGTATACTATGATTATTTAAAAGCATTTGATGTATAACCTTTTACTATTAATAATAAATCAATCGATTGAAATTTAAACTCTTTATTTTTAACGTTAATAGTAAAGTAGTTAAACAGTCATAACAGCTAAAGCATGGCTGTTAGACCAAACATAAAATTGTAAAAAAAAAACAATATTTATAGGTATATTAGGTATTAATATTTATAGGTGTTTCAGATATATTGCACATAAATAAATAAATAGTTTAAACGGTATCGTTATAAATTCACAAACCTTTTGAAGGAGTATTTACTAGGTGTTTTTCTGATATAGTCAGGCGAGGAGTGCCAAAGCAGTGTGAAGCTTGAACAGAGTTAAGGAGTTACCAGAGTACTCGGTGGAATGTTTCGCAATACAATGCTTTACTATAATAGGAAGATCGAAGTACCCTATCATTTGCTATGGAGAGATATTTGAATTCATCTTTGAGATACTAAGCCGAAGAACTTTCATTTAACATGGAGAAAATAACAAGCAGAATTCCGGAATGCTAATAATAATAATAATAAGACGGGGTATTTTCCAGGGCGACTGTTTGAGCCCAATATGGTTTTGCCTCTCCCTGAATCCTCTCAGCACGCTACTGTAGGGATCGGGGAGGGGATTTCAGCTTCGGAAGGGAGGGACTAGGGTGACCCACCTTTTCTACATGGATGACCTCAAGCTGTACGCTTCCGGCCGCTCCCATTTGGTGGAATTGCTTAGAATCACCTGTGATTTTAGCAATTCTATCAGAATAGACTCGGGACAGATAAGTGTGCAGTTATCCATGTTGAAAGGGGCAAGGTCACTAACACCGAGGGCATAGACTTGGCTATGCCCGTCAACATACGAACCCTTTCCGAGTCTGATACATACCGATACCTGGGTATGTCACAAAACTTGGGTGTCGATGAGGCTGGCATGAAACAGTCGGTTAGCGAAGTAGCGCAGCACGCCTGACAAAAGTGCTTAACAGCTATTTGTCAGGCGTGAATAAGGCGCGCGCATTTAACGGCTGGGTCATGCCAGTCCTGATTTATACCTTCGGCATACTCAGGTGGACTCAAACTGACCTTAACGCCCTGGACCGAAAAGTCCGTACCACTATGACGTCTCACAGGATGCATCATCCAAGGTCGTCAGTAATGAGGCTGTACTTACCACGGAAGCATGGCGGGATGGGCTTTTTAAGCGCTCTCACCATGCACAATCGCGAGGTGTGCAGCCTCCGTAATTACTTTCTGGCGAAATCGGATGATTCGTTCTACGCAGACGTCGTTATAAGTGATAAAGGACTTACCGCTCTATCTTTGGCCGACGAGCAATGGCAGGACCCGGGAGTACAGAGCGTTTCCGACCGGGAGACCGTATGGAAGGAGAAAGAGCTCCATGGGAGGTTCTACAAGGTTCTACATGAGCCGTTCTTAGATACTGTCGCCTCCCTCAACTGGCTACGTTTCGGTGACCTCTTTGGGGAAACCGAGGGTTATGTCTGTGCGATACAGGATCAGGTTATTAAGACGAACAACTATCGGAGATACATCCTAAGGGATGGCACCGTCGACATCTGTCGAGCTTGTCGCCGTCCTGGGGAGTCGTTTCGGCATGTCATCTCCGGTTGTTCCATGCTTTCTAACTCTGAGTATCTGCATAGACACAACTTAGTAGCCAGGATTTTACATCAGGAGCTCGCCCTTAAATACGGTCTCGTCGGACGGAAACTGCCTTACTATAAGTACTCTCCGGAGGCCGTGCTCGAAAATGACCGCGCCAGGCTCTATTGGGACCGGCCCATCATCACGGACAGGACGATTCTGGCAAATAAGCCTGATATCGTGTTGATGGACCGGGCACAGTCAAGGATATTTTTGGTGGACATTACCATCCCGTATGACGAGAACCTCGTGAAAGCCGAAACAGACAAAAAGACGAAATATCTGGACCTGGCTCACGAGGTGACCGACATGTGGGGTGGGGTGCCCGCTGAAATTATTCCTATAGTTGTTTCTGCGAATGGGTTAATCCCAGTCAGCCTCGCTGAACATCTGAGGCGACTGGGACTCCGTGACGGACCGCTCCGAGCTCAAATGCAGAAGGCGGTGCTCCTCGATACAGCCCGCATCGTCCGCCGGTTTCTCTCCCTGTCGCCCTAACCCTCGGCCGTCTGGTCTCCCCTGTCGAGGGCTTCCGTCTGGTTGGGTCTTAATATTTATTTATTATTTTTATGTAGGGTTTATAACGTATATATTTTATAGTACTTTATTTATTTAATTTTATGTATTTTTATTTTTATGTATATAAAAACCCAACCAAACGATAGAATATAACTAATACCCAATAATAATAATAAAAAATGTGAGCCGTCATGGGACGCCTGGCAGATGTGAAACACAAGTAATATGCATAAAAGATAATATTATTACGGAAATTAAATATATGTATTATATAATATAGATATTTTTTTTAAATATAGCCTAATGAAAAATGAAGTATTACTATGAAGTAAAATGTTAACTTTATTTAATAAACATTTATTTACATTTGATATAACGGCAAGCGTCGCCACGCCAACTATTCGGTTTTCAAGTGAGCCTATAGATGTTTTGTATTTTATGTTACTTTGAAGCGAAGCTGTTAATCTTAATAATATTTTATGATATTCTAACAAGAGTACAAGAGCGCTCGTGAGTATTTTGATTTTCTCATAATTTATAAATCTTAAAATGGTTAATCCAATGAACAATAGTACACTAATTTAAAAAGGGATTTCAGTGTTTAATTATAAACCTTAATCTTCACTTAATAGGGTGTAAATTACGTTACACGATATACGAAAGCCTATGAAAGTGTATGTTTATTCGTTTTAAAAATTATTGAACCTTTTTGACTATAAGGAAATGACCTTTCATGTAAAAATGAAATCTTAATATAATTTACATAGTCACTAATATGAATAATATGAATATAATTAATTAAATATAAAAAAGGGATTGTAGTATACACTTGTTAGTATACAAAAAAAAGTTATAAACAAATTAATTAAGCGCTATGTTATTTTACAAATTGAGCTAGACATTGAAAAATAAAACAAGATAACACAAAAACAATCACAATAATAATAATAATAAGCACATTTATTCATAAAGACATATTGATTCACCGAACAAGCACTTTTATAAAACGGTGAAGGATCGGTGAATCTAACTTTTCAGCTAACATTTTCAGAATACTGTTAGAGCTAGAACGCAGTCTTGCTAGTAGTGATGATGTTTTCTTTCTTAAAATGGCATAGAAGTCATCTGTTCGCTCTTGAGCAAACATGCCAGAGGCTGAACAATACCGCGGCAAGCCCAACAGTATCCTAAACCCGTTATTGTATTGCACTCTAAGAGTATCCATAGCCTTTTTTGTGTAGTTGATCCACAGGCTTCCCGTGTAGAATGTTTGACAGTAAGCTTTAAATAGCGTTATTTTAGCTTCTTTACTACACCGAGAAAACCTGCGGGCCAACATATTGCACCTTATAGCCCTTCGCTCACGCTCCATGTCCACATGATCTTTAAGGTCCTCTGTAACATAGTGACCCAGATATTTAAACTGTGACACTCGCTTAAGTGCAGTCCCATTTAGTGCAATGTTAGGTGCATATTGTACTCGCTTTCCAGGAGCCTAAAAGATCAGGACTTCACTTTTGGATACGTTATAAACTAAGCCATGCTTATACGCGTATGCCTCATAGGATTTAAGCAACTCTCTGATTGAGCCAGCTGTGGGGCCCAGCAAAACCATGTCGTCAGCATAGCTTAGATTGTTAACGCAAATGCCGTCCATCCAGCAGCCAACTGGCTTCTTGCTGAGCTCCACTATCAGCTCATTTACATAGAGGTTGAAGAGGTTTGGCGAAGTCAACCCACCCTGTCTCACACCGCACTCCAAACTATACGGATCAGAGAGTCTTTTACCCCATCTAACTCGGTTAGACTGATTTGCGTACCAAAATTTCATGATACTAAGCAACTCCGGCTTCACGCCCCCTTGTTCCATCTTTTCCCAGAGGACATTGTATGAGACCAAGTCAAAAGCTTTGGAAAGATCAAGGAAGCAAGCATAAACCGGAGTGTTACGGCTAGTATAGTATTGGACTGTCTGCTTCAGAGCCAGTATCGCAACTTCTGTGGAAAGCTCAGGTCGAAACCCAAACTGTGCGTCATGAAAATTTAGTGTTTCCCTCAGCACCTTATCAAGCAGACTGTCCAACACCTTCGCAATTATGGTAGCAAGCGAAATGGGTCTATAGTTAGCTCGGTCTGCAATATCACCCGTCTTGTTTTTAACAATAGGGACCACTATAGTTCTCATCATGTCCATAGGTATGTACGAGTGACTTATGCAAAGCGAGTAAAACATAGATAATACCCTAGGTATGTGCACGCCCGCGTATTTCAAATGCTCTATGCTGAGGCAATCAAGCCCAGGCGATTTTCCCTTGGTCATTTTATTAATTACTTCCGAAATTTGCTTTGCTGAAAAACGCAGAAGCTCCTTATCACAACACACCTCTGCACCAAATTCCCTCACCGAGGGTCCCACTGGTGAAGACACTCTGAAGTGATCCTTAAACATGTTGGCAATTTCTTCTTGAGTAGAACAGCCTCCGATACTCTCTGGTAAACTAGGTTGTACATTTAATTTATTAGTCGCATTCCAAAGTTTGGAGAAATTTTTAGATGACCTGTGTGAGGCTATGATATCCATTTTAACTTGGTCTTGGTGATTTTGACACCACCTTAACCGACTTTTAAATATTTTTGGAGTAAGCTAATGGAGTTGGGAATGATATTGAGAGATATGGTTATATTTACGTAAACCCAAAATGCGTCTAAGACATCAAGGAGGCTACTATATTAAAGAGGCGTTCCAGGTTATTTAGAAGGTCTTGGGATATATCCGGGTAGCAAAAATCTGCGTTATAAATTATTGCAATAGGAGCGTTTGCATAAGTATGCGTATAGTTTTAACGAAAGGAGGTACTTAAGATGATGAGGAGACCGCAAAGTGGCAGTGACTTTTCGGCATATATCAACAAAATTTGTTCTCCAATTTAGCGTATTGTTAATCAGGTGCCCATTTTTTCCATGGCTCTGTACGGTATTGCACTATTATAAAGTTTATAATAGCAGACAGCACAGATATAATACAGAGACAGCTTCGTGAGTTTAGTTATATGTCACTTGTCTTGAGTCATGTCTTCCAAAGAGAGGCCATAAAATATTATAGGTGTGAAATAGATTTTTATTGTTTTAGTTTTAATAATAATGAAACATAGTTTTATTACTAAATTAATAATAAGATAATAATTAATTAAGTCGAGAATGAGATATAGGTTTAGGCTTTTTTTTTCTAATTATATACTAATATTTACTAATAATATAAAATTAGTTTTAAGATTTAAAAATTGTATAAGAAATTGCTGTGCCCTATCCGGGTTCATGTTGATACTAACATGTTATTTTAAGAACCTTCTGTACACACATGAGAACGCAATAAATTATTGAGTATTGAGTATGTAAAAAACTGCTAACTGTCACTGTCTATACTAAATGAAAATAAACGTAGTGATATTATTAAGGTATTATCTATGGTAATGATTATATACTCTTTGTGTTATACAATACGAATTGTTTCTCTAAGTGTGGTCCAAAGTTTTACCAATCTCAGATTTGACTTATAAAAAAACTATATTTTGTATAATATTAAAAAATTGTTATTTAGTTACGCACAAAAGGATATACAGGACTCTTTCATGTGGATTCTATGACATAGGAGCATAACAGGAAATGGGATAGTAATTAAAATTGCATGTGATGGAACCAACATGTTCGATGTTAGCTTCATAGTAAAAGTACCATAGACCGACTGTTATCAATCTATTAACAACCATGTCAATAGTTTATGGGTCGAATTTTGGAAACAAAACCCAGAACAGAAGGGTAAATGGTATGGAAATGTTCCAGCAAACCTACCTGTAGCACCATAGTATAACAAACTGAAAATGACCAGTCAGGACTTTATTACGACTATAAACAGACTGCGTTTTGATCACTCCACCGTCCCGGCCCACCTGGCTCGGTTAGATATAGTGGAGAGCAGCTACACACCTTCTGCAATAATTCTGTTGGTGATAAGCATCATTTCATATTTATATGTTAGTACTTTTCCTTTGACAGATTGATTGTTGTCAATGAAATTAGTTAGATAATGTAAATCAAGTGACAGTGCAAGATCCCTCCCACCGTCTGAGTGGTATGTTAAAAAATAGATCCAATTTCGTGCCTCTATATAAATTAATCAAAAATACAGTGGGGAAATTATAATAAACCGAATAAAAATACTCAAGACTTGGCCTAAAGGTCTAGATACCATAACCGTGGCTATAAACTCCAAAAAAAAAAAAGAATTGTTTCTATTTTGGCCTAAGGCAAACAGAATATAATCACTACGCGCCAATGGGTCTAGATTATATCATAGTGATTATATTATCTTTGGTCTAGATACCAGACCATAAACTCAAAAAAAATATTTCTACAATACTATTAATTAAACCATATGGTATAGGTATTTTACATTTATTTACAAATACAAAAAGTCTTTCACAAACAATTTCATAATGCCACATTTTAGAATTGAAACAAATGTTCCTAGAAGTATGATCCCTTCAGATTTTCTAACGAAAGCTGCTCCTGTACTTGCAAAAGCTCTTGGAAAACCTGAACAGGTACATTTAAAGGAAAATGTTTTGATGTTTTATCACCACATTTATTGAAGCCTTATAATAATAAAAAACTATTAATCGTCATCATCATCCATCTATAAAAGTCCATTGCAGGACTTAGGCCTCTCCCTTAAGGGAGTATGCCGTAATGGCCAGGCTTGGCAAGCGGATTCGCGATTTCAGTATCGGATTCATTACACTTGCTGACCATTATCGGTCTGCTGAATTTTGGTGGGTGCAACCATCTTTCGGTAGCCAATTGCATTACCAAGGCTTTTCTCGTCGCTATCGTCTCTTATTTATGATAAACGAATTAAGCTTATCTAATGTAGACATGTAAAAACGAAATGTAGTGGTGGTGGTGCATAGAGTGGAATTAGTGCACGCATCTGTGGGAGGGAGGGTGGTGCTCTTCTTGTCTTCGGACCAGGTAACATATACCATTTTATATTTGCATGTGGAATGGTGCAAAGTAATTTTTGCCATAACAACTTAACAATGAATTTCCGCAAAGTAACGTCTGAGTCAATTAACTATACTCATTTTTCATTGTAGATGATTACTTTTGCAAAGTTATTTTGAGTTTGATCCCCAGGTGGCAGGCTCGTACCAATGGATCTTTCAAAAACATATGTACGAATTATATCTTTGGCTTGGACATAAAGACGGCGACGGGCTTACCACCTGTCACTATGTCCTGAAAATATCTTCGGTGGAAGGTGGGTCGAAGGGACTTTATTGTCTAGACGAGACCTCTGTCTACCCATATTGGAATTGTGTGAAGATGATTATGAAAGAACAGATTTTGCAAAATTCTATCTGAAATAAATTTTTCATATACTATTGTCTTTTTTGCACTAGTTACACATTTGGGAGTAATTAAGTTTCTTCCATTTAAAGTAGTCCATGCTAGTGAAACTGCAAGCAGAAAGCTAGTAGAAGAAACAAAACCCAAATCACAAAAACTTTTGCCAGTTCTATGATGAAACTAGTTGGGTTCTGGAATTTAGTACTTAATGAATTATTTCATCATTTTTATTTTATAGATTTATATATTATTTTATAGATAAAGAAAGTTCATTTCATTTTAGTATTGTGTGGTGTCTGTTATTCCTGATATCCCAATGAGCTTTAGTGGCACTACAGAACCTTGTGCCATTGCTAACTTAATGTCAATCGGTTCACTTGGTGTAGAACAAAACAAGAAGCATGCTAAAGTATTATTTGAACTAGTTGAGAAGGAGCTAGGAGTGCCTCAAGACAGGTAAATCTTAAACCTACTATTGTCTAAGCACTTTAAATTTTATGAACTATCATACTTGAGCACTCCATCTGATTGCAACCAAATGATACCATCATTCGCTACATTAGTACTGCTATTTGAAATTTGCCACTATTTTAACATTATTTTGTTTCCTGAATTCAGACATTCCTATTGTGTAAAAATTTTGAATTCAAATTATAATATTGGTTTTTACTATGGTTGTTTGTAACTATCTATCTGTCAATCCATCTTAGTCCTTTGTTTTGAATTGTTTCCCTTTTTTTTTGTTATTAAACTTTATGGTGTTCCAGTATGTCCCTTAATTCAGCATGGTTCCTGGCAAAGGCCTCCTCTAGGTGTTTCCATTTGCAACCTGTCATGAGCAACTCTCCTCCAATAAGGTCCCATTGTCAGTTTCAGTTTGTATTTCCATCTTTTTTACTGTTTTCTCCTGCTTCACTTGCAATTTCTGGGGTACCCGTCAGTAATTTCTCCACTTTTCAAGGGATTCTCTCAACTGTTTGTAACTAATCATCATCATATTGGCTTTTAAAACATCACTGCAGGATATAGGCTTCTTTTATATGGAAGGCTTTGCTTCAATAGCCACACTAAGGAAGTGAATTGGTGATTGTAGTACTTGATACCTTGCCCTTTAGATGCTGTTGCCCATGACCAGTGTAATGAATTTCGATCTGATATTTTTATATCTTTATACTACAATCTTTACCCCACCATCTGTAGTACAATTGCTTTTTTTTTTCAAAACTTTCGTCATAGTCGCCTCTTACAACACCCTCTGCAAGAATAACCCAATATGAATTCAAACAAGCTATCCTGGTCTCTGCATAAGGCCAACTGGGCGAATTAGGTTATTTAAGGCTGAACTGAAACCTCGAACAAGTGCATGGAGCTTGGAACTGGAAAGTTGGAAAGGGTGCATTTTCTTTTTACATTTACTTATTTTGTATGCAACTCACCAAGAATTTACTTCGTAGAACTCACCAAAGTCACATTCAATTTATGTGACATTGGTAAGGCATAGACAGTTTTTACTGTGGTAGAGCCACGCATCAGCTTTTGTTGTTGCATGAAGGGGCCGGCTTGACCGGGGAAGTACCACAACCTCACAGAATACCGGCGTGAAGTAGAAGTCTAACAAACTTCTGCGTTTCGTCTGGTGAGTGCAGGTGACCGGTGGCCCACACCCCCCCCCCCTCCCCCAATTCTGGGGGGGGCACACTAAGGGAGGAAACGCATCTGCTAAGCCTCTGGTATTGTGGGTGTTCATGGACGGCGGTAATCACTTACCATCATGTGAGCCACCTTTTTTTTTTAAAGGAGGGAGGCAAACGAGCGGGCGGCTCACTTAGGAAATTAGTGTGCATGCACATTTTTATGTGTTGTAAACCTGTCGCCTTCATTATCCAAGCCAACAAAATCAATCATACATAAGATTTGAAAAAGCCATAGGTACTGAACTTGGGACTTATGACCAGAATTTCGATCAGCCAACCACTTGGCTATAGTGACTTATTATATATATTGTGTATGTTTTATGTTTAAACAGAAAATGTGATTGACAGTAAAATCATATTACTTTTAAAAGCCTTATAAAACTTATAATGAAGTCACGATAGCCGAGTTGTTGGGTGGTCGGAATTTCGAGTCGAGAGACCCGAGTTCGATCCCCAGGTGGCAGTACCAATGAGTTTTTCAAAAACTTATGTACGAATTTCATCGTTGGCTTGGACATAAAGACGGCGACGGGTTCACCACCTGTCACGTTGTCCCGAAAATATCTTCGGTGGAAGGTGGGTCAAAGGGACTTAATTGTCTAGATTTGACCTCTGTCTACCCCAGTATTGGGAATTGCGTGAAGATTATTAAATTTTTTAATTTATAAAACTTACAATATAAGTTTTTTTTATTCATTAAAAGGTATATATGTATGTGTTTGTATACCCGATTTTTTATACCTAACTTATAATTAACGTTATGGATGGGGATGGAATTCTGGTCTCTTGACTTGAATTCCAATCATCCAACAAACTTGGCTATTATGACTTTCAACTGTACTTTCTGTAACTATAGTATGTTATTATCTAAAATAAATATAAATAAATATAAATAAATATCTTCACGCAATTCCCAATACAGGGGTAGACAGAGGCCGAGTCTAGACAATTAAGTCCCTTCGACCCACCTTTCACCGAAGATATTTTCGGGACAACGTGACAGGTGGTGAGCCCGTCGCCGCAAATGTTATTATGTTATTATCTGTAATGTGTATTTCATATAATCATAAGGGTTTTTCCAACCATAGCTAATAACCGATATTTATAGCAGAACACAATATTCTATTTATTAATACTATATGACATCTAGCATCATATCTGTCATCCCATCCTAAAGTAAGCTGTAACCATCATTACCAAATGAAGTAATGAAGAAGTTGTAGGATTTATGAAGTACATAGTGAGTATGGATACAGAGAGGTTGATCTTTTTGGAACCATTATTTTAAGGCAATTCGAATTTTATTGTAATTTCCCTTAATTAAATTTATACTCTCCTTATTACAGAATGTACATAACATTCCAAGATGAACCTACAGGCAATGTTGGGTTCAAAGGCACAACTTTTCATGGATTATTTGGTTAATCCTTGTTTATCCCCATGTAATATTAAACGGTAAAAATAACTGTATTTGATATTTTGCTTAATTGGTCCCGGTATGAAATTATGTAAATTGTTAATATTTTTCCTGTTATTGACATCTATATTGATAGTTCTTAAGTATAATTAAAGTATCCCATAGTGTAAATATTGTTTTTTTTTTTAGATATAGAAATATTCCATATTTGAGCAGCGTAACGCCACATAGTTCCTTACTTAATAATAATAATATAAATTACAATTGTGTTTCTTTTTTTGAGATGTCATAACCTTATAGCGACTAATCGTGATGTAGCAAACGAGTTTGGAAATTCTTTTGTGAGATTCCCGCCATGCCTACACTATCAGTGAGTTCTGCTGCTAGGGTAAGTCGATTCTAGTGACGAGTACGCTTCACTTCTACGCTACGCTTCGCTTCATTTTTGTCTACGGTGTTATACAAGCAATGGAGCGAGACATGATGCATAAAGTCTTACTTAATTATATGCAACAGAATTAGTCGCGTAAATTAAAATGTAATAAAATTTACCTTATTTTCTTGAAATTTGGCGAAATTATAATTTTTGTCACCTTGAACTGAGAATGGTTTTTGCTAACTTCTATCTGCCAGGAGGTTGTGAGGGCTTTAACATAAAAAAATTACTGAATAAAAAAATCTTTAAACTAAAATTTATAAAGGATCAATAATTGGCAAGATTATTTATTTCGTCACGTTGAACTCAACCAATAATGAATTTGGTGAAATTTATCCATATTATTTGTATGTAACGTAAATAAGATTTTGTTTTAATTAGTAAATATGATAGTAGTTGAAAAATTATTCAAAAGTATGAGAAATAAGAACTGTGTCAAACTGGAAAATTATACTAAAATGTTCATAGTTTTAGATTTTATTAATAATTACGTAGTCTTATTGTCGCTATAATATAAGAGCCATTAGAAGTATTATCAGAAATTATGAACATGTTTTAAAATAAGAAAAAATGACGCGGAATTAGATAATAAGATAGCATGGAGTTATAAAGTGAGCCTAGACCTAACCCTATTTCTTTATGTGTTTTATTTATTACATTCATGCATAAAACGGTCACGGTACCCGACTGGTTGGGTGATCGAAATTCGAGTCAAGAGACCCGAGTTCGATCCCCAGTTACCGTACCAATGGTTTTTTTTTAATATGATATGTATTATTTATATCGTTGTCATGGACAATAAGACGGCGACAGACTCATCACTTGTCACGCTGTCCCAAAAAGTAGGTGGCTCGAATGTACTTAATTTTAAACACCTTTGTCTGTACCGGGATTGAGGTGGAGATATTTGTTTTTATTTATTTGTCCATTTCATCAACTTTCTCAATAATACTTAATAAAGATTGTCAATATATTTTGAACTGTATTACAATAAATTTGAAAATGTATAGTAAATAGCTAAATAGCACAATGATGTCCTCTTGTTACAACTTAGTTGAAGTAATGAGTAATAAATTCTTTTACCAAGCTACATAGGTGAACTTTTCTCTAAAAATCTATAATATAATGCTTCGAAGGTTTAGGCACGTTGCGCAAATCAGTGAAGACGGTATGGTGAAGAAAATACCTATATAGGGCGGTGGTTAACGTTAAAAGGGGTCGAGGTGGACCGAGAGTAACTTTCGAAGACCATGTGAGTAAATTGCTCGAAGAGGGGAGGGAGTACCTGCATATCTAGACGTGCATGTATGACGATAACGATGAATTTGAAACAAGCGAAAGAGTTATGTAAGGATCGTGACACTTGGTGATCTGTTATCTCTACCATCCGGTCAGGGGCTGCGTGAAGATATAGTATTCCCGACCACAGCTACTTTTGATGTATGGCTATTGCGAGCGCCGTTCGTGTGCTCGCAGGTGACTGTCTTAACCGATTTTTGCGCTGAACGTGCGAGCGCAGGTGATGGCTGCAGGTGATCGAGCCTTGAGTGCGTCTTGATTGAAATCGAGCTCATTCATACCTACTTCCTCATACTCTTACGCCTTAGAGTTCACAGTCGAAATACTTTGGGACGAAGCTTGCCAAAGGCTGCATTATCCGCTCCAATCCTGCCGTTGACTTAGTCATCAAGGAGGCACTTTGATGACATAGTGCTGCCCAGATACTGTGTGATACGCTGTTCAGTGTATCCATAAGCATTACTTTGGGATTTCTTTACACTGATTTTCAGGCCAAATCTGCGACACGACTCATCGAGACTTAACATAAGTCTTTGTAGACCCTTCGGGGATTTCGCCACAAAACATTAATCGTCTGCATACATCATCTCTGTGATGGTCACGTAAGACACTTAACTTTTAATCTGGCAAGGTCGAAGACCCGACCACCATCGATACGACACCGAATGTGAATATCCTCAGATAAAGTCTACAAAGCCTCCCGAACTACTACTGCAAAGTACGAAGCGACCAGAGTTGGGGTGAGTACGCAGCCTTGTTTAACGCCGCAGCTCATCGAAAAGAACTCTGATTGCTAACCTTGTACGTTGACACAACAGCGCATATCATCATGCAGGTGTCGGATCATTGTTACAAATTTATTCGTGCATCCAAGTTTCGATAGTACCACCCAAAGATCTTTTCGGGGACTCTGTCAAAGGCCTTTCTAAGTCATCAAAACATAGCAACATTGGTTGACCTTGCTATCGACTTTTCTCTTGAAGTTGGCGAATAGGAAAATAGCCTCACACGTGCCCCGATTAGGCCGGAAGCCAGACTGGGCTTCGGGCAAAATGTCCTCAGACAAGGGTGTCAAGCGGTTAAGTGAAACTTGAGCGAAAACCTTGCCGGGGAAGTTAAAAGGGAAATTCCTCTATAGGAATTGCAATCAGCTCTGTCGTCCTTGTTCTTATATAGTGGACAGATACAAGAGACTTTAAAGTCATCAGGGACACGTTCTTCGTCCCACATTCGGGCGAACAGTTTCCAAATGGTTTGATACAATTCTGAGCTACCATATTTAATAATTCCCCAGGCACATATTCAACACCGACCGCTTTGTAGTTCCTTAGTTGCTGTACATTAACGATGACCTCTTACAGAGACAATGGACTGTACAACTCATTAATCGTGGACAATAATGCAGACATCATTACTACCTCTGATATGATAGGGCTAAGCCTTTTTTAGGACAGCTTTTCTATGTCCTTCCCCAGATTGGGGAAAGCAGAGTCTCTCTGAATGGAGCTGCTTTGTCACTCAGGGTGCTGCCGAATCACATTATCAGCCCTGAGTAGCGAAAGCGACCATTCTCCCTGAGCCACCAGCGTGCAGGCATCAGACAAAGCTTGGTTGCGTCACACAGACCTCTCTGCCTCCTGTCTCTGTCGGGTTCGGCTTTATTGGGTGTTTGTGAGGGAAAAGGGTAATAGGAAACTACTGTCACAGGAGAAGGGTCATGACATCAGAATCTAGCAGTTCGGGGTCACATCCCCGTAGTGATTCCTACAGTACCGGACAGATAGCTGAAAGAAGCACTTTCTGAACGAAGATATCAATTTATACATTGATTAATCAAATAATTTATTTATATTGTCAAGATATCAATTTATCAATTTGTATGTCGGAGAAGCCGGTATCCATTGTCCCTATATGTAAAATGTGGTTATGTTCTCTTTGCCTATATGGATACGTAGTGACTTTATACTCTTTTATGGATTAAAACAAAACAGGCAATTGGCCTAAAGGTCTAGATTCCAGGCCATAAACTACTGAACAGGCAACCTACCAAGTATTTTGTCTGTGACCAAATGGAATATGTTCCTTATCTATGCTTGTAATTCGCACTGACATTGACATTATATTGACGGTATTGGTATTGAATTATTATTTGTAAGAAAAAAATAATTTTGTCTTGCAATATAGAAGTTATTTCTGTATCCTGGACCTAACTTTTCTGTATATTACTAAGTTTTCCAAAATTTTAGCGGTATTTCAGATACAGCGTATTAACCAAAGTATTACAAAATGGATGAACATAGAAGTGTTGAAGATACACCAGCATCCCAAAGGTTAACCAATGAAGATTTTAGAAAACTCCTTATGACGCCAAGGTCTACACCATCCGGAGGTGCTCATCCAGCGGGCTCCGTGCGTGAAGCTATGGCAAATGCCGGGTACGTTTTTTGAAGGTCTCTTGCAGTACTAGACCACTTTTTCCGTTATCATTTTAATACAAATTTTTCCTACCAATTCAAAATAGGAGAGAGTCTAATGGCTATCTTATATTCTCTATCCGATATTGTTTCTCTGCTTCTAAATTGAGGAAAACTTTTCATATTTTATCAACAGATTCTGCAATAGATTAAGATGTATTGAAGACACAGGATAGTTAAAAGAAAGGCATATCCCATCATTTAGATTTTATTAGTGAAGCTTAGTGTTTATTAAATGTATAAATGTTTTTGTATAAATGTTTGACAAAATTGCTTTTTAGTAATAAGACTGCCTCCTTTATTATCTTGATGTTCGTTGCACTTATTTTAAATCTTAAATAGGGGTGAACAATAAAAAACATATAATTAAATAACTAATTGTTATCATCCATGATGTGTGTAAATATTAACATTTACAATACAAATATTAGTTTTCAACTGGAAAGAATCTGGTAGCTTTATATTCAGAAGCAAGGTCACTATGCACTTGGTTCAGAACCATTAGCATAATCATTTTATTGTTATTAATTCATGTTCATAATCAGCTAATATAATTTAATCAGCTAATATTTTTTTAATGCTCTGAGAATGCAGGGATATATAAAAAGAAATATCTAACTTTGATTTAAATTTTAGTGTAATTTCAATACAACACCTGTCCTTATCAAAAATTACTAGTTAAAAAATGGTTGATATTACTAGCCGTGGATTGGAGATGTTAAGTGCATTTCGATATAAAAATAAAAAAATTAAATATTATTATTTAAATAAAAATTAAATTAAATCATTTATAAAATTATAATATAGTATTAACACTAGGTTTACGGGACCCATCAATTTGACGGATTTCAAACTTTGAAATGCAACACGCAAAAAACCATAGCATTAATCTTAACTATTTTGCATCATAAATTTATAATTTCATTAAAAGAGTTTATACGCACAATTAGTATTTTCCTAAGCTTTATAAATTTTGAAAATTGTATCTTGTATACCTATTTCTACGGAACCCGTCAATTTGACGGGTTAGCTGATTACGTCAACAATCCTTATATATTTGCTTCGCTTGTAAAATTATACCTCTAATAGCAAATATAAGACTGAAAGAAAGGTCTAAGACCTCCCGCCCCCCCCAACTCATAATCTCAATAGCGCCTCGATAACGAATTGTGTAGCCCAGGTGTCAAATCCTCGCGTTATTCGAAACTCAAAGCGTGCAGCAGACTAAATGTCGTATCGAAAAGATATTCAGTTCATGTGTTGGTGCAAACATAAACAACACACAAGGAACTTTCACAGCCTGCGGTAGCCGACGTTAGGCTGCGATATGAATCTGCGATAATCCCTGCTGTCTTCAGTATTGTCGCTGCAGTGACAGTGGTAAGAACATTTTTCGAAGACAGTGTGCAAAAGTTTTGGTTATTGTAGTCACCCGCTTATTGTAAGTTTTTACAATAGGGTAATTGAATTTTGCACGGTATTAGAAGCCGTAATTGCTGTATGTATTGTAAAAATATCGTATGCGGAAAATGCACAAAAGAAATTCAATAGGTATTTAAAAAATGTCCTCGATAAATATGATTATGTAGCCTTTATATTATTGTTATCATTTTCGTAATAACTTAACAAAAAATTTGACTTATTAGTATTTTATTTTTACGTGAAGCCTATCTGAGTATATTGTTAAACTCAGATTTAGTTTGAATAAATTGATTTTTTAAAAATAAATACGTATTTCATATACCCGTCAATTTGACGGATGCTCGTAGAGATAGGTATATAAGAAAGTATAGTTATTGTAAATATGTACACATATTTACAATAACTATTATTACAGCTATGAAATGGAATGAAACATAAAAATTTAAGTAGAGGCTAACAAATTATAATTTTCTTCATTATTATAGGACTATGCCTCCACCAGCTGAAAATAAAAGCGAGTTAAGGCGCAAAAAGAAATCCTACTATGCTGCGTTGAAGAAACAAGAAGACAATAAGTTGGCTGAGCTTGCTGAGAAGTACAGGGACAGAGCTCGTGAAAGAAGAGATGGACTCAATGAAATTGGACCAACAGATCCAACTAGTAACACCAGTAGTGCATACAGGTGATACAAAAATTTTTAATGATACTTTGCAAGTATGTCATGTAATAAAAAGAAAAACAATAAAAATAATTCTTCAAAAAACTTTCCAAAGCTAATAATAAAATTAAAAAGTTAAGAATTAGGTTCCTTAGTAATATATGACTATCAATAATCTAGTAAGAATAAACTTGATATTGTGTTAAGGAGAAATTTTTTAAGGAGATATTAACAATTTAAATTATAATACTATAAATAAAAATATAAATATCTTCATGCCATTGCCAATACAGGGGTAGACTGAGGTCTAGCCTAGACAATTAACCAAAGATAGTTTCGGGACAACGTGACAGGTGGTGAGCTCGTCGCAGTCTTTATGTCCAAGCCAACACTATAATTCGTACATAAGTTTATGAAAAACCCATTGGTACGAGCCTGCCACCGGGGGATAGAACTTGGGTCTCTCGACTCGAAATCCCGACCACCCAACCACTCGGCTATCGTGACTTATAATTTATCGGAATTATAATACTAATTAAAATTTGTTTAATTTTATATACTGTTTTAAATAATTCCAAAATGTTGTTCAAAATATTGTTTATGACAATAATGTTCATTAGGTCAATAATGTCATAGTTCATGAGTGCTAATGAACAGTATGTGAGTAAAAAAATATTTTATTAAGTTATGTTAAAAGTTTACTTAATAATTAACATAATTAGATAACATCAACATAATAATAATAACATTAATTTGTATTATTTTAAGGGCTGTAGCACCAGATGTAAAATCTGGAATGGACGCTAAAGAAAGAAGAAGGCAAATGATTCAGGTTTGTTTTCTCCTCATTTACAACCGTGAAATACAATTCAAGGTTTTCCAATTACAATTCTATAAACGTGAGTATATAGAAATACTACTACTAACAATTACTTGGCATGTGGTATTGGCATAAAAATGTAAATCCCTCATTCTTCCCGTGGGTGTCGAGAGAGGTGACATTGCTTTGAAAATAATAATTGACTACTGATGGATGGTAGCAAAAACATCTAGAAAAATACTCCATCAAAATTTAGAAGACCCATAATGATAGCATTGTATGGGTGCGGTAGTCTGATTATCTACATCCTCGGAATAATATAGTTGTATGTTAGCAATGTCCACATGACAAAGTAAAAAAAAAGAATAAAGCAGTTAATTGTTAGTTCACTTGTTAAATAAAATTAAATGTACTGAATGCAGAATATGTCTTCACTTATTGTTATTAATTTATTAATGTTTTTGTAATAAGAGTATTATATGAGAAACTATATTTCTTTTAATTAATAGTTCTGTTATGTTTTATAGGAATCCAAATATCTTGGTGGTGACATGGAACACACTCACTTGGTGAAAGGTCTTGATTATGCCTTGTTACAAAAGGTAAGATAAATCACTTAAACATGTTTTAAATCTTTCACATGTATTGTATGTACGTAATTTTAAGCATCATTATCTAGAAAGTCAAAGAAATGGATTTGCGGATGAAATGGCAATATCTATTGCAAAATTAAAGGCAATTATTAATTTTTTCATAGTTAAATTTTAATGTATCTCGATGTATTTGGAGATTATAGTGTTCCTGCATGCAACATTAATATATTAATGTTGTGGCTGCAGCTTGAAGCATAATGTGCTACAGCTAAGATATTTTTGTGGCTTTTTGGATACTGTTGCTAGGAGTGCTGAAAGCCCCAGAAAACAAATGAATGTTTTAATTTATAAAACATGTACCTCATACTTTATTCAAGTATGAAGAGTAGCTGGTTAATGGCACTCCCTAAAATTCAAAGATATAACAGAAATTTTTGTTACACAAACTATAAAAGAGATATAAAAACAATAGACAGAGGTTCTATCCACCCACGTTTCACCCTTGAAATTTTTGGGACAATATCTTATTTCCAAGCCAACGATTCATAAGGTTTCTGAAGAGACCCATTGTTACATTCATACATGGTCTCGATTCCAATTCCTATCATCCAACCATTACACAAAATTTCGTTCCTTCCGATTAGGCTCCGTTGTGATATTAGTATGGGAAATGTTCCAGGTTCGTTCCGAAATTCAGAATCGTGAGCAGGAACAGGAGGCCGAAATGGAGAGGCTGGTGATGGAACCAGCAGTGGAACCAGTTAAGGAGAAGAAAGAAGTACCAATTGTAAGTTGAGAATACTATGCAGTTGTAAATTTAAAAAAAAAAATATCTTCACGCAATTCCCAATACAGGGGTGGACAGAGGTCAAGTCTAGACAATTAAGTCCCTTTGACCCACCTTCCACCGAAGATATTTTCAGGACAACGTGACAGGTGGTGAGCCCGTCGCCGCCTTTATGTCAAGCCAACGGTATAATTCGTACATAAGTTTTGAAAAACTCATTGGTACTGCCACCTGGGGATCGAACTCAGGTCTCTCGACTCGAAATTCCGACCACCCAACAACTCGGCTATCGTGACTTATAATTTATCGGAATTATAATACTAATTAAAATTTGTTTAATTTTATATACTGTTTTAAAGTGAGTAAAAAATATTTTATTAAGTTATGTTAAAAGTTTTCTTAATAATTAACATAATTAGATAACATCAACATAATAATATTAACATTAATTTGTATTATTTTAAGGGCTGTAGCACCAGATGTAAAATCTGGAATGGACGCTAAAGAAAGAAGAAGGCAAATGATTCAGGTTTGTTTTCTCCTCATTTACAACCGTGAAATACAATTCAAGGTTTTCCAATTACAATTCTATAAACGTGAGTATATAGAAATACTACTACTAACAATTACTTGGCATGTGGTATTGGCGTAAAATGTAAATCCTCATTCTTCCCGTGGGTGTCGAGAGAGGTGACGTTGCTTTGAAAATAATAATTGACTACTGGTAGCAAAACATCTAGAAATATACTCCATCAAAATTTAGAAGACCCATAATGATAGCATTGTATGGGTGCGGTAGTCTGATTATCTACATCCTCGGAATAATATAGTTGTATGTTAGCAATGTCCACATGACAGTAAAAAAAAGAATAAAGCAGTTAATTGTTAGTTCACTTGTTAAATAAAATTAAATTAAATCATTTATAAAATTATAATATAGTATTAACACTAGGTTTACGGGACCCATCAATTTGACGGATTTCAAACTTTGAAATGCAACACGCAAAAAACCATAGCATTAATCTTAACTATTTTGCATCGTAAATTTATAATTTCATTAAAAGAGTTTATACGCACAATTAGTATTTTCCTAAGCTTTATAAATTTTGAAAATTGTATCTTGTATACCTATTTCTACGGAACCCGTCAATTTGACGGGTTAGCTGATTACGTCAACAATCCTTATATATTTGCTTCGCTTGTAAAATTATACCTCCAATAGCAAATATAAGACTGAAAGAAAGGTCTAAGACCCCGCCCCCAACTCATAATCTCAATAGCGCCTCGATAGCAATTGTGTAGCCCAGGTGTCAAATCCTCGCGTTATTCGAAACTCAAAGCGTGCAGTAGACTAAATGTCGTATCGAAAAGATATTCAGTTCATGTGTTGGTGCAAACATAAACAACACACAAGGAACTTTCACAGCCAGCGGTAGCCGACGTTAGGCTGCGATATGAATCTGCGATAATCCCTGCTGTCTTCAGTATTGTCGCTGCAGTGACAGTGGTAAGAACATTTTTCGAAGACAGTGTGCAAAAGTTTTGGTTATTGTAGTCACCCGCTTATTGTAAGTTTTTACAATAGGGTAATTGAATTTTGCACGGTATTAGAAGCAGTAATTGCTGTATGTATTGTAAAAATATCATTATGCGGAAAATGCACAAAAGAAATTCAATAGGTATTTAAAAATGTCCACGATAAATATGATTATGTAGCCTTTATATTATTGTTATCATTTCGTAATAACTTAACAAAAATTTGACTTATTAGTATTTTATTTTTACGTGAAGCCTATCTGAGTATATTGTTAAACTCAGATTTAGTTTGAATAAATTGATTTTTAAAATAAATACGTATTTCATATACCCGTCAATTTGACGGATGCTCGTAGAGATAGGTATATAAGAAAGTATAGTTATTGTAAATATGTACACATATTTACAATAACTAATATTAACTATGAAATGGAATGAAACATAAAAATTTAAGTAGAGGCTAACAAATTATAATTTTCTTCATTATTATGGGACTATGCCTCCACCAGCTGAAAATAAAAGCGAGTTAAGGCGCAAAAGAAATCCTACTATGCTGCGTTGAAGAAACAAAGACAATAAGTTGGCTGAGCTTGCTGAAAGTACAGGGACAGAGCTCGTGAAAGAAGAGATGGACTCAATGAAATTGGACCAACAGATCCAACTAGTAACACCAGTAGTGCATACAGGTGATACAAAATTTTAATGATACTTTGCAAGTATGTCATGTAATAAAAAGAAAAACAATAAAAATAATTCTTCAAAAAACTTTCCAAAGCTAATAATAAAATTAAAAAGTTAAGAATTAGGTTCCTTAGTCATATATGACTATCAATAATCTAGTAAGAATAAACTTGATATTGTGTTAAGGAGAAATTTTTAAGGAGATATTAACAATTTAAATTATAATACTATAAATAAAAATATAAATATCTTCATGCCATTGCCAATACAGGGGTAGACTGAGGTCTAGCCTAGACAATTAACCAAAGATAGTTTCGGGACAACGTGACAGGTGGTGAGCCCGTCGCCGCCTTTATGTCCAAGCCAACACTATAATTCGTACATAAGTTTATGAAAAACCCCATTGGTACGAGCCTGCCACGGGGGATAGAACTTGGGTCTCTCGACTCGAAATTCCGACCACCCAACAACTCGGCTATCGTGACTTATAATTTATCGGAATTATAATACTAATTAAAATTTGTTTAATTTTATATACTGTTTTGAATAATGTCAAAATGTTGTTCAAAATATTGTTTATGACAATAATGTTCATTAGGTCAATAATGTCATAGTTCATGAGTGCTAATGAACAGTATGTGAGTAAAAAAATATTTTATTAAGTTATGTTAAAAGTTTTCTTAATAATTAACATAATTAGATAACATCAACATAATAATATTAACATTAATTTGTATTATTTTAAGGGCTGTAGCACCAGATGTAAAATCTGGAATGGACGCTAAAGAAAGAAGAAGGCAAATGATTCATTTTTTTTTCATAGTTAAATTTTAATGTATCTCGATGTATTTGGAGATTATAGTGTTCCTGCATGCAACATTAATATATTAATGTTGTGGCTGCAACGAAGCATAATGTGCTACAGCTAAGATATGAGCTTTTGTGGCTTTTGGATATTGTTGCTAGGAGTGCTGAAAAACAAATGAATGTTTTAATTTATAAAACATACCTCATATTTATTCAAGTATGAAGAGTAGCTGGTTAATGGCACTCCTAAAATTCAAAGATATAACAGAAATTTTGTTACACAAACAATAGACAGAGGTTCTATCCACCCACGTTTCACCCTTGAAATTTTTGGGACAATATCTTATTTCCAAGCCAACGATTCATAAGGTTTCTGAAGAGACCCATTGTTACATTCATACATGGTCTCGATTCAATTCCCATCATCCAACCATTACACAAAATTTCGTTCCTTCCGATTAGGCTCCGTTGTGATAATAGTATGGGAAATGTTCCAGGTTCGTTCGAAATTCAGAATCGTGAGCAGGAACAGGAGGCCGAAATGGAGGCTGGTGATGGAACCTGCAGTGGAACCAGTGAAGGAGAAGAAAGAAGTACCAATTGTAAGTTGAGAATACTATGCAGTTGTAAATTTAAAAAATATCTTCACGCCATTCCCAATACAGGGGTAGACAGAGGTTTAGTCTGGACAATTAAGTCTCTTCGACCCACCTTCCACCGAAGATATTTTGGGACAACGTGACAGGTGGTGAGCTCGTCGCAGTCTTTATGTCCAAGCCAACACTATAATTCGTACATAAGTTTATGAAAAACCCCATTGGTACGAGCCTTGGGCATCGAACTCTGGTATCTTACTCGAATTCCGATCACCCAACCACTCGGCTATCGTGACTTATAATTTATCGGAATTATAATACTATAAATAAAAATATAAATCCTTCATTCTTCCCGTGGGTGTCGAGAGAGGTGACATTGCTTTGAAAATAATAATTGACTACTGATGGATGGTAGCAAAAACATCTAGAAAAATACTCCATCAAAATTTAGAAGACCCATAATGATAACATTGTATGGGTGCGGTAGTCTGATTATCTACATCCTCGGAATAATATAGTTGTATGTTAGCAATGTCCACATGACGAAGTAAAAAAAATGAATAAAGCAGTTAATTGTTAGTTCACTTGTTAAATAAAATTAAATGTACTGAATGCAGAATATGTCTTCACTTATTGTTAGTAATTTATTAATGTTTTTTGTAATAAGAGTATTATATGAGAAACTATATTTCTTTTTAATTAATAGTTCTGTTATGTTTTATAGGAATCCAAATATCTTGGTGGTGACATGGAACACACTCACTTGGTGAAAGGTCTTGATTATGCCTTGTTACAAAAGGTAAGATAAATCACTTAAACATGTTTTTAAATCTTTCACATGTATTGTATGTACGTAATTTTAAGCATCATTGTCTAGAAAGTCAAAGAAATGGATTTGCGGATGAAATGGCAATATCTATTGCAAAATTAAAGGCAATTATTAATTTTTTTTTTCATAGTTAAATTTTAATGTATCTCGATGTATTTGGAGATTATAGTGTTCCTGCATGCAACATTAATATATTAATGTTGTGGCTGCAGCTTGAAGCATAATGTGCTACAGCTAAGATATGAGCTTTTGTGGCTTTTTGGATATTGTTGCTAGGAGTGCTGAAAGCCCCAGAAAACAAATGAATGTTTTAATTTATAAAACATATACCTCATATTTTATTCAAGTATGAAGAGTAGCTGGTTAATGGCACTCCCTAAAATTCAAAGATATAACAGAAATTTTTGTTACACAAACTATAAAAGAGATATAAAAACAATAGACAGAGGTTCTATCCACCCACATTCCACCCTTGAAATTTTTTGGGACAATATCTTTTATTTCCAAGCCAACGATATATTGTTCATAAGGTTTCTGAAGAGACCCATTGTTACATTCATACATGGTCTCGATTCCAATTCCTATCATCCAACCATTACACAAAATTTCGTTCCTTCCGATTAGGCTCCGTTGTGACAATAGTATGGGAAATGTTCCAGGTTCGTTCCGAAATTCAGAATCGTGAGCAGGAACAGGAGGCCGAAATGGAGAGGCTGGTGATGGAACCAGCAGTGGAACCAGTGAAGGAGAAGAAAGAAGTACCAATTGTAAGTTGAGAATACTATGCAGTTGTAAATTTAAAAAAAAAATATCTTCACGCAATTCCCAATACAGGGGTGGACAGAGGTCAAGTCTAGACAATTAAGTCCCTTTGACCCACCTTCCACCGAAGATATTTTCGGGACAACGTGACAGGTGGTGAGCCCGTCGCCGCCTTTATGTCCAAGCCAACGATGAAATTCGTACATAAGTTTTTGAAAAACTCATTGGTACTGCCACCTGGGGATCGAACTCGGGTCTCTCGACTCGAAATTCCGACCACCCAACAACTCGGCTATCGTGACATATAAATTTTTACGTTTATTTTTAACTTTTCACTTTACATTCACACAACATCACGTACATTCATCTGACCGCAAAGTAAATAGCTTGTGTAATGTAAGTAGAAACAATGAAGGTGTCACTAACACCCGAGAAAATTTAAAAGTGTTTTCAACATTTACCGCACCGGTAATCGAACTCAGGACCTGAAAGCTGGCGATACCTCGAAACCGGTGTGTGCGCTACTCGTTCATGGAGGTCATTGTATAATAATATCCTTATAAATCGTGATATCATTTTAAGGAGAAATATAAGAGTCAATAAAAGTGGCCCTTAGTTGAGTTAAATTGGCGATAAATTACAAATTAAGTTCATATTGCTTTTGCTTTAACATACATGTCCCCTCTATGTAGTAGTTACTTAATGCTGTAATTGAAGATATGATAGTTTATATCGCTTACGCAATTCGAATATAAGTTATAAATAAACTAAATAGATATCTTTACGCCATTCGCATACACGGGTAGGCAAAAGTCTAAAAAATCGAGTTCTTCTTGCCCACCATCCCCCGTAGACCTATTTTGGTATAATGTATCAGGTGGTGAGCCCGTCGCCGTCTTTGTGTTCAAGCCCACCATATAAACCGTACGTAAGTTTTTTGAAAAAACCCCATTGGTACGAGCCTTGGGCATCGAACTCTGGTATCTTACTCGAATTCCGATCACCCAACCACTCGGCAATCGTGACTAATACTGAGTATAAGTTGGAACACATACATTTTAAAATTCGTGTAAAATTAATCGATTCTAAAAAAATTTAATCTCAGTAAGTTTTCTGCACACATTATCATAAGTACACTTCATTTTCGCAGTTATTTTTTAATTTTCGCGGTGATAACTGTTGCATTTTTACTGTCATACACATTTGACAGTTGTTTGTTAAATGGTCTGTTATCCAAATTATTTATGTATAGCTTCATTTTATTATACAATCATTGTCAAGGCCACATTTTCCTGACTACATTTCATGGTTTTATGAAGATTGGGCATACTAATTCCTAGTAAAAACAATGATCGTTTTAAATTTGACTTATAATCACTTCTAGTGTGATGACAACCTCTTCACTTATTTATTTTAATAAAAAATTTGTTTGATTTCACCTTTTCACTTACAATAGATCCCTCTATAGAAATGTAAGAACAAAGTGCCATCATTATCTTTTTCGTTCAGCGTCAAAAGTTAATCTTGACCTTTTCTTCAGAGGTCATATATTTTTAAATAGGGGTGATTGGTGACCATTGATAGAATTTACTGTAGTTTATGGACGCCTTTATTCATTAGCAATGATAATATGCATTTCACACGAGTCCTTCGTCCCCATAAAAATTATATTTAAAAAAAGACGAAGACATTTATTGTGACACTTCAGATTACAATCACAAATTATAGTACCGGTGAATAAACAAAATTAATGCGAATAAGAATAAAATAAAAAAAAATAGTGGGTAAAACAAGAATTTATTACTTAATAACTTGTTAAGTAATTGGTTTTGTGTTAAAATCAAGTGTTTTACGTATATTTCCTGTTGTTTAAAGGTAGCATACACTTTGATATAATTGCTGTTTTTGTTTGCAGGAAGAGGAGATTCAATTTAAAACTACAATGGGAAAAAATATCTACAATATGATAATGGAGCAGAAGTAAGACACTTTTATTATTTTGACATACAAACATACATATAATCACGCCTCATTCCCGTAGGGGTAGGCAGAGACCACTTCTTTCCACTTGCTATGATCCTTACATACTTGTTTCGCTTCGTCCACGTTCATTATTCCCTCCATACATCCTCTTCGATTCAGGGTACTCTTGACCTGGCCTTTTTTCAGGACGTCCCTGATTTGGTCTCGAAACGTCCGCCTAGGTCTTCCCCTTCCTACACTTCCATTCACACTCGCCTTATATGCTTTTTCGTCAATCGTTCTTCATTCGTTCTCTCGACATGGCCAAACCATCTCAAATTTTGACAGGATAATTAATATTTTGAGAATTACTACACTTCCTAACCTTCAAACTATTGTCAAATTTACATTAAAACAACACCGATTTCGATCTTTACCTTTGAGCCTTTAAAATGGGAAAATTGTTAAAGTTGTAATGCCAGTGTTGCCAGCTCCGCTATAATAATTACCATCCGATTTCATACTGTATGTTACATGGTTCTATTGTCAGGAACAAGAGAGTGACACGCAATGAACTATTCGCCCCGGGCCGTATGGCGTACGTGGTGGAGTTGGAGGAAGAGGGAGCGATGGACAGCGACATCCCGACGACTCTCACACGCAGCAAGGCGGACGTGCCCGAGCTGGACGAGAGGAGTTCCGCAGCCGCAGCCAACGACGTTGTTCTAGAGAAACTGGCACAAATATTCTCATATTTGCGCCACGGACGACCTGAAACTGAAGAAAGCTAAGGTATGCTTTTTAAATGACAATATTTTAATTGTGTTAATAACTAGATAATAATAATAATATCTTCACGCCATTCCCAATACAGGGGTAGACAGAGGTTTAGTCTGGACAATTAAGTCTCTTCGACCCACCTTCCACCGAAGATATTTTGGGACAACGTGACAGGTGGTGAGCCTGTCGCCGTCTTTGTGTTCAAGCCCACCATATAAACCGTACGTAAGTTTTTTGAAAAAACCCCATTGGTACGAGCCTTGGGCATCGAACTCTGGTATCTTACTCGAATTCCGATCACCCAACCACTCGGCAATCGTGACTAATACTGAGTATAAGTTGGAACACATACATTTTAAAATTCGTGTAAAATTAATCGATTCTAAAAAAAATTTAATCTCAGTAAGTTTTCTACACACATTATCATAAGTACACTTCATTTTCGCAGTTATTTTTTAATTTTCGCGGTGATAACTGTTGCATTTTTACTGTCATACACATTTGACAGTTGTTTGTTAAATGGTCTGTTATCCAAATTATTTATGTATAGCTTCATTTTAAAACTACAATGGGAAAAAATATCTACAATATGATAATGGAGCAGAAGTAAGACACTTTTATTATTTTGACATACAAACATACATATAATCACGCCTCATTCCCGTAGGGGTAGGCAGAGACCACTTCTTTCCACTTGCTATGATCCTTACATACTTGTTTCGCTTCGTCCACGTTCATTATTCCCTCCATACATCCTCTTCGATTCAGGGTACTCTTGACCTGGCCTTTTTTCAGGACGTCCCTGATTTGGTCTCGAAACGTCCGCCTAGGTCTTCCCCTTCCTACACTTCCATTCACACTCGCCTTATATGCTTTTTTCGTCAATCGTTCTTCATTCGTTCTCTCGACATGGCCAAACCATCTCAGAATTTTGACAGGATAATTAATATTTTGAGAATTACTACACTTCCTAACCTTCAAACTATTGTCAAATTTACATTAAAACAACACCGATTTCGATCTTTACCTTTGAGCCTTTAAAATGGGGAAAATTGTTAAAGTTGTAATGCCAGTGTTGCCAGCTCCGCTATAATAATTACCATCCGATTTCATACTGTATGTTACATGGTTCTATTGTCAGGAACAAGAGAGTGACACGCAATGAACTATTCGCCCCGGGCCGTATGGCGTACGTGGTGGAGTTGGAGGAAGAGGGAGCGATGGACAGCGACATCCCGACGACTCTCACACGCAGCAAGGCGGACGTGCCCGAGCTGGACGAGAGGAGTTCCGCAGCCGCAGCCAACGACGTTGTTCTAGAGAAACTGGCACAAATATTCTCATATTTGCGCCACGGACGACACAGGAAACTGAAGAAAGCTAAGGTATGCTTTTTTTAAATGACAATATTTTTAATTGTGTTAATAACTAGATAATAATAATAATATCTTCACGCCATTCCCAATACAGGGGTAGACAGAGGTTTAGTCTGGACAATTAAGTCTCTTCGACCCACCTTCCACCGAAGATATTTTGGGACAACGTGACAGGTGGTGAGCCCGTCGTCGTCTTTATGTCCAAGCCAACGATATAATTCCTACAAAATTTTGTGAAAAACCCATTGGTACGAGCCTGCCGCCTGGGGATCGAACTCGGGTTTCTCGACTCGAAATTCCGGCCACCCTTCCAACTCGGCTATCGTGACTTAATATTGTTAATAACTAGACGAATGATAAAGTGATTGACTTTTTATCCTATTATATTGATTATTCACGATTGTGGTCCCTTGGTGTAAATTCATCTTTAAATCATCTTTAAATAAATTCAAATGCACTTTAACTTATTCCACCATTTATACATCTGATCAGTTTCGCCCTTATGACAATATTTAAGGTTTATTATTACCAATACCATAGTCTTATTAGAGACTATAATATTTGTAATATTAACAACTCCCATTCTACACTTTTACACTAGTTTCTTACAATCCTTTCTGACTGATATCTGCTATGTGTACACTATATCAGTGTAAATTTTTTACTCCTAGACCACAGAGCTAGCGACACCGAATAAAAAATATTTACATTTCTAGTAGTAGTGGCGAATACAGGCTTCAATTTAAAATTTCTTTTTAATATTTTTAATTTTAATGTACGAATATTACCACGCCCTTTCTTCCCGTGGGTGTCGTAAGAGGCGACTAAGGCAAACAGCTTTGATTATCGTTATGGCAACCGATAGATGGCGGGATAACCATCTCTAAAAATATCAGACCAAAATAATCAGACAGTAGATGGGTAGCAGCGTTTAAGGTGCTAGGTGTCTGATACTGCGATGGCAAATCCCCTTGCCAAGATTATGGCAAACCCTCCCTATGGGAGAGGCCTATGTCCTGCAGTGGACTTTAATAGGCCGTTATGTATGTATGTATGTATGTATGTATTTTTAATGTCCTCTCTTGTCATCAAATTTGTTACAACATCAAATTTGTTAAGTTCGATCTAAAAGTATATTCTTTCCGTTTTTCTATTTTTTTTATTTATAGAAAAGGGAGTCAAACGAGCAGGTGGCTCACGTGATGGTAAGTGATCACCGCCGTCCATGAACACCCGCAATACCAGAGGCATAGAAGATGCGCAGAAGTTTGTTTGTTAGACTAGTACTTCGCGCCGGTATTCTGCGAGGTCGTGGTACTTCCCCGGTCGAGCCGGCCCGTTCTGTTACAATTTTTGTACATTGGCATCAGGACAAGGCGACGGAGAAGGGGCGCAACGACGAGTCAATATACGGCGAGATCGGAGATTACGTGGCTGGCGAGCGGCGCGGCGAGCGGCGCGGCGAGCGGAGCGGCGAGCGGCGGGACGACAGGCCGCGAGCCGGCGGCTACTTCGACAAGCCACTCGAAACTGAGAAGGAAGAAGGTAACTCGTGGCCCACACACCCCCTTCCCCCAATTCTGGGAGGGGGGGGGGGTACTCTAAGGCCGGCAACGCATCTGCTGTGCCTCTGGTATTGCGGGTGTTCATGGGCGGCGGTAATCACTTACCATCACGTGAGCCACCTGCTCGTTTGCCTCCCTTTTCTATAAAAAAAGGTGAATAATATAAATAAATAAATATCTACACGCAATTCCCAATACATGGGTACACAGAGGTCTAGATACAGTACAGTACAATACAGTACACAGAGACTAATTATATCAAAATATTTACATATTTATATATTTACATTTTATCTTAATATTTTACAAACCTATTTCTTCCATAATCTCTCTCTCTCTCTCGGCTCGTTGTCTGAAAATAAGCTCCGATGAAAGGTGGGTCGAAAGGATGAAGTTGTCTAAACCTCTGTCTATTATTCAGATTATTATTCTATTATTCTTTCTATTATCAGTATTGGGAATGGCGTGAAAATATTTTTAGTTTAAATACAAATAAATAATAAATAAATATCTTCACGCCATTCCCAATACGGGGTTAGACAGAGGTGTAGTCTAGACAATTAAGTCCCTTCGACCCACCTTCCAGCGAAGATATTTTCGGGATAACGTGACAGGTGGTGAGTCCGTCGCCGACTTTACGTCCAAGCCAACGATATAATTCGTACGTAATTTTTGAAAAACCCGTTGGTTGGAGACTGCCACCTGGGGATCGATCTCGGGTCTCTTGCCTCGAAATTCCGACCTCTCACCACTTGGCTTAAAGTGAAGTTGAAGGAAGAAGGTGATTTAACCATTTTTGTCTTTGAGAACATTGTTGGACTAACTCAATCGTTTTAGAAACATAATTATATTTAGGTTTCGAACCACGTGAGGTTGAGGCGAGTTCGAAGTTTTATACATTATTGAGTTATTAAAGCTATTGTGGATTTTTTTATTGATTTTAGAGTATATAAGTTATGTTGAACTCTTTGTTACTAAATTGAAGAGAAAAAAATGTTTACAATTTCAACTGACTTAATGTAATACGCTCTGGATGTGCATGGGAGATATTCCCTTGCTCTGGTCACTCTGAAATATTTGCGAGCATAAATAAAATTAATAATATCTTCACGCCATTCCCAATACGGGGTTAGACAGAGGTGTCTAAACCCATCCCAAAGTACCATCTTCCCACCCATCCACCGGAGACATTCTATGTGACAACTGAGCCCGGTCGCCGTCCGTGTATAAAGCGTACGTTAGTTTATGAGAATAGAGTGTATCGTACTCTGGTGTCTCGAGCGCTCGGCTGTGTGCGAGCAGAGGCGGTAGCGGGAGCGGGAGCGGGCGCGGGCGCGGGGGCGGGGCGGCGTGCGGAGCGGGAGTCGCGCTCGGCGGCGCTGCTGTCGCGGCTGGCCGCCGAGCCCGAGGGCTACGCGGAATGCTACCCCGGACTGCGCGAGATGGACGACGCCATAGACGACTCGGACGACGAGGTAGACTACACAAAGATGGACGCCGGCAACAAGAAGGGACCGATCGGTGAGTTGTTCACACCATTTTGTGGCTTTTGTCACGCGACCAACTCCCACAGGTTTTCTCCAGCGTCTCGTATAAAACTCGGACCGAGATATATCTGTTTGCGCATGACCGAGGAATAATAGTCCTTTGCCAGGTTACAGAAAAAAAAACACTTTTTGGCGCCAAAACGTCGATTATGTGACTCTTTACTCTTTGAATTATATTTTTTAATATTTTACGTTGTATTAAATTAATTTGAATTGAAAGGTTAATCTGGTAATTTTATACATAAATTTGGGATAAGCCCCCGCAATATCAAATCCAATTATTTATTCAACGATATAAGTAATGTAACGTCATTGTCTTGTAATTTTTTATCCACCACCGGTCCGTAATGAGATTCCTGTGACGGAGCAGGCAAATTCAAGGAAATTCAGTATTTGAAATAATTAGAAATAGCATAGAAGCAATCAACTCATTCCCGGGGGACACTATTATTAATGTATTAATTTATATTATTTTATACATTACAATTTTTAGTAACTTATGAATTTTTTCTTTAATAAATATTTTAATTGTTTTTGCTTGGTTACCACTTCTTTGGTATTGGAATACTATGTTATACTACAATGGAATTTGTTCATTCTTTTTATAATTATATTCATTCTTCAAAGCACCAAAAAACTAGCAAAAAATTTAAGTTTTAAGTATTAAGACACATTTGTTATTTACTATTTTTTGTTGTCAGGTCGATGGGACTTTGATACACAAGAAGAGTACTCTGCTTATATGAGCAGCAAAGAGGCCTTACCAAAGGCTGCTTTCCAATATGGCGTTAAGACACAAGACGGCCGCAAGACGAGGAAAACAAAGGACAAGAGTGAGAAGGCTGAGCTGGATAGAGAGTGGCAACAGGTGAGACAGAAATAGATAAATATTTTTCATACAAAATATATTTTTTGTAATCATAATCATAATCTTTATTTGCCATTAAACTATGTGTTTTATGAGATAGTAATATATTAAATCATCTCATCTCCCAGTTTAGCCTTTAATAGTAACGTATAAAGACTTTGACATATATTAAGAAAATTTATGACATTTTTGGTTAAATTGCATTGTTTTAGTTATACTATATATATTAAATTAATGAGAAACTTAAAATACAATACTAAAATTAAAATATATACAACAATAAAATTTATTATCAGGTTTTGCATTTGACACAATTTATCCATTATTGTACACTTTTTTATAAACCTTTTGCTATATAATGGAGTCTATGATCGATTTATATTTTTTTTAGATCCAGAATATCATACAGAAGAGAAAAGCTCCTCAGTTGGCAGATGAACCAAATTTCAAGACGCCGAAATACTAACCACTAATTCTTGTTAGGGTAATTTTAAGTATCTTACATATTATCATTTATATGATAAGTCTGAATATAATACATGTGCTCTGCATTGGCAGATAAACTTTAGTAGCAATGAAGTTTAGTCAAATACTAGGTGTATTTGAAAGTCGTCGTATAGGTTGCGCAATAATAAATACATAACAACTGGTAAGCGTTATTGTATAGTATCTACAACCAGAGTCTGTATTTTATTGTACAGTATATGTGTATGTGTTTTTTAATAAAATTGATTCTTGGTTATATTGTGTTTCACTAATTATGATGATATATAGGTGCTTTACTTGTTTTACTTTTATTAAAAAAATATATATTTTGTAAATTTAAAAATACACGTATAGACAGTGACAACATCACATAAATTTTATATTTTTTTTTTAAATTCTATTTTCTCTGCTTTATCCTCATGCCTTCTACCAATCTCTTTCTTTCTTTATTCCTGACAATCTATTCATTACGGCTACCATCATCTAGTCATTCCTTTTTAATAACGGTACACCACCCTCTTTTCTTTTCTTTTCTTTATTACTTCGGTATCTGCCTTGGTATAGCAAGGTTGTCTGGAAGAAATTGCTTCTTAGTAATAAGACCGCCTTTTGTACCATTTTGTTGTTCCTTGTCATTGTGTTCTTTTTCTTAAATTGTGGTGTATAATAAAGAATATATAAATAAATAAATACATTGCTCCGATCCGAATGTAAGATGCTAAAGCACTTGAGGTATGGGAATCGGAATCAAGGAAGGCACCACACTCACCCAGACCCAAGAAAATGTAGAAAAAGTGGTTTTTCCACATTGCCCCGACCGAGAATCGAACCCGGGACCTCGAGATGGCGACACCTTGAAAACCGGTGTTTACGTCACTCGTCCACGGAGGTTGTATTTTGAGAATTAATTATAGGGTTGCAGCAGCAAAATGGCCACCGAATCAGCGTAATTCTGTAGCCATGTTATCACAATTAAAGCGCTTGTAATTGGCTGAATTCTAAAAAGAAGGGCCATAAAACTAAGAAAGAAGAAGAAAGCGCTTGTATTCTGTCTTATATATATATATATATATATATATATATATATATATATATATATATATATATATATATATATATATATATATATATATATATATATATATATATATATATATATCTATATATATATATATATATATATATATATATATATATATATATATATATATATATATATATATATATATATATATATATATATATATATATTCAAAACACAAAGTAAACAGATATAACAGATAAGTCTTTCTGTCTAAAATATTTTATAGCCCTGTTGGTGTCGGCGAGAAATTCCCTACGCCTTTTCTTCTAGTGATTGTCGTAAGAGGACTAAAGACAAATGAAAGAAAGAAAAAATATCAATAAAGTCATATATATCAATATATCAATAAAAATATTATTAAAAATATCAAAACTATATTCATTCAATACTAATTTATTGGTCTTTAAGTTAATATTTACGTACATCCATAATAGTCTGTCAATTTTATTTAGAGCCTGTAAGTCTCAGTGTATTTATATCCATCCATAGTTGCTTTTACCTAAAATTCTGGGCGCAGTGTGGAATTTGATTTAAAAGGTGCTTACAATCGTGCGCCTAGGTCACACAACACTCTTAGATAACTATAGATCTTTTACTCAGCAGTGTAACAACTCTTGTGCTTCGGGCTGAAGGATATAGAGAGCTATTGTAATCATGAACTACGAGGCATTCCGTCTTAGTCCTCCGGGGTGACAAACATGTGAAAATTTCTTTAGAAAGATTTGCTGCAGTACCCACTTACCATCAGGTTACTGTAAAGAAACCATCGTATTTGACATGATACTGTCTATTACTATGCTTTAGGATATACACATATTTAGAAACTAGCACTGCAATTTTTCATCGATTTGTTTCTGTTTCCCGGTAATATTAATTGGTTAGTGTTTGGAGATCGGTCTGTGAAGAAATTTATAAAAATAAATAATATTTTTTCTATGAAAGTATATCTTCACGCATAGTCCCTAACGGGGAAGCCAAAGAGATCAGATCGTCAAGTGTCACGATCCTACCTCTTTTTCATTTTCTTCATATACGCACATTTGATAAAAAATATTAAAAATAATTCAACAAACCAATTACTATATACTCTTAGGTGATATTCTCTTTCTTCTTTCTTCTTCTTTACAGCCTATCAAGAATCCACTGTTGAACATAGGCCTCCCCTAAAACTTTCCATAGAGAACGGTCCTCAGTCACTTGCATCCATTGACTTCCCGCCTTCATGCTGCTCAGCCGAGTTGGATACGTCGATTACGTATACCTGGTACTTCGACCTCTCGGTCCTCTAGCGATCTTGCCATCAGGCCTATGTCGCCGACAAACCGAAGGTGACGGTTGAATTCGCCATTGATGTTAATACTGTATCATTTTAGTTCAGTAGCTTGAAGACATCTTCCAATGCAGCGGTGAAGAGTTGCGGGGATATAACGTCACCCTGTCTTACATCTTTCTGCAATTGAATAGGTTTCGTGCTCTGGTTCTGAACTTGGATACACATCGTAGCCTCATCATATAGACATCTCAACACCTCGATATACCGAGTTTTAGATATTCTCTTTATAATAATCTATTTACCGCGCTCGACCTTAATAATTGTTATTTCTCTCATACAATTCAAAAAGTTGTAATCATGATACAAGTTCGTCGGAGTCAACTATATCAATAGGCGTTCCGCTGGGTTTAATTCTTGACGCATTTCTTTTTCTTATTTATATTAACGATTCTTATTTACCCTACTTTGTAGCAAATAAGCAGTATAGTTTGCAGATGTTACTTTTTTATGGTTTGAAATCAAACCACGTCTTGTAATATTGAATAAGATAAATAATGCTATACATACATACATACATACATAACAGCCTGTTAAAGTCCACTGCAGGACAGGCCTCTCCCATAGGGAGGATTTGCCATAACTGCTACGCTTTCAATACGCAATGTTAAACACCTAGGTGGAACCAATGTACTTATACATGGGAGAGAGGAGGGAGAGTTAGACCATGTGGATACGACTGTTTTTCTCGGAATAACTTTTGATTCGAAGCTTCAAAGGTACCACCATATTTTTACCCCAAACTTTTATATAGACTAAGCTCTACAGCATTTGCTGTAAGGAAAATAAGATGCCTTACTGATGTAAACACAGCAAGAATTGTTTATTTTAACTATTTCCATAGCATTATGTCATATGGTATTTTTCTATTGGGACATGCAGCTGATGTGTAAGCGATATTTATTTTGCAAAAGAGAGCCATAAGGTCTATTTACAATATAAATAAAAAAAAACATCTATTAGTAGTAAATTTAAAGAAATAAATATCACTGAAAAAGAATACTGTTATAAACTATGTTAATAGCAGATAGAAACACAAGAACTGTACAAAAAGGTTTTTACAATATAAATGAATATATTAATGATGATGTCAGGGCTGCAATTTTACAAAGCTTTAAGAAGACGCACACCAGTTCGTCCCCGTTGGAATGCAGGGTGCAAAGCGGCGATGGGGACCGCCACCCGTCAGGCACAACCTGCTACGGTGGAAGGTGGAGGACGGAATTCAGAGTTGCCAGGTGAAATGTTAGAGGAGGCATGAGAGAAAAGACGAATGAGTTGATCAAAATAATGAAAGAAAGAGAATTAGATATCGTGTGTTTGTCGGAGACCAAACGGAAGGGCTGTGGTACAGAGGAGTTCCCTAGAGGGGCGTTAGCATTATGTTCCGGAGTTCCGGAGAGCGAGTGCGCCTGCCAGGGAATTGATGTGCTGCTGTCGTCTTGATTGAATATGAGATGCTATGACTGAATATGAGAATGCGAACTCTGGATTCGCCTTAAGTTGGGACTGACGAAGACTTGGCTGTTTATGCGCCGATAGCTTCGTCGTCCAAGGAGGAGCTGGAGAAGTTTTAGTAGAATGTTAGAGAAGTAATAGATTTTGTTAGAGGAAACAAAATAATTGTTGTATTTTGTGATTTGAATGGATGCGTTGGTACCGCTCGACCAGGGTATGAGTCGGTGTTTGGAATGTTTGGTGATAAAAGCGTTAACGATACTCTCATGCTTATACTGGGTGTATGCTAAAGGGTCTTCGTGTAGCAAACATTATGTTTAACCACAAGAAATCAATGTGTATTATACTAGAGAAATTAAGAGTAAGAAAAATATGATCGATTTATGCCTGGTGGATGACTGACTGTGCAACCATGGATCACTATCTAGAGTTAACTAGATCTAGGGGTCAATTCGTAAGTTGACCGCACTTAGAAATAGTATGTTTATAATGAAAGTAATGTTCAATTTTATACTTGTTTGTTTTAAAAAAGCAAAAACAGGATACCTACAGAATTTATTTGCCTCTTTGTTAGAGGAACCTCATTACGAAACGGCAGTAGATTAAAAATAACGATCGATTATATGTGTAGTATAACCACAGTCAGGTCATAAGTATTGTCACACAGTAAAAACTTTTCTTTTAGAATGCTGGCCACAAAAACGTTTATTGAATTCGAAATTCGAATTAGTCATGAAAATAAAACTGTATATTTTTTAGAATTTAACTCATTTTTAAATATGGAGTGGACGCTTAAAGATGACCGTATTGCAGTTATTGCGTTGCATCGTTGCGGTTACGCGCCAATTCAAATTATTGACATACTGAAAAATTTGATTATAACCAAAAGATTCGTTTATCGTACCATCAAACGATACAATGAAGACTCTAGTGTAGATGACAGGTCAAGAAGTGTGGGTGAAGGTCGCCCTCGGTCTGTTAGGACTCCAGCAGTGATAAAAGCTGTGAAGGCGCGAATTCAAAGAAATCCCAAACGTAAGCGGAAACTGTTGGCCCTTCAGATGGGGTTAAGCAGAGCCACGGTCAAAAGGGTGTTAAATGAAGACTTAGGACAGGACATCGTTTGAATGCTCGTCTAATGGACCTGAGACTGAAAAGATGCCGCGCTTTGTTGAAGCGGTACGCGGGGAAAAATATCGTAAATTTTTTTTTTCGGATGAAAAAATTTTTACCGTACAACAAACAAAATGATAAGGTGTACGCATACAGTAGTGAAGAAGCGAGCAACCGTATTCCGCGTGTCCAACGAGGCCATTTTCCACCTCGCTCATGGTATGGTTGAGAGTTTCTTATTCGGGCTTAACAGAGGTACATTTTGTGAGAAAGGTGTTATAACGAATGCAGTTGTGTATCAAAATAAAGTCCTGACGAACCTTGTGGAACCTGTTTCTCATACCATGTTCAATAACAGGCACTGGGTATTCCAACAAGATTCGGCGTCAGCTTATAGAGCGACGAGCACACAAGACTGGTTGGTGGCGCGTGAAATCGAATTCATCGGGCACGAAGACTGGCCCTCCTCCAGTCCAGATTTGAATCCGTTAGATTACAAGATATGGCAACACTTGCAGGAAAAGGCGTGCTCAAAGCCTCATCCTAATTTGGAGTCACTCAAGACATCCTTGATTAAGGCAGCCGCCGATATTGACATGGACCTCGTTCGTGCTGCGATACACGACTGGCCGCGCAGATTAAACGCCTGTATTAAATCACGGAGGTGATTTTGAATAAACTTTAGTGTCATAAGAATGTATGTTTTTTTAGTTCGTTTTGGTATATAAATAGTTACATAATAAATAAACTTGTTTTAATTATTTTATATTAAACATGTGACAGAATTTATGACCTGACTTGGTACATATATATTCGGAGGGAGTTTATTATAAAATTTGGTAGACTTAAATTTGGTACTTTTTCTACTTTTAGCAGTCTAAAGTTAAGAATCAACCACTTGCGTATATCAACGACCCGTTTTAAACATGACAATATTTATATTTGTTGCAAATGAGTAAAATTTTTCGTAACGTTAACGTACATGCTTTTTGGTAGTGCCACGCATCAGCTTTTATTGATGCATGAATGGGCCGGCTCGACCAGGGAAGGACCACGACCTCACAGAATACCGGCGTAACCGGTGGCCCACACATCCCCTTCCCCTAATTCTGGGGGAGGGGGGCACTCTAAGGGAGGCGACGCATCTGCTAAGCCTCTGGTATTGCGGGTGTTCATGGGCGGCGGTAATCACTTACCATCACGTGAGCCACCTGCTCGTTTGCCTCCCTTTTCTATAAAAAAAAAACTACAAAAAACGACGGAAGTGACAGGATATCAGTCTCTTCGAATAGGCCACGAAGTTGAGAATATGCCCGAGTCTTGATGCTAGGCGTCGACACTTGTTATTTTAGTCCAACTACAGGAAAATCATTTGCTAGATCTTGACCTTTTGACCTCCCTCAAGCAAAAAAACCTGCAGCTTATAGTATATATAAAAATTGGATTTCCATATGATTGACTTAAAATTTTTACGTAACGTATAAAAGGTTTTATTAGTATGCGTTTTATCTCGAAGTTCTCACGGAAATGAGAAATTACATACACGATAGGGAAAAATGGGATATTAATTAAACTATACGCATTCAGTTATACACAGAACTTTATTTATCAAACGGCGGTCCGGCGACGTTTAGCGGTGGCTTAATTAGTTATTAATTATTAGCAAAGGATATTAGTATCCTACCGAAACTACAACCGAAACCTAACTTTCGGCCTTGTTCTCAGTTTCGGCCGATACCGAAATCGTATCTTACTTAAACATATTGAAAAATTTCTTTTTTACACTTAAAATCTAGCGTATTTTTCCGCATTTATTTGCTTATGCAAACAGACAAAAAGACGAAAAATGAAAGTATATAAGAAATATAACTATGAAAGTATATAAGAAAGATATCCCGCCCGTGTCAGTTGAAACTTTAAAAATTATTTTCTCTTTAATTTAATCACATAAAAGTTCAGCATACATGCTATACTACATGCTTCAATGCAATGCCTCAAAAATCAGTAAAATTGCAAAATAAAAATATAACTAATTATTTTTATATCCCAAATAAATAAATATATATAACATGTTGAAGTTATGATACAATTGGAGTTAAAACATTAAAAAAAAACCGTCCGTGTCAGCCTTTAGAAGCTAATGGTTCCTAGCGGGATGCGATCCCGCTAGGAACCATTAGCTTCGAAAGGCTGCATTAACAAACATTTGAGGCTTCCATTAACAAATATTTGAGGAATATGAATGTTTGTATAAATATATGTAATGTTTGTTTAAATATTTATCTATGTACATATATAAGTATGTATAAATATATTGTAATTCCACCACCTGTGACGTTGTCCCAAATAAGCTTCGGTGAAAAGTGGGTCCAAAGGATATTGTCGTACCTACTTGTTATACTAGAGACTGAGAGATAATTATTAGATAAAATACCTTGACGGATTATATTATATGACTAGGTGCGCCCCGTGGCTTTGCCCGTATTTTAACACTCAATGCGGAACTTTCAATATTACAAACAGACATTCTTTTTATTTATGTGTATAGATAATGTAATCATTAATCTCTCAGTCTCTGTTTAGTACTTAGTAGGTTAGTACTTTATTAAAAATAGCTTTAAAATAAAATGAAATAAGGAGGATTATATTAATAAATAATTTGGAAAGATGTACAATAATTTACGAGTTTTGGCACGAGGGAAACTTTCAGCGAAATTTTAGCCAAAACCGAATTCGATCTTTCGGTCGGTCACTAAAGATAACAAAAACATTGCAGTTAAAAAAATATATTACTTAATTTAAAACCTACTCCTGCCCGCTTGAAGTTTTCAGTTTCCGTGGGATTTAGTGAAAAACATTTAAAAAAAAACTGTTTTATACAAGTGTAACATGATAAAAAAATTTCAAGTCAATTAGACTTGAAATTTTGAATCGAATACTCTCGAGTTTTGTGGCCTTGAATTTACGGAATATGAATTTTTATACATAAACATTAAACAGATTGAGCTACAGCGAATCATGGACCTTATATTAAATTATACATTATCATGTAAAGAGATGCTGTGTTTTGTAGGTTGTATCGGTTTCTCAAGTAAGATTTAAATAATAAGATTATTCGATCTTGTGCTCGATGTCAATAAGAAAATCAGAAAATTTACGCTGAAGGGAATTTTTTATAAATGTGTTATGCAATTTATAGTTCATAGAGGTGCTTTTGGATAGCAGTAGTAGTACTGTAGTAATGAAAAATGACCAGTGTAATTAATTGTGTCGATATTTACTAAGACATAATTAAGTACTGTTGGTTCGACCTTCAATTTTCACTTCAGCAACGTAAAAGTGTAATGTAAATTCTTTCACGTCGGCCCGTGATGTGATGACGCGTCGTTTGTCGTTCGAGAGAAATGCGTCCGAATTCGCGACCATTCATTTGACACAATGCCGGTTCATCGCCATTATACAGCTACCTATCTTATGGTCCGCGTAGAGCGTCTTCACAGGTGCGTAAGCGCAGGTACGGGTCTGCGCCCCGCGCCCCTCTACCGCGACTCGCCACCCGGCCATCTTGAATTCCGTTCACTGTTCAGACCCGCGCCCGTCTCGCGGCCAACGCACGTTCACGCCACGAGCGACAAAACAATCAATTATCAATTGCAGTGTCTTCAAGTGATTTAGTGTCATGTGATAGTGCAGTGTGCCAAAATGGAGTCGACGCCGATTTGTCGGTGCCGTGTGTTATACCTAGGCTCGGCGGTGCCACAACAAAGCAAAGACGGTTTGCAAGGAATCCAAGAGCCCTTACGTGAGCTGTATCCGGAAAAGGGAGCGACCAGCGGTGGAATAGACTCGTGGTTGTCAGTCTGGTCCAATGGAATTTTGCTTGAAAACGTTGACGAGAGCGGATCTCGGGTTGCGCGATTTTTCCCTATATCGAGTTTGCATTATTGCGCGGCCGTTCGTCGTGTAAGTGTTGAGGGTGCGCCGAGATTTTTACCCTTGGATTCTCCCTTCGCCCGAGCTCCTGCTCCTCGGCGGCCACCTCTATTCGCGGCGGTTTTACGTCGCACACAAGGTATTAAAGTTTTAGAGTGTCACGCGTTTATCTGTCGCCGTGAAGCGGCAGCTAACGCACTCGTAAGATGTTGTTTCCACGCTTACGCTGACAGTTCGTATGCGAAACGTTTAGAGGCTGAGCGATCACCTTCACAGTTACCGCCTGATCACGAAGAGGAGCTGGAAGTGTACGATGGTGATGAGAATCATAAAGTATGGGTTGGGGAAGTAGAGCGCGATGATGCGAGCGACGACATCCCGCATACGACCAGAGCACCGCGACCCCGACAAATAACTCGTCCCGCCTCCGTACCGCCTCCACCGCCGCCACCAGAAGAAACAAAAAAGAAGTCGACCACAAAAAAAAGTAAAAAGAAATCGTCAGCATCCGTCGATGAATTGTATGCCACAATGCCCGGTCCAGCTCCAGTCATGAATGGGCGGTCGTTGGGTCGAGCTCCTCCTGCTTGGGCTGCAGGTCATCCGATGGTGTTGGTGGCTCATCCTGCGGCTACTTTGCCTCATGCTAGACACGCAACGTTAGGACATAGAGGCCGAGTACCAGCGGCTTTGGCTCCGGGTCCTTTCCCTGCCGTCCCTCCCCCTGGAAGAGGCCGTCTGCAATACGCTACAGTAGATCCACGGCGTTCGAAACCGCCGCCGCCATCATTAAAAGCAGCTCAAAGTATGACTGGATTGGAGGCCGTCGAAGATTCTGGTGGGATCTATAGGAAGAAAGGTCATTTGAACGAACGAGCATTTTCGTACAGTATAAGGCAGGAACATAGAAGTCGGTCGCACGGATCTCTCGCCAACTTGAAGTTCGCTGCTCCTCCTGAGGTGAGAATTTGTTATTTCAATATAGAACTTTTTATTTTCAAACTGTCCGTGGTATTAAAATTTTCCATAATGATTATAACAATTGTACAAATTAACATCTGACATATTATACTTAATATGCATGATTATAATGTTGTATGAACTTTAGCATTATACTTCTGTATACAAATAAATCTGTACGAGTAACCAACTTAAATACTATTTAAATTTTATGCTTACCTATAATTACCTGCATATAAATACATGTCTGACGAGTTCATTTATTTCTTCTTCAGCGTATAGGGGTAAAATTGTGCAATTTATACGCGTCAGCGCAAAGTGGCATTAAATGGACTTTAAGCGCCAGGGCTGTCCGTCTATTATGCCTTAAGTTAATTTAGTCATACAGCTATCGTTGGCGATTGAATATTAATAATATAGGATGTAGACATTCAAGAAAATGTAACAGTAAAATGTCTACGTATTAATTTTACGAATTTTTTAAATGTTTGGATTGTGTATTAGTTGTAATATTCTCAGAAGGTTAAAGTAAGGTCCGCTAGTAAAAAAAAATAGAATTAGATACGGTCGATTATAGACCTTGCATAAGAACTTTTGAATAGACTTACGTATAGGATTTACACTTTCTATATAGTAATGATTTCATGTATTTACGCGACTACACATGTTAAATAAAACGAACAAACAATTTTTACTTCCCGACGTTTCCGTGGTCACGGGGGGACCCCCGTAAAACTAATAAAAAACGCGATAAAATCCGAAAATCGTTGTATTTACTATATAGTATTTAAAATGCTAATAGTACTGTATTCGTATCTTATATATACTAGGAACTTGAAAACGTAGGGCTGCAATTATTGAGCTAGGAGTTTAGCTAATTATTCAGACCGGTTGCGTTATTGAAGCAGCGTGAAAGAGATAGCATATATCCATGGGATTTAAATATATCAATACCTTCTTTTTCTATTGAGTCTTTGGCATCGTTTTAAAATATACTTATAATTAATATTTGCTACCCAACATCCCGCCAGACTTTGATCACGTGTACTCTATAAGGAAATATCGGAAAACTTTGTGCCGTTTGACCGATTTGATCGCCGAAAATTTCGAATGTGTTGATGGTTTAACAATTAATTTAATTCATTAATGTAGTCATAAAAATAATACAAAATAATATGTCCTATAATTCAGTCATTTATTGAAATGAAGGTTCAGAAATTCAAATCTAGAATTCAGAAATTCATTACCAGATTGAGTAACACAAAAATGGCTTCTTTCAAATAATTCGATGATTTAGTATTACATAAATTCAAAACTTGAAACTTAAAGATTTTTTTGGTTGACTGGAGGCACATGATTGAGAAATATTCGATTTTAATCCTCTGTCGAGTGAAATTTTCCGGTTGCCGTTACTCAAGAAAGAAATTACATCGGGCGATGGTCATCGGCTGCGATCGAGTCGGGTCTCGATTTGCGGTTACGTCGATTAAGGGGCTTGTCGTCACACGCGGTCAAACCAGTTAGAAATGCTGCCGACGTTACAAAAGTTCGCGATCCAGTCCCTACGGCTCAATGTGGCTGATTTTATTTCATCATGTCTTTTCACATATGCAACGCACATACAAGGGTATCTATGTTCTATCACTTAGATACTTTTTCTCAATATGTGCTCATATTATTTACTAAAGTGTCGTTATTTTTTCTCAATGGCCTTTTTGTCTTATAACCGTCGTCACACACATCTCTTGTACGAAAGATTTGCCCCTACTCATCAACATTGGGCAGTTTGGATAGCGAAGTGCTTGTATAACATCAGCCTTACTACCCTTTGGTAGTCTATGGTATCAAGATTCAAAATTTTACAGTATAGTATTGGGTTTTTGTTGTTTGTCATTCACTTACCCTATATATTGCTCATAAGTCCGACGTATATATGATTAAGTTCCTAAGTAAGTAATAATACTTGGGGAGAACCTCAAAATGAACAAAATCCTTTACATATTATTACTATATAAATTTCAATGGTGTAGAATAAAACGGTCGATGTCTATAAAGCAAGTCACGTAGGCAGACGAAATAAAACGAATACTACTTCTGAATGAGGAGTGGATTGCCGATGCAACGCCTCATCACTTAAACAGCAGGGAGCATCACGATCCTAATGTCATTGGTGATTGTACAAATCGTAAGGGACATGGCCACTTTAAATTATAAAATAACCAATGTGCCTATCCCCATGACAAATGTCGAATCACGACTAAATCAAGACACGAAATGCTAAGCAAGTTGTCGTCGTTGAATTATAATTGGTTATTTTTATATAATATATACTCGATTTCAAGCAATGGACAGATAAAATATTCGTATATTAATGATTACAAGTTTTTCTAAAAGTCCCGTAGCTGAATATAACTATTTCCTAATCTGTGACGGAGGGGTTATGTAATCTGATTCAAATCAGGATCTTCGAGTTCGATTCCCATGTGTGGTAAGCGAATGGTATTCAAGCCGACGGTGCAAATTTTAAATTTAAATATAAGAGCCTATATGGTGATGGACATTGCGATAACTAACTCGCTTGCTGAGCGTGGTTGTTACCAAACATTCCAAAAAATGTAATATTATATGACATATATTCAGCAGTGGATTAATTAAAATAAACTGACCTCGCTGGTGGTTTTTATACAATTGCCAATAATGGAAATGCCGGGTGGTGTCATAAACATTTAATCATAAATCCTGCTCTAAAATCCGTGATAGTACAATAAAAGTCATTATATTACTAAAATTACTTTAACAGAAATGTATTACTTTAACAGAAATTATTTAAATCAAAGTTTGAAAAAATATTTATGGATAAATATCTAAACTTAACTCTTTATTATTTCGATTTGAATTCTGGAATTTCGGTCAAATATCAGCTTTTATTAAAAGAATCCATATCGTGAGATTTCACATAACCGAGTTCAGATCTCGTGATATTGTTCGATTAGTGTCAAAATTATATTGAAATCGTGAAAGTGTACGCCGGTAAACAAGGTTTTATACGGTTATTATATTTTTAAATATGAGTCGTTGCGTGACGAAAATAATTGAAGGATTAGAATAAAGGCTTATAATCAAATCTTTTTAAGATTTAATACATTAATATTGTCCAAGTTATTTTATTTATTATTCAGTACCGTATTATATATTCAATACCGTATAAGAATCAGTATAGACCTTTATGGAAATAACTCAAAAATCGATTAATATCTTGGGAATAATAATTTTTATTTATTTGATTTTTTTAATGAATACCGTAAAAGCATTGTTTTCAAATATTAAAAATATGAGCAAAATTTAATAATCTAAATATTATTTGTAAATGACATTACTATGCACTAAGTAAATAATTTATATTTGTTGTTTTTTTTCGGCATTAGTTTTTAATAGAATTTTTTTTTTGAAAATACTAATTTTCATCTTATATTAATAAGTCAATTTAATAATAAGTTAAATAAATCTTTTCCTAGATTAGCATAGGTAAATAAGGCCACCATAATATAAGACGAGACGAGGACGATTTTATCAGTCACGCAAAAAAGACTAGGGGTTTTTTAATGATATTTTACACCCAGATATATATTATTACTCATAGAGAATATCTTTTTATATCTAGCACAGTTCCTGTAGGAGATGTCCTAAGCAAGATCAAATAAGGAAGAAGACAGAAAAACGCAGCACAAACTAGGACTTGTTAAATTAATTTCAAGGGATTTTCTAAATATTCATTCAGCATCATACGCTAATATTTTTCCGAAATCATAATGCATTTCGTTCCTAAACCGGTAAATCCAATGTAACTAAATAATTATGCATGAACTCATCGCTCACTTACGTAAGCCTCGTGCAAAAAATTCTTGGATATTGCACAGCGACGAAAATGGTTGGAGTAATACTAATTAATCAACATTACGACAAACTAGCTGACTAATTATAATTAGGCAATTGATTAACTTGCGCAGGTTTGTATAGATAATTCTCCTTCTTGGAATTACATTAATTATAGAATTGAAAATTCATCAATGTAATTATTAAAAATACAATATAATTATTATAATGTGTATGAATAAAATTTCGTGCATAAGCATTACAAAAATGTATACACAGTTCCGTACACAGACGTACAGGTTTCAGTAAAGGCATAGGATAGTTTTAATTTTTTCAATTTTCCGGAATATACTTTGATTTTCGCGTTTTATTTTTTCTAAACCACCTGTATCAAGGTGAACAAAAACAATCATGAAGTCAGTCGATCCACTCCCGATATTTCTTTTTTATGTATGTATATTTATATAGGTAATTAGATGACATTCCTGCGGAATCGAAATTGACATTTATTAAGAAATATAACTGATAAGAGAAATAGAAAGATATGGAAAATAGAAATCAAAAGAAATTCGTAACTGACAATACAAATTTCTTTTGATTAATTGATTTTGAAGATGAAACGAGGTTATATTAGAAAATATAATTTTATAATTTTCTCTTAACTGTTAATTTTATTTCATAAAATTAATCACTTCATATGTAGCTGGAAATGTAAATTAATGTAGTTTGAATATATCAGTTTATAGTGTGTTTAAAGTATTTAGTTAAATAAATAAATATCTTCTCGTCATTCAAAATACAGGGGTAAAAGTCTAGACAATCAAGTCCTTTCGACTCACCTTCCACTGAAGACATTTTATGGGTCAACGTGACAGATGGTGAGCCTGTCGCCGCCTTTTTGTCGTATATCGGGGATCGAACTCGGGTGTCTTGACTCGAATTCCGATTACCCAACCATTCGGCTATCGTGACTTTCTATATAAATCTATATTAATGAATTTCCGCGAATTAATATCCGAGTATTTTAACTACTATTTAGTTTGACGACTGGATATTGGACTGACTGGATGAGTAGTGATCACGTCTTCGAAGCTGAGGGTTGCGGATTCGAATCCAACTAGGGGTAGACATTTATGTGATAAATGACGGATGTTTATATAAATATTTAGCAATATAAGCATAAAGTCGTATCTCTGTAGCAGTGTTGTGTCGTTGACATTGTCCCATTTAAGCTAAGACGATAGTTTGGTCATAAGGACTAAATTACATTACTTACTGGGAAATTATACTTACTGGGATATATACTTACTGGGAAATGAGTGATGATATTTATTTATTTTTATTTTATTAATGGCTTACGTCCATATCCACGAAGAGTTGCAATAATAAAATAAAACTTTATGAATGATCTACAACAACTAAAACATGATGAAGTAGGTTATAACGATGTTACAAAAAGCAGAAGAAGCACACGGAGCTTTAAGTTATTAATATTTTATTTATTTATGGTAGGAACAGGTGGTATTATTGCTAGTATACAGACAGTTGAAATTATAACCTTTCGTCATCATCGAGTCATCAGACTAACGGTTAGGTATTGCATGAAAGCAGTTAAGATAATAGCGCAAACACCATTATAATTACCTACCTCATAGTTTTTGCATTATTTATTCTTCAAAAATCATGACATTCTTTATACTAAGAAATCAAACGAAATGAATTATATAAATACCGAAATAACACTTTTTCTTATAATCTTCATCGTAACGAACTAAAGTAATGGTCAAATAAACTATGATAGGATATTTGAGGAGGAATTCGTAGTATTGCTGCAGTGTGAGCTCCGTAGCATGAAGTATTTTTCTTTTGAATATTTAGATTTTTTTGTCCCGAAAATATCTTCGGTGGAAGGTGGGTCTAAGGGACTTTATTGTCTAGACTAGATCTCTTTCTACCTCCGTATTGGGAATTGCGTGAAGATATTTAATATAATTATTTATTACTTAGTTTTTTTTTTAATTTTCTTAGAATCCTATTTTTAAATATATTTTATTGTGTATAAAGCAGGTTGCAATAAAAAAAGGTATTTTTATATAGGTGAAATTGAAAATTGGTTTCGTTGTTTTAGTTATAATTTTAAGGAAATATTTACGATGACTATAATTTAACAGCCCTTTTTAGTAATTTCATCACAGAAAAATAAAACATTAAAATATTTTGACTTATTACACCAGTATAAGACTTCAACGAACCTTGTGACTAAGATAAGACTTCAACGCGCAAGAAATCAAACGATTACATCTACATACAATTTAAGGGCATTTTACGGGAAAGTGTCAAGTAAAGAATTCTAGAAAGGTCTAGTTATATGTAAAGAATACAATACAAATATTGCCGTTCATTCGCTATTTTACCTTTTATTTTTGTTAGGTACAATTACAGTTACATGTTTTCTCATACTACTTAATTTCTATTGTGTTTGACTGAGGCATGAGGCCACTAGTGCTCGCTACCATCTGCACTTATTATAAGTCTTCAAAATAGTTTTAACCCTTTTGAAACACAAAATTGTTAAGCTAGGTTAACTTACTTCACGGCCTGCTAAAGTTTTCTGCAGGTTCCCCACATAGGCCTCTCCCTTAAACTAAATTTGCTACTATCGCCTCGCTCGATAAACGGATTGGCGATCACTATACCAGACACATCGAACCGGAAATGCTACTACCCATCACCGGTATGATTGGTTTTAATCTGCCATTTACTAGGCTTTTTCCTGTGTCACCTCTTACTACAGTCACGGTTACACCGACGAAAACAGAAAAATTAGGCTTGTAAAATATAAATATTAGATGTTTTCTAATATTAGGAGGCCAAAGTTTTAAGTATTCAGTTAAAAAGGATATTATGTATAGGATATCGTGTTTCAATTTCAGCAACATCTCTTCCGTTGTTTCGGTTGAAGGCTTGACAGGAATGCTATTTGAATTTATTAGTTTATTCAGCCTGGTTGGCGTAAATTTGATTTTTTGCACTAAACAAAATGATACTTTAACACATATTTGTATTTCATCATTTAAATATTTATTATGTATTTAGATGAAAACAAAAATAATGACAATTGTATTAAGTCGAGAATGTTTTTCTTACATAGAAAATCTATCTTAAAAAAAAATATCTTCGGTGAAAGGTGGGTCAAAGGGACTTCATTGTCTAGACTAGTCCTCTGTCTACCCCTGTATAGGAAATTGCGTGAAGATATTTATATTTGTTTACACCGGGTGACTAGACTATTATTTAATGTAATAAAATGATTAAAAACACAGGCTACTTTTTAACACGTGGATTTAAGAATCGAATGCACTTGAAATGAATGGCGACACATAATCCCATTCATTATTTAGAAGTTATTAATGTTATACATTAATAACATTAATAACAAACATATTATATAAATAATATGTATTATTTATATAATATAGATTTATACCTACTGTATAATTTATTTTTTTAATGTAGTTGAGAATTTGGTGGTTGTTTCGATCTAAATCAAGTGGTTTACAATCACAGAGTAATGAGTTTTAGTTTCCTACCAGTTTGCCTGCCTTTAATTATATTGTTTATATCTATGTATTTTAAAAATAACATTCTACCTGACTTCCTTTAACCGCTCATATAGTTTTTTTCATTATGCGGTTGGCTATTTAAGTAGGAATTTTTTGTAATCATGTTTATATTATACCATTGTTCAAAAAGGTTTGTTGCTTTTGAACACTAAATGTTTTAAAACAATGTATAATGTACATTTGGTTCTCAACGATAGTTAATAATTTTGTGTTTCTTAATTTTTAAGTTTGACTGATACGTTCTAATAATAACGTAACTACTGTGAGTAAGCTATATGTTATTGATAGTTATTGGCCGCAAAGCTTTCGCAGGAATGCGGTATAAACTCGCGGCGGAATAGCATAATTGTCCGTTTTAATAATAAGGCAACTGCCTGACCAACTGGTCAGTAAATATAGATAGGACTCTGCTTGAACCTTTTGCGATATTTATGCCACATATGTTTTTTTACTCACTCCGTACGGGTAACAAAGTGTGTTATTGTATTGGCAAATATTTTAATATATATTTAAATATTAATATACATTTTATATTTTTCTTACAACTATTCCCATATCTATTAATTTCATTCGTCTATTTTTAATTTTCATAAATAAATTCCCAAAAATATCTTCGGTGGAAGGTGGGTCGAAAGGACATAATTGTCTAGACCTCTGTCTGTCCTTGCATTGGGAATGGCGTAAAGATATTTATTTATTTATTATTTATAATGAGAAATGGCGATTTTTTACGCCATTTTTTTCATTAGTGGGCGTCAAGTTCATAACCTAAAAAAATTGCAAATTAAATCCTAAAATGGCTTGGCCTCGTGACTAGAACTAAAACTGAATGACATAGTTTAATTTCTTTATAAAGGGCGCAATGTATATATTGCACATGGCTTTATTCGCGTTACAGTAAAAAACATTGATAAATTGATATTAGACAAAATTTTATTTACTACAAAGGGTCAAAGGAATAAAAGAATATAAACTATTAATATAAAAAAATCTATATAATAACTTTATTTAAGTTACTGTAATACTTTTACAGGGGTGTTTACGAAAGTATGACCACGTTTCTCCATATCGTTCTCAACTCAATTGGCTTACTATTCGGCAGAGGCGGCTTTCCAGAATTCTGCTTATTATTTTCTCCATTTTCAATGATAGTTCTTCTCCTTCGTATCTCAAAGATGATGTATCTATGTAAATTTATGTATATATATTTATATATATTTATGTATGTATGTATGTGTATGTGCATGTGCATGTGTATGTGTACATATATTTAATATTATTATATCTTTGATTTATGTTTTAAGCTCCCCTTTTTTTTCTTTCTTTACAATTTTGCTGTACCTACTTTCTCTCACCAACCCCTGCCCCAAGTCCGCCCTTTGTTGCCTATTGTTAAGGGTAAGCAATAAAGTATAAATAAATAAATAAATAAATAAAGTAACATGTAAATGCCAACTGCTAGAAGGCCTTTTAAAAAAATTTAAGAGAGATTATAGGAGGAGAACGTCTACTACACTGCTCCAATGCTTGTTGCCAGACTTTACAAGTCCTTGAAATAAGTATAGTTATAAAGTCAGTTTTCTAACGATCTTTACCTTCACAGTCGAGAAGTAAATTCAGCATATCAAATTGCTTTTAAAAATTTTATTAGTGTACCACCGGGGTTCGAACCGAGTCATTCGCACCCCGCTAATAATTGCTTATGCTTCTTTTATTGTAAAGTCTTCGAAATCAAATCGATTAGAAGCATTACATTTCTTATAACAAATCCCAGGACACAGTTACACTGCACTACTTAGCTCAAATGCCATGATTCAACACGCGTGTGACCCTCTTCCATTGTCAGCGTTAGACACAATTCAATTTGTTTCAGACACAAAGTATCATATCTCTTATGCTTTTGTAATAGAGATTAAGTAAAGTGCAAGATTAATTTAGTTTTCTTTAATCCCACGCAAGGCGGCCGACCGACAACGGTCAATGATTTCTGCAACCACTGCGGGTAGAACATTCACAGCTGAGGTGGAAACAGCAGATATAAATTAGCTTTTATACAAATATAAGCTATATTCCAATCACGTAAATACGACATTTCTTCGATAGTTACGGTCTCAATAGTTTTCGATGTACGTTGTTTGAATTTAAATTTCATACTGATTTCTCTATTTCTTGTATGCGTTGCAATCAATACGCCAATGTTAAGATGATATCAATGTAAATTCTGTGGTATCTTGGAACCTAGAAATGTCAGTTTAAATTTAGCAAAATGTTGTTGACAATATAACAAGACGTGATATTCAATATTTTCTTTCCCAGCGTTCTTCTTGGTTTTATTTAGATACGCTTGTTTGGTTATGCCGTTTATATGGCTAATTTTGTTTATGTTATAATAGACATAATGAATACATCATGTTTCCAAAACCGGCGTATTTTTTATTATTTAGTTATTTATTACTAATTTTAGGAAATTTTTTCAGCACCGATTTTCACTACTGCCCACTTGGGCGTTTAGGCTTGTATGATACCAGTATTTTTTATTCGAACTGTAATTTACAATTCACTAAATGATTGGTAATCCCATCACATCTATTCGAAACCTTTCTGCTATATCTCTCTCATGTATTCAGTAAAACAGACATCATGAATAAGTGCGCAAATAGCTAACATAAGCTGGTAACCCTTTAATGAAGATTTTTTTCTATTAGTTCACCTAGTTTTGCAGAAAAATTATTAAACTCAAATGCTCCACTCAAGTAGATTATTATATGTAGCTACCTATTTTGTTTGAATAATTTTGATCATTTTGGGTATTCTTTTCATAATTAATGTGTATATAAGTAATGCAATAATGTGTTCAGTTCTCTATTTAAATAGATTAATGTTGTTATAATTTAATTAACTGAAATTAGCAAAAACCGAAACAGTTTTTATTTAAAGAATTTATGTAATAAAATACATTAGTGAAACTAACTAACATAATTCCACACTTTTTTATTTACATAATTTCGTAAGCCTGCAGAAATCCAAATAGTATATATTTTATTTAAATCTTATCTGTAATATATTTATGAATAAACCGCTGGAGGCTTTATAGTAATCAATAGAGTTGAAAATTTATAGTTTTTTTTTAGATTAATAAACTTATTAATGATTTTTGTGTTTACGGCGAAGTACATGTCATATTATCACCGAGAAAGATGGATCATGAAAACTTATTCAGATGCTCGTAGATCATAGTGGATTAATAAGACTGTTCATAGTGTACTGAGGCTTTTCGATTTAAAATAATTACACACAGACACAGGTTATTCTTTAGAATGAGGCTTTGCCATAATTCTCCAGATTCCCAAAAGGATTGGCGGTCACGGCAGACAAAAGTGTCAAAAAAATATTCACTTATCTCCACGCACAATCCCTGACGGGGTAGCGACAGAGAACTGATCGCCAAATGTCACGATCCTTGCATACCTCTTTCGTTTTTTTCAAATTAAAATTATTTTCATACATACACGTCCAGTATCCGAGTACTCTTGACCTTTTCGACCCTCTTCGACTTTGATCTCATAAATGGTAAATACTAAACAAAAAACTCTACGTATCAAAATGAAGAAAATATCTGAGATAAGTAAAATGTGAAACGTTTGTCTATTTGTTCGGGTTCTCTTGAACATGGCTGAACTGTTTTGACAAGACATACTAGGACAAAGGACGTTATAAAAATAGAATGTGGTTAAAAGTTTAGGAAATTGCTCTTAAAGCAAACGATATTTTTAAGTTATGCAAGGAGGTTAAAAGTTATGAAAAATGTTAGACATTTGGTTACCAAAGTGATTAGATGTGCGATGTCGAAGTGTAACGCAGTCCAAAAAAGGTATGAGTTAGAACTATGTTCTAACTATTTCAGAACACAGAAGACACAGAAGCAATGTGATTTGCGGCATATAGTATTTTTAAAAAATTTACATATCACTTGTATGTAAAGTATTAACTTCATAGTCTGTTTCACTGTTGCACACTTGGTAACTACGCATAAAAGAATCCCAACCTTGGCCTGTTCTGGCATGCAACCGGTGTTTATTGTGTCCGCGAATGAATAAATTTATTGCGTCTTTAACAGTCCTTGTTTTAGCAAAACATGATATCTAGTTTTTTATATAATTTTTTGATCGAACTTTGACGGTGTGATAACCAAGATAGTGGTGATATCGGCATTTGAGAATACATAAAAACGGTAATATATTGTCAGAACAGATGTTTCAATATTATTATAAAAAGATTCTAAAATTTAAATTCGATGGTTTTGGATTGATGTATATATCCATACGCTTCTCACTCAATTTATATTTAAAATATACTAAATCCATTGTCATATAAATATTAACCGATTTTAGAGTTTTTCTCATCATTTTCAATTACATTCGGATTCATATATCTCTTTAAATATTTCTTGGAAATTTTTTACCTTAACTTAAATTCACAATAGAAGTGCTGTTTAATCTATCAAATTATATAATATTTTTATAATATTTCCAGAATTAATTACATATTTATCATATACTTACTTATATTCTAAGCTTTCCTTGGCATTACATAATACAAATTACTGTAAAATGTTATACGAAAAAAAATATATAAACGCCATCTATTTTGCATTTCAATGTACGATAATACAAAACCTTAACAAGTATTTAACTGGTATTCTTGGCAGCAATAAATATTTATCTTTTTTGTGCGGCCTTAAAGATTCCGCGCATCATTATAAGTTTTTTTTACAGAGGTAAAATATTTGAAGGATGACGCAGTAAGCGATACAAGGTTTAACAAATCTGTATCTTAAACACAGAAGGATACTAATCAAAACTTCTTGTTATTGATCGAGGAATTTGTGTGCCTACACCATAATCATGTAATTATAACTCCGATTTATTTCGTAGCAGCTCTCCAATGTTCTCGTAAGTTAATCTCCATCTTAATAGCGACTAATTCTCAGTACTTAATACTCGTTTAACAGTTTTGGAATGTTTGTAGATTTTTTACTAGTTACACTATAAACGGTTACTTTTAAAATGTATGCTTAAAGTATAAAAGTTTATGTCATACTAAACAATACATATAATCGCACCTGAGACGCTCCTGCCCATTTTCGGTCTGCTTATTTTGGTCTGATATTTTTAGAGAAGGTCATCCCGCCGTCTATCGGTTGCCATAACAATATTCAAGGCTGTTTCCCTTAGTCGCCTCTTACGGCATCCACGGGTAGAAAGGGTTACACCGTTACCACACGGTCGACTTTGATATACTACTAAAATATACCAAACCATATTGATTAACAATTTTATATATATATATATATATATATATATATATATATATATATATATATATATATATATATATATATATATATATATATGTATATATATATAATATTTAGTATATACTTGTTCTCAGATGGCAGTGTTATAAAAGTCTTTTGTAATGGCATATATATGATTATGTTCCTATGTATTAGCATATATCAAGTCATTAAATATTTCGTCTTATAAAATAACAATAGTAACTCTATCTAACTATAGAAATAGCATACTATATCAACAACACGTTAACAAACTATTAATAGATATGACGTAAATTTAACTTTTAAACCTTTTTGTGTGTACATTTAAAGCGTAACATATTGTTCATTATACGATGTTATGAACAGCAATCGTGTTCGATGGGGTAGGTGATTGGCGTGTTTGTGCGATGAATGATGGCCATCTACACACTAATGAGCTGTTAAATTTTTTACGGTGGGATGAGTCCAAGGTGCGTGACATTTATAATTTGTTGTACGTGCTCACGCGAACGTTAGGGCATATATCGGATTCACTTTTTAATATATTCCTCGACAATGGTGGTAGGTATTAAAAAATCTTCACGTCATTCCCTATACAGGGGAAGACAGAAGTCTAGTAGTAGAACCGATCTTACAACTCATGCTTTTTGCTACGAAAGCAAAAGGCATGGTATAGTTTCGGCACGGAAAAGGTACAAGTACACGGAATAAAAAATTATACTGGGTGAGGATTTTTTATTTCTAAAAAGAATTAACTATTTACTGATAGAGTTTCTTAAAGCGTATACCCCACCTAGCATTCTTTTAATTCTCGTCCTATACTATCGTCTATAATACTTATGAATAAATTTGATTAATAAACAGATATTTAGTCTTTCGGAATAATAAAAACGGGCAAAATAGTAGTTTTTTAATAATCTATCTATTAGTGTTCATATAAATAAGGCTTAACGGCATGATTAATTCATTATTAAACGTTTTTGAGAATGTTTTTTTAATGGTTGCATACAAAAATTTAAGCCAATAAGAATTTCTTGCAGTCAATGTGAAGATAACACACTGTAGAAACATAATTTAATATACGTTATGTTTCTTTGTATGATATTTTCTTCAAGTATGTGTTTATAAGCGCTAAGTTTGAAGATGATTTAGGTCAGCTCTGCAGTTAGGTGGGCAATGCGTCTACTTTAGCTTAGTAAAAGGTCGTAATGGGTATTCGGGTAGTGTTAAAGAGGGAACAGTAGACCATAATAACTGGTGATGGTTCTTATTCTCAAGCATACCTTCTACGTATATGTACTTCTTATCACACATGTACTTCTGTGACATCGTTGCGTTCATAGTTCGTGCGTGCTACAAAATAAACGAGCATGTCGTATAATTTTCTTGTTTCAATTAACTATGTAACGGGTCAATTAAACAACGGAATAAGTAGCGGTTTCGCCATTTCGCGACATTCAATATTTTGTTGTAACAATAAAATTTGAAACGTTGATATAAATAAATATAAAATAAAAAAATATATCTTCACGCAATTCCCAATACAGGGGTAGACAGAGGTCAAGTCTAGACAATTAAGTCCCTTTGACCCACCTTCCACCGAAGATATTTTCGGGACAACGTGACAGGTGGTGAGCCCGATCGAGTGGCATACACACCGGTTTTTAGGATGTTGGCAGCTCTAAGTTTCTGTATACCTATATAGTATAGTAGTCGACCTCCGTGGACGAGTGGCGTAAACACTGGTTTTCAAGGGCCACCATCTCTAGGTCCCGGATTCGATTCCAGGTCGGGTCAATAAAGAAAATAACACTTTTTCTACATTTTCTCGGGTCTGGGTGTTTGTGGTGCCTTCGTTGTTTCCGATTCCCATACCTCAAGTGTTTGAGCATCTTACATTGGGATCGGAGCAATGTATGTGATGTAGTCCCTATCTATATATGTATCTAAGTTTATAGCTATGTTTGTAGTATTCTATACTTGGATTTAAAATACAGCCCAAATAAATTTCCCGATAAGTGTCCCGGGAAATAAAGTTCCCGACAAATCAATATACTTGTTGAAATAGATTCCTTTAAAGTAACGAGATTCCACAGATTTTTTTAATCTAATATACGGAAGGTGTTTCAATTTCATTCAAGGTTGGAAAATAACTATTACGTAGACTATTAAAAAATGATCAAAAGGTCAGTTCAGAGATCTTTTGTGTTTTAACATTATAATTTTTTATTGCGTTCATCAAACGGCTACATTACATTGGCTATAAAAAGGTTTATTGATATCTGTACAATACATCTGTCGAATACGATTTATGTTGAAAGAGTAAAATTTTCCTTACCCATTCTAAAAATATATATCTTGACGCCATTCCCAACAGGGGGAGACAGAGGTCTAGACAATAAGTCCTTTCGTCCCACCTTCCACCGAAGACATTTTTTGGGACAACGTGATAGGTAGTGATCCCGCCGCCGTCTTTTTGCCCACCAACGTTTTTGAAAAAACCATTAGTACGAGCCTTGGGGATCGAAATCGGGTCTCTTGACTCGAATTCCGATCACACCGATCCGATCAACCACTCGGCTAATTTGACTTTTTCTTTCTGATAATATAATCAAGCGCCGCTCCTTTATTTGATGTTTACAACTTTCGCAGTTTCTGTAATTTTTGAAAGTGTAAAATACACACATAAGCGAACCCGTGGCAAATGTGCCAATAGTAAATATTAACACAGCAACGCGCAAGTTTACGGACGTAATTATTATTTAGAAAACCAATTCATATATGTATATGATTCATATGTACTTGTGTCGAAGCTCTTTTATTAAAAAAAATGTTTAAAAAACGTACGTTTCAGTTGCAATCATAATTTTAAATTTTCTTTATAATTTTGTATATTTATTTATTTATATCAACTTTATTCGCCCAAAAAAAAAAAAATTAAAAAAATGCGGACTGAATGCCTCAAGGCATTCTCTGAAATTCTACCTTTGGTTTGAACAGAGGTTCAAGTGATGAGTGTAAATCACAAAGATCAAAAGTAATTTTAAATAAAAACGTTAAATATAAACGTGGGAGAGTAAAGTGAACTTAGAAAAGATAATACACTTGTTTGAACTAGCCTTGTTTTGATAGTTATTTGTTAACTTAGACTTATAGCTCCTAAATTGATCAATGTGTCCTGACTGTAAGTAGTATATATAATAAGGAGTAACTTAGTGTAAATTATAAGGAGTCTGTGTGTGAGTGGAGGACTTTAATTTACAAAAAAGTGCGAGCCACAGTTTGTCGTATATAAGAATTTTAATTGCTACTGTAAATTTGTTTCCACGTCTTGTGACTTGTGAAGGTCGACCAATGGGAATCCCAGAAAAATATTGTGACGAAAAAACAAAATCACGATAATCGAGTGGTAGGGTGGTCCGAATTTCGAGTCGAGAGACCCGAGTACACCCCAGGTAGCATGCTTGTACCAATGGGTTTTAAAAAAAAAAAACTTATGGACGAATTATATCGTTGACTTGGACATTGAGATGGTGATGGGCTCACCATCTGTCATTGTCCCAAAAATATCTTCGGTTCGGAAGGTGGGTCGAAACGACTTAATTGTCTAGACTAGACCTCTGTCTATCCCTGTACTGGGAATAGCGTGAAGATATTTATTTATATTTATTATTATTAATATTATGTACAAATAAAACACGTGTATATTGTTGACATGGAGGATTAATCGCTGTTGCTATTTGAACGAACACTAGAAAGCGAGAGAATATCGTGACTACGCTGTTATACAGACAATAAATTCATAATCTGATATGTTATTTTTATTTAGTTGGATTTATGTGCGGGTAGATTACATTCTTTGTCAAATTGGTAAGAAAAGGTTGATCCAATACGTGTATAGAAATGAAATAAGTATTAAATATATAATTTAGTCGTATATGTAATGTTACTAACTTTTCTTCATTATTAAAAATCTTTTCACGTTTTTAGTCAATCCTACAGTATTATGAAAATGCTTAAGTAGATATAATGTTTGATTAGACACCCTAGCTCCTTTCTTTTTAAAAATTGTTTAAATTTCTTTTGTTAAGATGTGATTGCGTTAGGTTGGTTGGTTTTTTCTGTCTAATTAACATTTATTTTTTCTGCCTATTACATTACACAACAGATATCAACTAAAACGCTTTTCCTCTTCTTTAAATATACTAATAATTGCTAAGCAGCTACCTTTAACTACAAACATGTTGGTTAATGTTAACATCCAGTAGTTTATGTAAGTTGTAATTTTTACGGATTTTTCCCTTAGTCGCCTCTATAACTATGACTATACCAAAAATATCACACACAAACGGTTGTTAGATTATATGTAGTTCTTTCATATAAAAATATTCTAGCTATTAAAAAGTAGTCCCTGTCATTTGCAAGTTCTTCTTTAAATTTTAAATTTCATTAGAATTAAATTTGTACAGTGATTTTAGTTGTGGTGGAGCATCAAACAGAACAGACAGAGTTACTTTCGCTTTGGTACATTAGATTGTATTTTTAAATTATACGATAGTATTCACTGGCGTGCAAAAATTACTACAAGTGTTAGTTTATCTATGTTATGGTGGTTTCATTAATTCTTTGAAGTGATAACGACAAAGTTATTTAGGTAAACGTGACTTCATCAACAAACATGAAATTGGTTTATTTACCTAATGTGAGTAAAAACGGTGTACGCGCGCGTATCTCTACTTTTTGATACTTACTTTGTCTGTTTGTTACTTTTGTGCACTAGGACAGTCATAGTAACCTATGATAAATAATAAAATAATTGTTCCTACGTACTCGAATTGGAAATACCTAAGCAGCACGTCCTTGATTAAAATATCAATAATATTTAAAATACTATAATTTTATATGAACTTTTGTGTTGACTGTATCTAAATTTCATGTCCGCATAATAATACAATATGAAGAACAGAAAAGCAATCAAAAATCGAACTATGCTTGCGGAATCTAATAAAATTACCATTTTTATGTAATGCTTTGGCTACAAGGAATTATAATAATACAATCTATGACAAATCATATTTGAGCCTAAAGTGGTTTTAGACATTAATATTGTTCTTCAAACGCTAAATTAGTCATTTTATTACTATTTATTGTACTACGAGATTGCGACGCGTTGAATGTTTTTTAAAGAATATTAGTAATGCTAAGTAACATTACTAGTATTCCGGTGAAATATTCCAAATGAGCTGCAATGGTTGTGTCTGCAGTGTTTTACAATAATAGTCAAACAGGGGGTCGAACCTAAGATGTTCTAATGTTCTGTTCCGCAGTCCGCACCCTAAACCGTTCCTCTATTGACTCTTTATTTAAATTATTTAGGAGTTGTGCCTCTAAATTAGTATCTAACTAATAGGTTACAGGTTAGTAGTAGGTTATAAGAGTATTATGAAGTAATAGTTTTTGTTCGTCACTCCGTCCGCACATTATCTCGAAGTCCATTTGCAATAGTAGTAAGATAACTAAACCGAAACCAAGAAAAATGTCGTCATCTCTCTCTGAGTACCTCGTATACCTAAATACCTACTTTTAAACTCAAAGACTTAACTATTCAGACAGATTATTAATTTAACAGTATACGGTTATAGAAATAAAAAAAAGAAATGTGTATATTTATAATTTGTCTATGTTACTTTCATTTTGAAGACGAATTTAATCGTAGTGTATATGTTTAAAAATATCTTCACGCAATTCCCAATATAGGGGTAGACAGAGGTCTAATCTTCGACCCACCTTCCATCATAGATATTTTCGGGACAACGTGATAGGTGGTGAGCCCGTCGCCGCCTTTATGCCCAAGCCAACGATATAATTCGTACATAAGTTTTTGAAACTCATTGGTACGAGCCTGCCACTTGGGGATCGAACTCGGGTCTCTCGACTCGAAAATCCGACCACTCAACCACTCGGCTATCGTGAATTTGTTGTGTATATGTTAAAATCCATCAAAATTATTAGGTAAAGAAAGTAGTAATTTGCTAAAGAAAAAGAAAAACATATACAAATTACATATGTATTATACACGAAAGACATTACTCTTCTTCTCGGCTGGTAAGCAAGTCATATATATTCAAATTTACAACTACAGAACATTATATACGAGGGTTTCGAGTAGCTTGCAATTATTTTATTTCACGGGTGGATTGGTTGCGGCCCGCCGTGAAATTGTATAACTCATGAATAGGACTCCGAAAATTTACTTAAGTAGGTTGCGTTGCTCATTGAACAATCGAATTACATGCAGAACTTAATCTTGCGATGCTGTGACGTCAGAGCCAAATTAATTCAGTCAAGGACGATAGAAATCATCATCGTGTCAATCTGATTTTGTTCTTAGGCTCCAAGTAATAAGGTAAGTGTTAGTAATAAATATTGTTCCAAAAAAAAATGTTTATTGCATTTATTTTGAAACTTTATGTGCTCAATCGGTGACATGTCTTTTCCAGAAAAGATGAAATGGTATTAGTGGAAATTACTTTAGTTTGTATTAAAAAGTGTACGAAGTTGCTAGGGTTACACATTTGTATCTTCTATGGATTAATATCTTCGGTGGAAGGTGGGTCAAAGGGACTTAAATTTCTAGACTAGACCTATGTCCACCCCCGTATTGGGAATTGCGTGAAGATATTTATTTTATTTTATTTTATTCAAACATTTGTATAATTGTGTCCCTACATAAATATAGAACTTACTTATTGTATGTTATATGTTATGTGATATGTTAGTCATTGTTTAAATATGTACGACATTAAAACGCAAGTGGGCTAGCGTTTTGTTTGCCCAACGGTGCTTGTCGGATAACACGAAAAATATGCAAAAAAAAACTTAAGAATACTTACTATAATTATTTACGAAATTCACGGTCAATAGTGGCGTTATACTTTAAAATTAATCGATGTGGTATTCTCTTTAACCGAAAGTTAATGTGCGGAATTACTAAGCGTGCACAATAAGCTGAGCGTTTTGTAAATTAACGAGAGAATTAAAAAAAAAATAACTGACCCGGTTGGGTTTGAACCCTCGACCGCCGCCGTATTGCATGTATCAGTTTTTCTGTTAATTTTATTGTTTTTTTATTTTTCATTTACCTTAAAAATTTGATGGACAGGGTCATCCCTGTCCATCAAATTAATCGTAGTACTGAGTATTTTTGATAGCTATTCATAATCACTCCGGCCTCACTTTATAGCCAGTTTTATATGAAGTGGACAGAAACAACAGCTACATAAAATAGAACAAGTAGTATTTAACAAATATAGAATAACAAGCAATAAGAAAACTTGGAATGGATTAAATACTAATTTTCTTATTCATGGAACAAATCACTTTGAGAGATAAAGCCCTCCATTGTAACATTTCATGGAAAATTAACGTATTACATGTTTTCTGAGAATCTGTGGAAAATAAAATTTGATAATTTATCGAAACTAGGTTTAATAGCTGTTTTAATTAAAACACTTATTATTCCATAGAAGTATAATTTTTCTCAAGAAAGTTTGAATCATTTTCATTCTTGTAATGTTAATGTTGCCGTGGGTATCATTAAATAACAGTTAACGTAACGTATATCGTTGTATTTGTGTTTGAATTTAATGATCTTATGACAAGTTTTGACTATAACAGAAGCTGGTATTGTTGTTTTCCTGCGGTATTTAAAAAAAATATCTTCACACAATTCCCAATACAGGGGTAGACAGAGGTCAAGTCTAGACAATTAAGTCCCTTTGACCCACCTTCCATCATAGATATTTTCAGGACAACGTGATGGGTGGTGAGCCCGTCGCCGCCTTTATGCCCAAGCCAACGATATAATTCGTACATAAGTTTTTGACTCATTGGTACGAGCCTGCCACTTGGGGATCGAACTCGGGTCTCTCGACTCGAAAATCCGACCACTCAACCACTCGGCTATCGTGAATTTGTTGTGTATATGTTAAAATCCATCAAAATTATTAGGTAAAGAAAGTAGTAATTTGCTAAAGAAAAAGAAAAACATATACAAATTACATATGTATTATACACGAAAGACATTACTCTTCTTCTCGGCTGGTAAGCAAGTCATATATATTCAAATTTACAACTACAGAACATTATATACGAGGGTTTCGAGTAGCTTGCAATTATTTTATTTCACGGGTGGATTGGTTGCGGCCCGCCGTGAAATTGTATAACTCATGAATAGGACTCCGAAAATTTACTTAAGTAGGTTGCGTTGCTCATTGAACAATCGAATTACATGCAGAACTTAATCTTACGATGCTGTGACGTCAGAGCCAAATTAATTCAGTCAAGGACGATAGAAATCATCATCGTGTCAATCTGATTTTGTTCTTAGGCTCCAAGTAATAAGGTAAGTGTTAGTAATAAATATTGTTCCAAAAAAAAAATGTTTATTGCATTTATTTTGAAACTTTATGTGCTCAATCGGTGACATGTCTTTTCCAGAAAAGATGAAATGGTATTAGTGGAAATTACTTTAGTTTGTATTAAAAAGTGTACGAAGTTGCTAGGGTTACACATTTGTATCTTCTATGGATTAATATCTTCGGTGGAAGGTGGGTCAAAGGGACTTAAATTTCTAGACTAGACCTATGTCCACCCCCGTATTGGGAATTGCGTGAAGATATTTATTTTATTTTATTTTATTCAAACATTTGTATAATTGTGTCCCTACATAAATATAGAACTTACTTATTGTATGTTATATGTTATGTGATATGTTAGTCATTGTTTAAATATGTACGACATTAAAACGCAAGTGGGCTAGCGTTTTGTTTGCCCAACGGTGCTTGTCGGATAACACGAAAAATATGCAAAAAAAAACTTAAGAATACTTACTATAATTATTTACGAAATTCACGGTCAATAGTGGCGTTATACTTTAAAATTAATCGATGTGGTATTCTCTTTAACCGAAAGTTAATGTGCGGAATTACTAAGCGTGCACAATAAGCTGAGCTTTTTGTAAATTAACGAGAGAATTAAAAAAAATAACTGACACGGTTGGATTTGAACCCTCGACCGCCGCCGTATTGCATGTATCATTTTTTCTGTTAATTTTATTGTTTTTTTATTTTTCATTTACCTTAAAAATTTGATGGACAGGGTCATCCCTGTCCATCAAATTAATCGTAGTACTGAGTATTTTTGATAGCTATTCATAATCACTCCGGCCTCACTTTATAGCCAGTTTTATATGAAGTGGACAGAAACAACAGCTACATAAAATAGAACAAGTAGTATTTAACAAATATAGAATAACAAGCAATAAGAAAACTTGGAATGGATTAAATACTAATTTTCTTATTCATGGAACAAATCACTTTGAGAGATAAAGCCCTCCATTGTAACATTTCATGGAAAATTAACGTATTACATGTTTTCTGAGAATCTGTGGAAAATAAAATTTGATAATTTATCGAAACTATGTTTAATAGCTGTTTTAATTAAAACACTTATTATTCCATAGAAGTATAATTTTTCTCAAGAAAGTTTGAATCATTTTCATTCTTGTAATGTTAATGTTGCCGTGGGTATCATTAAATAACAGTTAACGTAACGTATATCGTTGTATTTGTGTTTGAATTTAATGATCTTATGACAAGTTTTGACTATAACGGAAGCTGGTATTGTTGTTTTCCTGCGGTATTTAAAAAAATATCTTCACACAATTCCCAATACAGGGGTAGACAGAGGTCAAGTCTAGACAATTAAGTCCCTTTGACCCACCTTCCACCGAAGATATTTTTCGGGACAACGTGACAGGTGGTGAGCCCGTCGCCGCTTTTATGTCCAAGCCAACGATGAAATTCGTACATAAGTTTTTTGAAAAACTCATTGGTACTGCCACCTGGGGATCGCACTCGGGTCTCTCGACTCGAAATTCCGACCACCCAACAACTCGGATATCGTGACTTCTAATATTAAGAAAATTACGGTATTAAGAAAATTAATTATCTGAACATAAATAATTTTTCACATCTGTTCCAAATCTTAATGACTCTTTATGGCACAATGGTTCGAAGTGAATAGCTGCCTATTTTTTTTAGGTGTATTTAATAAATTTCTTCTAAAATCCGTTATAAATACAACAGTGCACTTGGCAAGTGAAATGGCAGTCCCAAGCCGACATTCAAGTCGCCACACTGCAACACTAAAGGACAGAAGAGAAAAAAATATTAACGTATCTTTGGGATAAAATAGGGTTGCCCCCACCAAGCCGTATGACTTAAGATGGAGAGATGATCTGCACAATATTGATGTCGTTAGATGCACCTGGCTTACCTTTATTTGTGGAAATATTTGGAGGAGGACAATGTTCAGCTGTTGACATTTGATAGGCTGTAAAAAAAGATTTAATTTCCATTTTCTATTGCGGCGAAAAGAGGTCTAGACAATTAAGTCCTTTCGACCCACCTTCCACCGAAGACAATTTTGAGTGTAACGAGACAGGCGGTGAGCCCGTCGCCATCTTTATGTCCAAGCCATCGATGTATTTGCAGCATTTTTATCTATAACAGTAAGATATTCTATAATTTTATATGATATTGTTTATTGTCCGATTTGTTTATCCAAGTGAGATCTGTAAAATCGTAACTTCAGTGTGCCAAACCTAAAACAATTCAAAGACAGACGTGTGTATCGATATTTAATCTGACCAGAATACTAACTACTGTAACCTCACAACCATAGAGTAATATTAAAGGTGTGTTACATTAGAAATGATTATTCGTCGCTTTGATACATTAGAAAGAGTTCGCGTTCGAACTTTTTCTAATCGATCGGGCGATTGACATACCATCTTTTTATTAGATGATATCACTTATTTACACTTGACAGAAGATATTGACAGTTTCCATTTCAATTTCACAACAAATAATTTGAAAAGAACTCTATTGTAATTAGATAAAGTGCATATTTGTAATTTTATTAGAAATTAATTTACGGTTAGCGAGCGCATTATGTACAGATGATAACTTTTGCGCGGGCATGCGTGGCGATTACGTAATAATGTCATAGCGTGTTACGTGTTGTATAGAATATCTTCTCACATATTAATTAAATGTCTTAATTGCGTGTGAATGGCACGTAACAAAATTACTTTCAAACATCCGTTACTGATATTGTCGTTTCATCTAGAACTTCACATAAAGTATTACATAATAGAAAAATTTTGGAAGTAACCAATTTAAACAATAGAGAAATAGTGCATTGGTTACTAAGTAGTTGTTAAGATAGCTGTATAACTTATAAGATATAAGTTCAACCCGTGACTTTGTCCACGCACTATCTCGAAATCGCGACGTTCCGAGACCCAAATATAATAAATAAAAGTCAAAATGTTTCAGATTTTTTCAAAGGAACCGAGCATTTTTTGGGATAAAATATCTTATATCTTTTGTGTAAATTCATCTTCAAAAATATCAGTGTCCTGAACCTCTTTATAAGTAGGTAAGTGGTTGGAGTCAGGGAATAGGTTTTTTGTACTATTATATCAGCCCGGAACAGTTTTGTAGGTAAACATTTAGCAACGAGCTCGTAATAAACTTAACTTTTAAAAGTGATATACAAAATTTTAGTGGTACTGACCCGGAAACCGAACTCAGAACATTCGTGTACTATGAAATTTTTGACCTAGACCGTTGGACTACCACGACTCGACGTACTGCTGCTACTCGAAATTTTTATATTTTTGCCTCTTCACTCGTTAATTATCTATTCGTATTGATTTTCAATCGCTCTATTTTAGTGGTCCTAAAACAAAATTATTAAAAATACAACAGCCACGATTTTTATGCGAATAAATTTCGATATAAATAGCATACCGTAACATACATACATACATATCGCCCTGTTAAAGTCCATTGCAGGCCTCTCCTATAGTGCAGTACCAGACCCCTCGCACTTCAGACGCTGCTGCCATTTTTCGGTTGTCATAAGGATATTCAAGGCTGTTTCCCTTAGTTACCTCTTACCACATCCACGGGAAGAAAGGGAGTGGCAATATTCTTACGCCGTTACCACACGGATTGTGTAAAAATAATTAACTCGATCCATTGCACATATTAAATCAACACGATGTGCTAAATGTGTGTGTCGTTAGGATTGCGCGACACCTTTTACGAAAGAATCGCGACTGTTATTTTGAATTCTATTCCGCTTGCAATAAAGCCTGTAAAGAGCGCAAAGGATTTCCATATCTTTATGTAGGCGCTTAGTTAATGCAAATGTCACGCAAGTGGCACGTTTCGATTGGAATGCGGGTTTCGAATGAACCCGCCGCGTTCCGAATACTATGGTGTATTCGAAATAATTTCTTCAATGTTTCTACATTACAATATCGTCTTTAAGATATTTGTAATAAGAGATATAGGGATAAAGTAAAGACACAATACACAGACGACAAACAGCGTTGAGTATTTTTTGCCGCATATTTAATTTTTATCTTCACGTATTTCCCAAAAGGGTATTCAAAGGACCAGTTAAACTACAACATGTCATATGGCGTGTCACAATCGCCATCACAGTGCATGTATTTAATAATAATTATCGCAAAATAAATCATGGAAGGAGTTTAATATCTTAAGCGGTGATTTTTGTTTATTGCCTGGACTTGATGATGAAAACATATTTATCATAATAATCGTTAGGTTTGTGCACTTATCGAAAAATGTATATTTTTTAGGGCTTTAAATTTTTAGCTGGCGGTTACTGTATAAAGTATTAAATATAAGTTTTGACAAAAAAAATAATTTTATATAAAAATTCAGCTTCCGAATGTATACGCTTTTACATAATGTTATATTCCTAGATAAGAAATTTTAATGTAGTTATTATCACAGAAATAAAAGACTAAAAGACATAAAGGGATGCAATGTAAGTAATTAAATTAAATGATATGTTTCCTTGGTGAGTCTATTATTTTTCTATGATCTATCAATAACCGAAGCTCACTGCTGAACATAGGCCTGTCCTGAAGTTTGCTGCAAAACAGTCCTTAAATACCTGCATCTACAGACTTCCTGCAATATTGGTGGTATTGGTCGTTACTCCATTTTGTATGACACTCGAGAATCTATCTTCCCCAATAGTTGTCATTTTGCCTGTTATCATTTACGTTTGTGAGTAAAATATAAAAGATAGTAGTAAATACGAGAACGCGTAAGCACTTTTGCTATAATTTATTTCTTCTCTCTTATGTTCGTACTTTATATTAACCACGCCCATGAACATGTTTCCCGGTTTCCAAACCTCGGGTTGGTATTGAATGTCAATCGGTCAGTGACACCAGTTTTGGCGGGAGAAACTCGGCGGGTGACTTTTTGTGTATTATACTTTCTCGTTGAATCTTTGGAGCTCGTGGACGTTGCTCGTAACATCAGTAAAAGTAAAAATATAAAAAAAAATATATTCGGAATGTTTTTGCGGTTTCAGGTAACAAGTTTTATTTGAAAAAGAGCTGCGAATAAGTTTTTGTTTTGTTAGTTTTGGACATTAAATTGCAATGCAATTTGACTAGTTGCTACAGAAAAAGTATATTTCTTTAGAATTGTTTGGTAAATACTGTAAATTTATAACATTATTGATGTTTAAAATTTTAATGATGTATTAAAAAAATGTATTAAAATTTAAATTTTTGTTGAATTTTTTTAATATTTCTATTGAAATTTATAAAATTTGAATAGAAAGGCACTTATTTTTATTAATTATGCTGCCGATACGGCCCATTTTTAATTATAATGTCGACATATGTACGAGAACATTATCTTATACATGTAAGACCTATATCCACATATAATATTGATATAGGCAGTACAATTTTCACGAAGTTAGTCGAAGTGAAACAACAGCAGTCATCAATTTAGTTATGAGATAATTGCAAATTCACAATAGAACACAGAATGAGGAATAGCAATAACATTGTAACAGTCTTTGGGCGTATTTTGATAAAATTAGAAAAAAAAAATACAATGAAAAAAGTAAAACCAGTACTGTTTGCACCACCAAAGTCGAAAAAACTTATATCTTAAAATGAGTCGCGGATTATAAAAGCGTCGACACCATTGAAAGCCTGGGTATCTTTAAATGCATCTTTTTTCATTATAAAGACTTTATAATGAAAAAAGATGTACTACTTATAAAGATTCGATAAGTATTTAAATTCATTCAGAATATATTTCGGTGAATCCCGTCAAAGATTGAATGAAGTGAGAAGTTTCAATAAAATTATGTTGTGAAATATTCTTTACGGCAACCATTTGCCATTTGTAATAGTCATAAAATATTTTATTTTACGCAATCTTTAAGATTGTAACATCGTGAATATGTGGAATGTGGATTCTTAAGTAACATAAAGTATGTTTATGACCTCGTGCTTCAGTATAGTACTTGGCATTAAGAGTATTTACTAGCACGGCGTGAGTGCACTATTACTGTGTTTAACACTAAATGATTCCCAATTTATTAATTATTTCACGCCATTCTCAATATAGAGGTTTAGACAATTAAGTTCTTTCGCCGACTTTATGTCCAAGCCAACAATATAAATCGTACATAAGTTTGGTTAAAACCAATTGGTACAAGCCTATCACCTGGGGACCGAACTGGTCTCGCGATTCGAATTCCGATCACCCAACTACGCGGCTATCGTGACTTTTTAGCGCAATTTGTTTAATTTTAAATTACCTTAATTCTCCAGTTGTTCCTCGATAACTTTTGTTTAATTAACAAAAATCTTGATAACTTTGCACTGTTAAATAGTTTTAAAGCTTAAATTTATGCGTAAATCTTACAGCTAAAATTTTTACCTTCATAAGGCTTCTACTATCTAAAGTATTTTGTATCGTTTCATCTGACTGCGCAGAAGGAAGTTAATATTTTTGTAGTACACACAGTGACTGTCAGACTGATATATGTGTACATGCATATTTGTGTTTTAAAGTGAAAACTTTTACTTATTTCACAGTTGCGATTTGAAACTCGATGAAAACACAAAAAAGAAACAAATTTATTAATCAATGCAAAACAGAAATGAGACTGAATACATCGGAGTTTATTTTTCCGAATGTGTCACTTCTTAAGTTGTTTTCAGGAGTATATCCATGCCTAGGAGTCGTATGGGTCAGTAACACATCCTTACTTATTTCTGTCGCTAAATAACAGTGTAGTACGTAACTGTTGTGTTTTACGGTTTGAAGTGACAGAGAGCCATTATGATGCTATTAATTATTATTGATAGGCATCTAACCCTTCTACGACAATAGAAGGTTACAGGTTAGTTACCTTCTGTTGTTGTTGTTGTAACCTTCCATCTTCATGTTACAACGTAGTTGTAATCTTCTTGCTCTGAAATGGTTTGCAGGTTTTTTGGTTGAGGTACATAAGTACAGTTAGCTGTGCCCATGAAACAAGAAACTTATAATTCATTCTATTATGTCTGTTCATTATAATTGCTGCTTAATAGGCTCTTTTTTCTATTAACAGAGGAAACCACAAAAAAATCAAAGTATTTTTTGGTATACTAATAATTTTTATTCACTTATAATTTTGTATTCGTGTTATACAGCTAACTTTGAGCAGACAGCTGATACCGTGAAAGCCGAGTGCAACCTTGAACGGTCGCGGTGCTAACGTGAATGGACGTAGACGACCTATAAACGTCATAATCGAACCGCATTTGACTGCATTGTTACGATAACGGTATGATTTATAGAAAATAATTTAAAATAAACATTGAAACTCATTTCCTTTTATCAAAGAAACAGAAAAAAAAGAAACCTCTTATTTTAATTCGATTGGCAGAAACAATAGTAAGCAACTCTTGTTTTTGATGGTAAGTAATTTAAGATGCACATATGCATCTGCAAACTCGCAAAGTCCTGGTCTATTACCCGCCAACACAAATCGCCTTAATTCGTTTTTTTTTTAGAGTACTTTACGATTTGTATCGTTGTTATGTTGTCTAAAATATGCTCTGGTAAAATGACGGTAAAAAGAACTAAATTGTTTAGACTTCTGACTATACCAGTACTGAGAAATAAGTGAAAATAAAAAACAATTAATTATAATTGATATCCATCACGTGCGTACACGGGAAGTAAACAGACTATTCTGCTGATTCTGCTCAAAGTTCGTTATAGGTACCTGACTTGCGAATAATACTTTCTAAGGTTACGCGCTACATCATAAAATGGAGTGTTTAAGTGAGGTTATTTATAGATAGTTATTTATAGAGATTTATACTAACGCAATTATAATGCATGTTATATACACATAAAACAAATTGCAAAATTTTGACCTACCATATAAACAAATAAACAAGTTATATTTTTGCTTCTTAAGTAACATTTACTTACATTTACTTGTGATTACATGAAGTTTCTATTCATTAAAATGCAGTTAGAATGCAGTTTTTTTTTATTTAGGATACTATATGGCAACTTTCTTTCCTATATGCCACGAGCTACGAGTATTTAGAACAAGTAAGGCAAGTGCATGCCATGGCGTAGAGTGAAGTCGGGCGCCTACAATAAGTCCTATACATTTATGAACGCTGCATAAATATATTGTATATATAATAATGTAAATGATTAATTCTCTAGATATCTGAATTATTACAGGGTACTTATAACATTTATTTATACAGTAAGCAACTTTTTTGAGTAATAAAAAATACAAATATATATATATTAGAATCAAACATTAATAAAATCCAAATTAGTCTACTTTTCACGAACATTATTTTAAAAAAAAATCTCGTCCTCGTAAACATCTTTGTTCTTTGTACGTAAAATATTGTATGTATGTATGTATGTATGTACAGTGTAACTGGGTACCTTATTTGGAGAAATTTTGCTCGGCTCCTATGGTGTATTTCTTACTTTGAAAATAAGGTCATTTGTAAGACTAAGTTACTAAGTTTGATGACTCGTGCTTACACCGTGTTCACAAGCGCGCCACAATTCGTGCATCGTACATTAGCATTTCACGGTCGCCGACTTTCGTTGTATACTTTTATTAAGTTATTTTAGCCTTGAGCTAAGAAGAATGAGGAAAGCATTCTAAGTTTATAGATAGGAAAGGAAATATTATTTACTGTAGATGTATTTTATAATAATATATACATTACATGCCCTTGTTTGGAACAAACTGACATAGACTCTTGCACGGAGCAATGTGTAGTAAATATATAAAGTCAAATATCTCTATTGATAAGAATTGAATCAATTCTTTATGCTTATGAGTAAATGTTTTTGCATAATAATTACGTAACAGTTTTAATTATAATGTAGTATAGTAGTTACAGGTAAATGTATTTTTAATGATAGTTATGTTTTCATTTAGTGCCGTATTATTTGAACAAAAGCGTTCTATGTTTATAGGCAAATCGTCTTCATTTATAGTATACCCGCTGTTATTAGTTTTTTCTGCTATACTGTGGGCTTAGTTTTGACACTGAGAGGCCAAAGGACTCACCGCCACTCGCGTTGTTCCAAATAAGCTTAGGTGAAAAGTGGGTCGAAGGATTTCATTGTCTCTCTTCTTCAATGGGTTATTGCGTGAAAATTATTTTTAATGTTGTTGCCAGTACTTCATTCAATCAGTTTTTACAACTTGTTTATCTGTGTCTAACTTGTAAATCTACGATTTTGTGTGGTAGTGGCTTAAAAATTTGCAACTATTCTTTCCCTTAGTTGTCTTAATGTGACGCTTATGAAAACTTAAAACTTCATGGTATCTGACAGATAGCTAGATTTTGAAAATAATATAGCTGCAATCGTCAATCCGCTTTCCTCGAGTGGCGGTCACATTGACACTTTTGTAAGGGCGTGGCTCTATGTCTTTCTTTAGATTATAAATTTTTAAAGATAAAGACGACAATGAATAACTTTTTAGAAAGTTAATATAACTTTATGGTGACCATTAATAAAGCATTACAAATGCCCATACTCTATTCGATCTGTCTATTATGAATGTATATGTGTGTCGGTGTATACACGCACACAAAGCATTTATTAGCTGTTCTATGAGTAAGCGAAGTGCAAATAGACATACGTCTTCATTCGATTATAGAAAGTAAGATGCCTCATATAACTTCATTTACCTCGTTGTATCTGACAATTTGAAAAAAGACATAAATATGTTATTATACAAATACATTGCACCATTCCGCAGGCAAAAAGAAATAGCTAGTGTAAATGCAATGTAATTATATAGTAACATCTCTATAATATTCTTCGTTATTAAATATAGTTAAAGAAATTTGAAGATATCTCATTGACAAGCTTTTACTAGGAAAGTAACTTATGACCTTCCTCTACACTACTATATCACAGTCTTCCCGGTTGTATGTATCCGTGTATACCAATGAAGTCTGTTTGAATTTGAAAATTCATCATGAGTTCTTTTTATGTTGGAATCTGTGATAGGTTTTTTTTTATAGAAAAGGCGGCAAATGAATAATCACTCCTTAATTTTTAATTATAGCCACGATAGCCGAGTTGTTGGGTGGTCGGAATTTCGAGTCAAGATACCCGAGTTCGATCCCCAGGTGGCAGTACCAATGAGTTTTTCAAAAACTTATGTACGAATTTCATCGTTGGCTTGGACATAAAGGCGGCGACAGGCTCACCACCTTTCACGTTGTCCCGAAAATATCTTCGGTGGAAGGTGGGTCAAAGGGACTTAATTGTCTAGACTTGACCTCTGTCTACCCCTGTATTGGGAATTGCGTGAAGATATATTTTTTTTTTAATTTTTAATTTATTTTTATTTATCTATTGTATGCTTACCGATGCCCGTCCTTCCAAGAAAGCGTCAACATTTAAATGCATGTAAAATTAAACTATATTTACAATGCTGGAAAGTCGGATTTGTGTTTTTAAAGTAAGTGAGAGATTAAAAGTGAACTGATGCGGGCGGGATTTGATGACGCTCTTACCAACTGAGTCACCGTGTCTCACCCGCATCAAATGTAAATAAACTTCTTACGTACATTTCCTAGGAGTGTTAGATAGCGGATTCGCAAATTTAGAACTGCCCAAAAATAAACATTCAAGTGATGAAATACGATACATTGGAGATACCGTTTTAAATCTAAGAGAAGAGTTGATACCGTTTTTGTTAGATTTGTCAAAATGCATTTAATTTTCAAGGACCGTATTATACATAATTATGAATATGTTTCAATTTCTATAGATAAGAAACTGTTCGCCTTGACCACTTTTGCGTGGAATAAACAAAGAGAATATGTGTTTCTTTGGTTAGAGTCGACAAAATAGTTCCAAAAAAATATTGACAAAATAGACAGTTACACTTTACAAAATATATATTTATGAAAGTCTCCAAAAGTTACTATACTTTAGTATTTTAAGAGACTTTTACTTTAGTATTTTAAGAGAGTAGTATTTTAAGAGACTTTTGATTTTTATTATTGTTTTAATAATAGAACGAACTCAGTTTTAATACTACAGTAAGATATTATAATTGTATTTTCGGACAATGTTATTTTGTGTTAAAGAGGGGTTAGTAATAGCGTGTGAGCAAATAAAAGAAATACAACCACGTTCGTTTTCACGGCACGATAAGAATTGTATTTAGCGATTGTGTTGCCTGTTTACAATACAATAACACCTACAGAGCGCGACGAATTACGAAATATCAACTTTGTTGAAATATGCTTCTTCCAATGGCAATGTATTGCAAGAAATTCGAAGCAGATGCCATATTGCATATGTGAGATAACGCAGGTATTATTTTTGTGTGAATGTTATACTTGCACCCATTTCCACGCCACGCTTGGCAAGCGGATTGGCGATCGCTTACCAGATACCTCCCCCCTTACTCGTTTATATTTTTAAAATGGTTGTACCGCTATTCGTTGGTAGCCATGGTGTAATTCAGAGACTTTTACCTTCTGCTAAATTAAAATTGAAAGTTTAGGCATACTGCCCATATTACAAATTTTTTGAAATTTCACTAGACATGGTTGTAAACGCAGACATTTTTTTCTTGCGGTCTTTGACAGCAATAACCGCTTTCCGTTTGCAAATCATGTGCAGTTCTTTATTACTCTCTTAACTACATATTTACTCAGCGTCATTTACTTTCAATTATTTGTTTTTTTATTTGCGTAATATGAAAGTCTGTGCTGCCTATTAAAAATTCGACACTAAAACGATAAAATTTTGTATATGTTTTTCTAATTATTTCTCACATTTTTCTAAATAAGTAGTTAGACTAAAAAATATTTTAAAAAATAACGTTCAAATAGGGTGTATTTTTAATTTTTTAGTTACTAATACATGATATTAATAGGAAAATGCAGTACATTAGATTAAATACGGCAAATGTTTATTTATTATTTAGTTCTTCTAACTTCACCCATAACTGCAATTGCACTAAATCATTAATCATTCAGCGTACTGCAATAAATCATGGGAGTCGAATTTTGAATCTTTCTATATTTTTAATACTATTATGTTTTAATAACTTAAGAATACAGAAGAACGATATTCTAAGCGCGTTCCATACAAAGAGAAATAGGTTAGAAGCTTAAATTTTACATTTATTTTGTTTTATCTTTTTTCCTTCTAAAGAAAAAATTTTCATCTCACACAAGAATATATTCAACACACACTTGCTGCGAGTTTCTAAAGTTGACGACGTTCGCGGACGAGTGGCGTTAGCACCGGTTTTCAAGGTGTCGCCATCTCGAGGTCCCGTGTTCGATTCCCGGTCGGGTCAATATAGAAAAACTACTTACCACAAGTGCTTTAGCATCTTACATTGGGATCGGAGCAATGTATCTGAAGTAGTCCCAGGCTAGATGACACTAAAGATAAATTTAGAATTTTTTCCAAAGCTATTTTGAGATTAAGGTCAATTTGTTTTAAAAATCAGAATATATATATATATATATATATATATATATATATATATATATATATATATATATATATATATATATATATATATATATATATATATATATATATATATATATATATATATATATATATATATATATATTCTGATTTTTTTTAAAATGGTTGTACCGCTATTCGTTGGTAGCCATGGTGTAATTCAGAGACTTTTACCTTCTGCTAAATTAAAATTGAAAGTTTAGGCATACTGCCCATATTACAAATTTTTTGAAATTTCACTAGACATGGTTGTAAACGCAGACATTTTTTTCTTGCGGTCTTTGACAGCAATAACCGCTTTCCGTTTGCAAATCATGTGCAGTTCTTTATTACTCTCTTAACTACATATTTACTCAGCGTCATTTACTTTCAATTATTTGTTTTTTTATTTGCGTAATATGAAAGTCTGTGCTGCCTATTAATTCGACACTAAAACGATAAAATTTTGTATATGTTTTTCTAATTATTTCTCACATTTTTCTAAATAAATATTTATGAAAGACAATATATATATATATATATATATATGTATATATATATATGTATATATATATATATATATGTATATATATATATATGTATATATATATATGTATATATATATATGTATATATATATATCTATATATATATATATGTATATATATATATATATATCTATATATATATATTGTCTTTCATAAATATTTGTAATATGAAGTTCTGAACACATTATCCTAGTCTTTAGTCGACAAAGCGTTATTTAAAAGAAAACAGTAGAACCACTTTGGTTCTTCACATCGCATGTTCACAATTACACGTTAATAACCATGTGAACTCGTTTCAATCAGTTCCGAGAGACATACCTCATGATCTGAATTCTGCACCAGAAACTAAGCGGCCTATAAGGAAGCAATAGCTGCGTATTGCAAATAGTTTGGTGTAGCGGCGGTAAAATGTGTTGTGCAATAAGTTACGTGGCGTCCTCTCGTTATACGCTGCCATGATTGAGAGCGCTCAACGATTTTACGTCTACCCAATTCGTTTACCGTTTGTTTCGTCTGTAGCCACAGCACGAAACATATGTTGTATTGAACTGATCAGCGACCAGTAGGTTTAGGTTCTTATCTTACTGCTTTTAATATTTTATAAAAAAAACTTGTTTTTTTCTAGTAAAGCTATTTAAATCTTTATGTGGGATTGAATAAGTGGTTTTATTATTACGAGTATTTCATAGAAATTGTATCAAATCCTTAATTCGCACTTTTAATTTCTTTTGAATTTTGTTGCATATCATTAAAGTATATTTATTCATCATTCATTTTATCATGGCATGGTTAAGCTTGAATCTAATCGCACTACTTACCCAGATAGTCTATCCAATCAATACGCTTTCGACAACATGTTTGTGATCTTCGTCAGTTAGAGTTTTATGAAATATATATAACTAATTTGGAGCAACGAGGCGGTGAAGTTCTATCCCGTAGGCAATTAGCTCAATATGATTTTTATTTCATTTTTGACAACATTTTGCTGGACATATTAAAAATAAAACACAAACTAACATAACGGTACAGTAATTACAGTTGGATAATTTGTCTCGTAATCAAGCCACTCGAGGTCAATCCTCTACGTGGAAAGCATATAGCAACGAGTTTTTCTTAACTTATATGTATGTGTGAAGCGCCTAAACAGTTAACTGGAATATCCAAATTTCTTGGAAAAATAAATAGAAGCCCATGTGTTTGCAAATTGTTTTTCGAATTTCACTTAAACATGTTGTATACAACATACCATAAGTCCACTGCTAAACATATACCTTCCCTAAACCATACAGAAATGTTACAAACCGTAACATTGTTCCGAATAAGTCCTCAAGAAAAGTGCTCATTAAATATAACTAGATGCGCGATTTCGCCTACAGCTCATTTGTTAAATTTAAATAAAAAATTATACTATTCTGCGTATAAGTATAAGTCAAATCTTTTTGATAGCGATCCATTTCTAACATCTATTAATATTACATTAATATAAATGTTAATAAGATAACGATCTAAATAAGAACTAGTTCAATCATAAGTTGTCCCACAATATATTCAGTAACCTAAAATAAGACGTCAATCTTGTTTGTGACCGCCAACTTTTGATATTGAATTATTACAGTTTCTTTTGGAGGTCAATCAATGACTATGATTAGACCGAATAATCAGTCAATTCATATTCAAAATCAGAATATATATATATATTGTCTTTCATAAATATTTGTAATATGAAGTTCTGAACACATTATCCTAGTCTTTAGTCGAAAAAGCGTTATTTAAAAGAAAACAGTAGAACCACTTTGGTTCTTCACATCGCATGTTCACAATTACACGTTAATAACCATGTGAACTCGTTTCAATCAGTTCCGAGAGACATACCTCATGATCTGAATTCTGCACCAGAAACTAAGCGGCCTATAAGGAAGCAATAGCTGCGTATTGCAAATAGTTTGGTGTAGCGGCGGTAAAATGTGTTGTGCAATAAGTTACGTGGCGTCCTCTCGTTATACGCTGCCATGATTGAGAGCGCTCAACGATTTTACGTCTACCCAATTCGTTTACCGTTTGTTTCGTCTGTAGCCACAGCACGAAACATATGTTGTATTGAACTGATCAGCGACCAGTAGGTTTAGGTTCTTATCTTACTGCTTTTAATATTTTATAAAAAAAACTTGTTTTTTTCTAGTAAAGCTATTTAAATCTTTATGTGGGATTGAATAAGTGGTTTTATTATTACGAGTATTTCATAGAAATTGTATCAAATCCTTAATTCGCTCTTTTAATTTCTTTTGAATTTTGTTGCATATCATTAAAGTATATTTATTCATCATTCATTTTATCATGGCATGGTTAAGCTTGAATCTAATCGCACTACTTACCCAGATAGTCTATCCAATCAATACGCTTTCGACAACATGTTTGTGATCTTCGTCAGTTAGAGTTTTATGAAATATATATAACTAATTTGGAGCAACGAGGCGGTGAAGTTCTATCCCGTAGTCAATTAGCTCAATATGATTTTTATTTCATTTTTGACAACATTTTGCTGGACATACTAAAAATAAAACACAAACTAACATAACGGTACAGTAATTACAGTTGGATAATTTGTCTCGTAATCAAGCCACTCGAGGTCAATCCTCTACGTGGAAAGCATATAGCAACGAGTTTTTCTTAACTTATATGTATGTGTGAAGCGCCTAAACAGTTAACTGGAATATCCAAATTTCTTGGAAAAATAAATAGAAGCCCATGTGTTTGCAAATTGTTTTTCGAATTTCACTTAAACATGTTGTATACAACATATCATAAGTCCACTGCTAAACATATGCCTTCCCTAAACCATACAGAAATGTTACAAACCGTAACATTGTTCCGAATAAGTCCTCAAGAAAAGTGCTCATTAAATATAACTAGATGCGCGATTTCGCCTGCGGCTCATTTGTTAAATTTAAATAAAAAAATTATACTATTCTGCGTATAAGTATAAGTCAAATCTTTTTGATAGCGATCCATTTCTAACATCTATTAATATTACATTAATATAAATGTTAATAAGATAACGATCTAAATAAGAACTAGTTCAATCATAAGTTGTCCCACACAATATATTCAGTAACCTAAAATAAGACGTCAATCTTGTTTGTGACCGCCAACTTTTGATATTGAATTATTACAGTTTCTTTTTGGAGGTCAATCAATGACTATGATTAGACCGAATAATCAATTCGAATTCATATTCAAATGTGAATATTAATGTAAATTTTATTTTATGTTGATAAAATTTTTGTCATGTTAATGTTCACTTATAAAAAGACGTTTTTTAATAAAGTGTAAATGATGGAGTGATAATAATACAACGATATTTTATACTAAAATGTTCTCTTTAATATGTTATTCTCACTACTGTGAATGTTACAGAAAAATATTCATCTCGGCGACAATTCGTTAACGTACTAAATTTAATAATTATTTAATAAAAATATTATTAAGGCACCATGTATTATTAATACTATATCAGATATCGCGGAAAATCAAAAATGAGACAAGCTTTAAAATTAAAAAAAAAATAATTCTTCAAGAACGCCTACTTTGCAGAAAATTCGTGTATTACCTATAAAACCTACAGACACATACGCATAATCGCAAAATATAGTTAAACTCTGACTTTTAATTTTTAAATGTCATAACGGATACATATGATTCCTAAAGTTTCGAGAATGTTATATATATATAAATGCGTTTTATAAGGAGTTTAGTCATGTATTGCAAAATTAAGTTAATTCTTGCATTTTCCAGGTGGAGACAGGACGTGAAGAGTTGAAAAAAGAGCGGGAGATAATGCAGCTGGTCGCAGGCTTGCAGCTCAGCTCGGACGAAGTGGAACGTCGTGAGGTGCCGCCGCATATGCTTAGATCTAGGCACGGACCTAGGTAATATTAATGATCTACATTAAAAATGCCGTAACCCCTTTTATAGCTTTCAGAAAATTTTCCTGCAAATTCCTGAAGTCGCCGCTATAGGTCCTATTTTCTGCTGAAACGTTTCAGATTAAATTCGATAACAGAAAAAAGAAGAAGACATAACCTATTTATTTGGCATCACAAAATGAAATTCTCATTAAAATCAAGAGCACTAAACTTAAACACCGTTACATTGCTAACTATTAACTTGCCTACAGTTCAAATAGCATTAATACTACGTAATAGGCAGCTGCGTCGTAGTTCTATCTCACATAAATCCAAAAGCTGTCAAGGGTCAAAAATTTGTACGTGTATTTAGAATACGTGAGAAATTTATTAGACAAATATAAAAATGAATGATAAAATTCGGAATCGAATTCGGGCATATAATTACATACATATTTTACATATGATAAAACTTACTTTTACTACTTACTTTTTGCCATATTTTAACAGATAAACAAGTTTTATATATTCTAATATTGTGTAGAGGAAAACTTAGTTTGTAATGGATTGTGGGTAATCTTTGGAACTATCAGTTCGATTTTAGAAATAATCTTTGGAACTATCAGTCTGATTTTAGAAATTATTTTTGCGTTACATAGAGCATTTATGACACATTTAAGTATAAGTTATCTAATTTTACCTCATTATATAGTATTCAATATACGAGTATGTATATCTCGATGAAGATTTGTTATATACTCGGTCGTTACTTGAATTTCATTTGAATATTATAAAATTTTACGTTAGGTTTAAAATTTACTCAATACTTGACCTACAACTGACCCCTATATTATAAATTCAGCACAGTTGTATTAGATAATTAACTTTATTAGGTAATTTAATATAATTAACCTAGTTAGCCTGTAACAGTTTTATACTATACGCATTGATGTGGAAAAAATTATATGTTCAGATTACGCTTCCTAATATTTTTGTAAGTGTATATTAGTCATGGTAAGTGAGCACTGAACCTCTTGTACTCGCAAAATTATGGCAACTACACTGAATGGAACAAGAGCCGTGATGAAAGCACTGATACCAAAGGGTCAAACTGATTCATTAGCGTAGCCGCAAAAGCCGCCGCTTGGCTCAACCATTTCGTCTTTACGCCCGTCTTTAATCTAGGCCTCTATCTAGGTCCAATACTGGCATAGTTAGTGGCCCAAGATTATTTAGTCCTTTATTTCAGCGCAGATTATCAAGGCTTTTACAATTCTTAAAAAATATATTCACACTTATCCTGGGGTAGACAGAGTCTTAAAAAAATGTCTTCGGTGATCGGTGTTCAGTACCGAATGCATTTTTTGGGACAACGTGTCTCGAACTTCTCACCGTATTTATGTCCAAGCCAACGATATAAATCGTAAATAAAGTAGAAAAACCCATTGGGTACGGGCCCACCACCTGGGGTCTAACTCTTCTATTCTGGCTATCTTGAATTGAATTCCGATCGGCCAACCTCTCGGCTATCGTGACTTTATAGTTATTAATTAAAATAATTATATTGTGATGTAATTTATAATCATTCTATATGATCATTTCAGATAACACCACGCCTTGTATACGTCGGTATTATCGTCTGTCCGAGAAAAAGCTTCCCGCTGCACGTGCGCCTCTACCGGAAACGACAATCACTTTACCTCGATTCATGTTCGATTTAAGATTTGTAGCAACTATATTGTTGACAACTGTCAGAACTCAGAAACGTCTGACGAACCGAACAAATAGTGTAGCGCTAGCTGCAAACACAACTTTGTCCGTCAGCGAGTTCCGAATGCTAAATTGTGCCCGGTACCTTTAAGCGTATATCGATTAGTCACGAATAGAGCAAACTTTCGAATACATCTTATGCGTTCGAGTTCGAGTAACCGCGGACTCTTGTAAAATCTTTACCAAATTGAAGATAACTTTTTGGGTTTTATTTCTTTTATTTGCAAAATAAATTGTTAAATATTGCAATCAATTTTAAAATTTCTTTTCAATCTAATTGATTTTAAATTAGTAATTTGTTTATAAATATTGTGAAATCTTAATTTTTGAATGGGGATTGCTAATTAAGTTATAACCTTTTGTTTTAGTAAAGTTTCATAAATACAACGATGATATATTAAGAACATCTAAAATTTAAGTTGAAAATAATTACAAACAAATAAATCTCAAACTAAAACGAAAAAAACTTCTATTAATATTAATATTTTCTGTACATAAAGGTTGAAACTTCTATAAATTGTTTTCAGTCGAGACTGGGTTTGAAACAAATAATTCGTAATTCGTATTTTAGACATATTATATAAAGCTTACAATCTTATTTATGAGAAAGTTAAGATACTAATTCAAAAAGAAACCCTACCCTGCTGGTTAGTTTTGTATTTTATACGGGATAAAAATATTGAATTGTTCATCTGAGTATAATAAATAATAATGAAAATATATAATAATGATTAATGATTACAGGTATGATCAAAATAATTTTCATCAAATTATAAAACAATAATTTTCATCAAATTATAAAATAATAACTTTTATCAAATTATAAAATATAAAACGATAAAGAATTTGTATTTGAAGGTTATTTAGTACAAATAGAAACGTGTAAGATTGAATTATAATGAAATAGACAATTAAAAATCATACGAAATAAAGTTAATTGATCGTGAAACGTCTTTCCGATTGGTTTTATTTCTAATTGGCATTAAGGTTCCCTAATAGTATTTTCAATGTAAACGTAATTTGTTTCATTAGCTACATTTAATTGTCTTAAGTATAAATTAATCACTGTAAAGGGACATCATGTAAGGATAATAATATAGTTGCTTACATCAATGATTCATCAAAATATGGTATATATTAAAACATGCTGAGACATTATTATATAAAATACATTACAATATAAAATTTTCCATTCAAGTGTAAAAAATGTAGTTGCCACTTATGGTTGTTGACCCTTGGTGGAATTCCATTCCTGATTTGAGAAACAAAAACACTTGTACCACTTATTTTATTCTTATATGTAACATACCTGAGCGGTTTCTCTTATAGAGGCATAATGAAACGTCTAAATGTGATATACATTAAAATTGGAAACACTACTAAAATAAAAACAGTATGTAGGCAGAAAACCAAGCATCTTGGTTTTAATCTTTATTAAGTTTGCAAAAACCGGCCAGGTTTTGTTACAATAACTATAAAATAAGTGGAAAATTACAGGTGTTTGTGTTCCTCAAAAAATATAAAAAAGACATAAACTTAAACACTTGATATTGTACTCGCCTAGTGGAATTCCCCAGTTGATTTGGGTAACACAAACAGCGAGTTTTTTTAAAGGCGAATAATATTGAAGTTTAAAATTGGAAACTGTCAATATGTATACCGCTTTGCTATGACTTATATTGTCTTTTAAAATTGTCATTTAAATGTCTACTTTTTGTACATAATATTTATAAAATAATTTTTTTTTAAATACTAATAATATTCTTCTTAAATATTGTAATAATACATTAGTCATGGTCATAAATAATGGTTTCAAATAGCTTTATTTTGTAATAACATGCATAATAAATTTTGTCAACGTAATATAAATATACCTTTGTCGGTAGCTTAAGAAAATATTCTTAAATAGATTTATTGCTGCAAATATATTTTATAACTTCATTTTAGTGTCTCTATTGATGTACAATAATTCCTTAATATTATAATTATTTCTATGCGAAGTTACTTCCGAACACACTCTAACAAGTGTTAAATCCTGGGCCAAAGATCAAACCTCACACACCTTTGACAATGGTTTACAACATCCTAGAATTACTTTTCCCCTTTAACTATAATTTACATTATCTGTATCTTTATGTTTCATATATTGTTTTGCCGTTTAATAAAAGAATAAATGTAAACATCGATAGAACTGTTCTTATTTAGCCTCTTACAGCATTATTTAGTTGAAATTTTACTGTAATTTTAAGTTTCTAAAAGTATCATAATTTTACAGAGCCTGAAGTTTTCAAATATAAACAAGAGCAAAACAAAAATATTAACAAGGTCACCCGAAATTGGATACTCCGAAAATTAAATTATGTTATTTTTAAAAATAAGTACATAGTTTAACGTCTGCGTAGGTCATTTGTACATAAGAATTTGTACAAACATAAATTGACAATTTTTTAACTGAATTAAATAATGTGTTATGTAGATTTTCAATGTTGTTCCATGCAACATATTTGTAAAAGTAGGTATTCCTGTTATAATAATAATATCATTTATCTGTTTCATTCTATCTCACATATCATGTATATCTGCATCTATTTTATTTCTTATATTCGTTTCTAATAATATCACTGAATAATTTGTAAGTTCACAAAAATACTGCATAACACTTGTAAATAAATGAAGATTTGCATTCCTCTTAAAAATATTATAGGCTATGAGTGCCATTAATTTTATTATTGTATTTAATCTGTATGTTAATTGTTATATAATATACTGTAATAAAACTACGAAATACCTTGTTTATGTGTAAGAAATAAATACATATTTTTAGAGTGTAATTGTAAGCGATAATTGATAATACCAATTTGGAAAGGTAACAACGATGTATTCTATAAAATTATGTTTACGTATCCTTTAAATATAGTCCCTTATTTAATTGAAAGGTTTTATTTTTGATTTATGACATGGTTCATGACGCTTTTTACTATTAACATTTCGTCGAGCTATTGAGTAGTTAAACTGAGTGACAGGATAAGGAATAGTAAATAATAATAAATAAATATCTTCACGCAATTCCCAATACAGGGGGACAGAGGTCAAGTCTACACAATTACGAAATCAGGCCGTTGAAAGTGTGTCAAAATCGCGCCCAAAGAAGTCGGTAACAAACATACATACATACAAGTAAAGCTAATATAAAGCGTGTAAAAATACAGGCGCTTATTGAACTAGGAAGGGAAAAAAGATACCTATGTCCCCTGGATTATGGTAGGCTCTCCTATTTTAGAAACTTCTCGGAATGAGGATTTGCAATAGTCAATATGTTTTTTTATAATAATAAATAAATACATATATAGATAGGGACAACATCACATACATGGCTCCGATCCCAATGTAAGATGTTAATGCACTTGAGGTATGGCAATCGGAAACAATAAAGGCACCACATACACCCAGACCCGAAAAGTGGTATTTCTACATTGACCCGACAGGGAATCGAACCCAGGACCACGAGATGGCGACACCTTGAAAACCGGTGTTTACGGCACTCGTCCACGGAGGTCGTATGTTTGACAGGCGGATACACTTCACGCATATAAAGGTGCGTCCAGATCTGGCGAACCAGCCGCCCGTGCGCCCTCGCGATCTACTCTTGCCCTGCTCACGTGCAGTTAATGTAATTGCCCCTTTAACGCAACTCATGCAAGGCTCGCAGTGTGCGCGCGCACCGTATGTGTTCTTTTTGCGTGCTAGCAGTTTCGTTCGTTTCCTCATTCGTATTCATCTGTCCACTCCATGATAATACGTACTCAGCCTTCGGCAATAAAAAGCTAATCGAGCAGGTGAGTGGGCGGGATGAAGTATGCAAAGGGTGCACTCGCGCGAACTTAATATTCACGCGAGCAGTTGGTGCGCAGATTGCGAGCAGCGCGCGGACGGCGCATTCGCCCTTAGACTCAGTTGTCCGTCACCATTTTTGTCTGGTTGTCTGTGCATATGAGAACAATCTGTGAAATGGTCGTATGTGGAATAAAACAAGTTCGCGGTAACAGAGGTAGAGCTAAATGCTTATTTCACTAGCGTATCCTAGTGGCAGAGCAGAGGAGCCAGCTTCTGCTACTGCGTGTATGGTCTTGCTCGACCGGGGCAGCACTACGGCCTTGCAAAATAAGAGAGGAGGTTTCTGTGTTTCGTCCGGTGAGTAAGATGACCAGGGGGCTTACCCTTGAATCCACTCGATAATTTAATTCAATGCCAATCTCAATATATTTATAACTAATTACAAATTAATAGCCGAGTGGTTGGGTGGTCGGAATTTCGAGTCAATAGACCCGAGTTTGATCGTCAGCTTGGACATAAAGACGGCGACGGGCTCACCACCTATCACGTTGTCCCGAAAATGTCTTCGGTGGAAGGTGGGTTATTTATTAATTACCTCTTGAATACAATTGAAACAACATTGTATTGAAATTGTAATTGCGTTAATATTGGCTAGCGATTAGTCGTTACAAATAAACTTAGTAGCAATAGACTTCGCAATAAGGTGTTTGCTTTTACCAACAACGGGAAAACCAGTAAGAAATAGCATATAACTTTAAAAATATTACTTTTGTAATATGTATGACTAATTTTAAACACAATAACTAGCAATTCAATTTCCCAAGTAGTGCTTCTAATAACCACCCAATATCAAAAACAATTTAGCGCTAGAATAACATTCAAAAATAGGAAACGTCCTTATTCCAAATCCAATCGATCGGGATTTCATTCAAGAGAAACAACAACATCTTCACGCAATTCCCAATACAGGGGTAGACAGAGGTCTAGTCTAGACAATTAAGTCCCTTCAACCCTCCTTCCATCGAAGATATTTTACGGGACAACGTGAGAGGTGGTGAGCTCGTCGCCGTCTCTTATGTCCAAGCCAATGATAAAATTCGTACGTAAGGTTTTGAAATACCATTGCGATTCAAGAGTAAGCCCCCAAAAACCCACAACACTATCCCTAGAGCCACGCATCAGCTTTTGCTGTTGCATGAATGGGCCGGCTCGACCGGGGAAGTACCACGACCTCACAGAATACCGGCGTGAAGTAGAAGTCTAACAAACTTCTGCGTTTCGTCTGGTGAGTGCAGGTAACCGGAGGCCCACACACCGTTACCCCCAAATCTGGGGGGGGGGGCACATTAAGGGCGGCAACGCATCTATGCCTCTGGTATTGCGGGTGTTTATGGGCGGTGGTAATCACTTACCATCACGTGAGCCACCTGCTCGTTCGCCTCCTTTTTCTATAAAAAATATCTATAATGTAATAATAATAAGAAGTTACCACAAACATCCAGACCCGAGAATGTTTAGAAAAAATATTTTCTACATTGACTCGGCCGGGATTCGAACTCGGGACCACGGATACGGCAACACCATGAAAACCGGTGTGTACGCCACTTGTCCACGAACGTTGCCTTACCGTAGTTTACTACTTAAATTCCCATCATTCAGCATATTGGGTTAAAGCTACTTTACACGTGCTCCATAAAAATTTCTAAAAATAAAAATTCATATTTTCTGTAAAAAAAAAAAAAACACAAATTTTGCATGCTATTAATATATGTAGCAAAACATGCTTGCTCTCAATTGTGGTGTAATGTAACATCTGTATATACCATGTTTTATGGAATAAATTATTATTATTATTATTAAAGTTGAAACAAGTGCTCTAACTACATTTATAGTGCAAAATAAGTGTCTCATATGGTGATAACTCTAAGATAATGATGGAAGCTGTTTCTGCTTTAAATAAAAATGAAGCATAAATTTAGCACTGAAGACTGATTTTGGTAGATTTGGAAAGTAAAAATGCTTCTACAGGTGTTATACTGTATATATACTAGGTCATGGCACTACCTAGGTTGAGCTGGTTCATAACTGCAGTGGCAAATGCTGCCGGAGGGAGGTTTGGCTAGCTGAAAAAAAAATATGTGCGCCTACAGCAAAAACGTTGTGTGAAGCATAACTAAGGATTAGTAACATTTTGCAGGCGCTTTATGTAAATATTATGATACATGCCTAGAAGCCCGTGGCTGTTTAGTAGGATTATTTCTTATGAAGCTTGTCAGTTAAAAATCTTTCAAGCGTAGGCATGTCTGTGAATAGTATATGGCAATAGATAACATTTGTGTATAACTTTAGTATCTAGGCACAGGTATAATTTATACTGATTCCTTTCTTTTGTTTTTTATATAGTCATGTAATTGGATAAGTTAATAATTAATAATGCTTAATATATCTATTAAACAGCTTTACGTTTGATATTAACAAAATCAAAATCTTCCAAGTAAATATATACATTTATTTATATATATGTATACATATGTGTGTGTGTATTTAACATAACCAAAGTATTTTTAGCTTCTAAAGTTATATTTTAATAGATATAGATTATGTAATTTAAATAAAGAATGTTTGTGATTTGATTATAAATAAAATAATAAATAAATATCTTCATGCAATTCCCAATACAGGGGTAGACAGAGGTCAAGTCTAGACAATTAAGTCCCTATGACCCACCTTCCACCGAAGATATTTTCGGGACAACGTGACAGGTGGTGAGCCGTCTTTATGTCCAAGCCAACGATGAAATTCGTACATAAGTTTTTGAAAAACTCATTGGTACTCGTGGTGGATCGAACTCGGGTCTCTCGACTCGAAATTCCGACCACCCAACAACTCGGCTATCGTGATTTGATTATAACAATAAATAAGCCTTATAAATCCTTATATATATCCTTACCCTTAATCTTATATATCCATATAAATAAGCCTTATAAAGCCTTATAAATCATCTAGCGGCCTGGTAGATGTTATATATTTATTTATTTATTTATCTTCACGCACAATCCCTGACGGGGTAGCCAGAGAGAACAGATCGCCAAGTGTCACGATCCCTACATACTTCTTTCGCTTCTTTCAGATTCATCATCTTCTTCATACATGCACGTCTAGGTATCCGAGTACTCTTGACCCTCCTCTCTTCGAGCAATTTGCTCACATGGTCTTCGAAAGTTAATCTCGGTCTACCTCGACACCTTTTAATATTAACTTTCGCGCTATATATTTTCTTCACCATTCGGTCTTCACTCATTCGCTCAACGTGCCCAAACCATCGAAGCACGCCCTTATCCATTTTTGAGACAAGGTCATCTTTCACACCTGCCATATTGCGAATCTCTTCGTTTCGTTTTCGGTCGGCCATGGTAAGGCCGCACATTTTACGAAGAGATCGCATCTCCACTGCATTCAACCTGCTTTTATGCTTCTTCTGGCATACCCAGGTTTCGCTGCCATATAACAAAGTCGGTACCAACACTGCGTTATGTATTGCAAGGCGTGCACTTTTCACAACGCCTTGCCTTTTGATTAACGCAGTCAGGGCACCTTTGACTTTGTTCCCGGCAGCGACACGCCTGTCCACATCTAAATCACATCTTCCATCCCTGCTAAACGCACTTCACAAGTATACAATTTCATTCACCTGTTCTAGACATTCCTGATTTACCCAAATTTCGCACTTCGTTCTTTCTTCGTCCCTTTCAAATACCAGAACCTTAGTTTTATTAGCATTCAAACGGAGACCATTAATTTCACATTCTTCTTTCATACACGTGACTAATGCCTGCAGTTCTGCCTCTGATGGCGCTATAAGCACTGCATCATCAGCATAAAGCAGACAGTTTACTTTTATGTCACCCAATTTCACACCCAAACAGCTATCTTTCAGCTTCTGTAAACAGCTGTCGAGATACAGTATGAATAGCCAGGAAGACATGACACAACCCTGTTTTGCGCCCGTTTGGACGCTAAACATGGGTGACAGGTCATGCCCTACCCGCACACAGGCTTTACAGTCACAGTAAAGTGACTGCACAGCCCTTAGCAATCGACCATCCACACCATACCCCGGCAACAGTTCCCACATTTTCTTCCTTACATCCCTATCAAATGCTTTCTCAAGATCCACAAAAGCACAGAAAATCCTCTGGTTAGCAGCCAGAAGCTTCTCCGTGATCATGCGGAGAAAACATTTGATCCGTGCATCCTCTTCCAGGTCTAAATCCGCATTGTGCCTCCCATAGAAATCTTTCCGATTTCTCTTGCATCCTACGTGTCAAAACCTTCGTGTAAACTTTACTTGCTAAACTGGTCAAGCTGATCGCCCGATAGCACCCGCAGTCATAATGTGAACCTTTACCTTTATATAAAGGCACAATGACCGCGGATCGCCAATCATCCGGAACAGCCCCGTTCGCCAGCACAAATTGCACAGCAGATGAAAGCTGTCCCAGACGCGTGGCCCACCATACTTGACCATTTCAGCAGTAACTCTGTCTAGTCCCGCAGCCTTACCACATTTCAAACTTCTAATCGCACATTCAATCTCTTTCATACTGATGACCTCAGTGTCATCGAGGTCCGGGTCTGGCGTACCAGTCACGGCGTCACCCCGGATCCTCACTAAGATCATCACACGCATACATCTCTCTATAAAATTCGCTCCATCGCTGCATGACGTCCGATTTTCTGAGAGGACGTCATTGGTTCCCAAGCACTTTATTCATTCTTAAGGCTGTCGCACCACTCCGGGTCCTTCAACCTCTTTCCAGAAGAGTTTGGAGTTCTCCTTGAAGTTGTGCGACAACCTTTCCTCCACTTCCATTCTACTCCTTTCACGCACTTCCTCAATCAATGCTTTCGTGTGAACTTTCTGAAGCTTATATCTTTCTTTCCTCTTCTCTCTCATATCCTTATCATTACTAGAGGCCAAGTAGTCTAACCATGCTTTCTTCTTCTTATTTACAGCTTCTTTCACTTCGTCATTCCACCATGCATCACCCTTTTACTACTACCTCTTTTCACATTTCCACACACGTCTTCCGCTGCACTAACCATTCCATCTCTAAGGCTCTGCCATATTTCTTCCACATTCTTTCCTAACATCAATGCTGTCCAGCTTTTCGGCTACCCTTGCTTGATATTTATTCCTAGTGTCCGCTTCCTGAAGCTTCCAGCTTCGGATGCTGCCGACCGACTGTGGTTCTGGTATCGCCGTCCGGTGGCGCCAACCCGCGAACAGACCCCTAAATCTAGTAATCACTAGGTAGTGATCCGTTCCCAGGTCAGCACCTCGGAACACTCGCGTATCCATCACCTGTTTTCGCAGTCGGTCATCCACCAGGAATAAATTGATCATACTTCTCTCATTCTCTCTTGTTCTAGTATACATATGGATTTTCTTGTGACTAAACATAGTGTTTGTCACAAGAAGACCCTTTTCCTTGCATACAGCCAGTATAAGCTTGCCAGCATCGTTAACCCTTTTATCGCCAAACATTCCAAGCACCGGCTCGTACCCTGGCCGAGCGGTACCAACCCATCCATTCAAATTACCACATACAACAATTCTTTCGTTTCCTCTAACCAAGTCTAGAACATCTCTTACATTCTCCCAAAACTCCTCCAGCTCAGCTCTGGACGACGAAGCCACCGGCGCATAAACAGCCAAAAGGAATAACTTCGTCAGTCCCAATTTAAAGCGAACCCAGAGAAGTCTCGAGTTCACAACCTTATTTTCAGTCATAACATCGACCAACCGAGACGACAGCAGCACCCCCACTCCCTGGCAGGCGCTCTCGCTCTCCGGGACTCCGGACCATAGAGCTAACGCCCCGCCAGGGAGCTCTTCAGTACCACTGCCCTTCCGCTTGGTCTCCGACAAACACACGACATCTAATTCTCTTTCTTTCATTATTTCAATCAACTCATTCGTCTTATCTCTCATGCGTCCTCTAACATTCCACGTGCCAACTCTGCACTCCGTCCTCCACCTTCCGCCGTGTCGGGCTGTGCGTGACGGGTAGCGGTCCCCATCGCCGCTTTGCGCGCTGCATTTCACACCAACGGGGACGAACTGGTGTGCGTCGCCTTGGGGGGACGCCCTAACCCTCGTTGGCATGGGTGCGCAGCTGTGTAGAATTGCAGCCCTGAAAAGGGCTGGCAGGGGTCGCGACGAGCACGCTTCTACAATGACCCCCCTGGTAGATGTAGTCCTGGAATTAATAAAAAATACGAGAAAGAGACATTTTTAGAAAAAAAACTTGAAAATCGGTTAGGTGGATTCGGATTTCACCGTGAAGAAAATTAGATAAAATAGATATATTTAAGATTTAAAATATATATAATATTAGTTAAAGTTTCGATCGGCAAAAGAATCCTTTTATTTTTAACCACATTTTTTTTGGGTGGACGAAAGTTAAACGCACATACGACCTCCGTGTCACCAGCTCTGTGGTCTAGGGTTCGATTCTCGGTCAGATCAATGTAGGAAATACTTTTGCTAAATTGTCTAGGTCTTTGTGGTACTTTCGTTGTTTCCAATTCCACAACACAAGTGCTATATAATTTGGGATATGTGATGTTCGTCAAAGGTATATATGTATTTATGTTTTATTAATTAACTCAAATAATCATATTTAACTTTCTACTAAATTTGAATGATCCATTGCATCATTTGTCATCAAATGAGGATAATTAATTATAAAGGAAGTGTAATCTGCGTTCGCTTGTTTGCTAACGTTTATTTACGTGTCATAACGTTAAAGTTTTTCCATCATCAGCGAATGTAGTGCAAGTACCTACTACCGTAGAAGTAGTCTACACTCTGATAAATAATGCTTGGACTACTTGCACTGTAATGAATACACAACTATTTCGTTCAAGTTAATTAGTAGTGAAATTAGTGCGTTACGCATTATTAATGTGCGAAATGTGAGGTCATTTAGAACAACGCACTTTAATGATTTATGGCATAATACCAAATAAATAATAAAAAATCACAATAGCCGAGTGGTTGGGTGTTTGGAATTTCGAGACGATTGTGGATGGTGGTTGGTCGATACCCGAGTTCGGTCCCCAGGTGGCAGGCTCGTACCAATGGGTTTAAAAAAAAACTTATGTACGAATTACATCGTTGGCTTGGACATAAAGACGGCGACGGGCTCCCCACCTGTCACGTTGTCCCGAAAATATCTTCGGTGGAAGGTGGGTCAAAGGGACTTAATGGTCTAGACTAGACCTCTCTCAAGCCCTGTATTGGGAATTGCGTGAAGATATTTATTTATTAATTATTTATTATACCAAATAAATAATAAAAATCACGATAGCCAGTGGTTGGGTGTTTGGAATTTCGAGACGATTGTGGATGGTGGTTGGTCGATACCCGAGTTCGGTCCCCAGGTGGCAGGCTCGTACCAATGGGTTTAAAAAAAACTTATGTACGAATTACATCGTTGGCTTGGACATAAAGACGGCGACGGGCTCCCCACCTGTCACGTTGTCCCGAAAATATCTTCGGTGGAAGGTGGGTCAAAGGGACTTAATGGTCTAGACTAGACCTCTCTCAAGCCCTGTATTGGGAATTGCGTGAAGATATTTATTTATTAATTATTTATTATACCAAATAAATAATAAAAAATCACGATAGCCGAGTGGTTGGGTGTTTGGAATTTCGAGTCGATTGTGGATGGTGGTTGGTCGATACCCGAGTTCGGTCCCCAGGTGGCAGGCTCGTACCAATGGGTTTAAAAAAAACTTATGTACGAATTATATCGTTGGCTTGGACATAAAGACGGCGACGGGCTCCCCACCTGTCACGTTGTCCCGAAAATATCTTCGGTGGAAGGTGGGTCAAAGGGACTTAATGGTCTAGACTAGACCTCTCTCAAGCCCTGTATTGGGAATTGCGTGAAGATATTTATTTATTAATTATTTATTATACCAAATAAATACTTACCAAAGAATACTTACACAAATATGTGTATATCTTTATATATACAATGTACCTTAAATGTTCTGTATTGACCATAAATTATTTACGCCCACTTGTAAATAATTTATGGTTAATACAGAACATTTAAGGTACATTTTATATATAAAGATATACACAATGAATTTTAATATGATTCAGTTTCACCTAGAGTGAAAATAATATGAGCATAAATTACACTTTCCGATGGTTTAAATTAAAATTATTCTAAACAACGGAATTATACATAAATAAGGTATACATACACACCTTACGGCTTATTATACACAAACGCCTGAAAAAGTTAAAGGCTTCTCCAGTTAGGTGAATTCGCCTTACTCGTCACGCTTTACAAGGGGATTGATGATCGTAGTGCATCAGTTTACGAGATTAATATTGGTTTGGTATTTTTGATGAACATTACCCCACAAACTCTCGGTAACCAATTGAATTTTCAAGGTTTGATTCTTTGTCCCTCCCTCATTATTAGTTACCCACGCAAAGAAGGGGGTTCGTATATTTTCATGCAGTAACTTCAAAGAGCATGTTAAGAATACTGCATTAAATTTTAATATATTACAATTAAAATGTATGAAAATAATAATTATACTTAGGACTAGCATTAATTATCATTATATTTAGGACTAGCATTATAAGTCACGACAGCCGAGTCACGATTCCGACCACCCATCCAGGGTGGTCGGAATATCGAGTCAAGAGACCCGAGTTCGAACCTCAAGTGGCCATACCAATGGGTTTTATAAAAACCTACGTACAAATTATATCTTTGACTTGGACATAAAGACGGCGACGGGTTCACCACCTGTCTCGTTGTCCTGAAAATATCTTCGGTGGAAGGTGGGTCGAAGGCACTTAAATGTCTAGACTAGACCTCTGTCTACCCTGTATTGGGAATTGCGTGAAGATATTTATTTTATTAATTATTTATTATACCAAATAAATACTTACCAAAGAATACTTACACAAATATGTGTATATCTTTATATATACAATGTACCTTAAATGTTCTGTATTGACCATAAATTATTTACGCCCACTTGTAAATAATTTATGGTTAATACAGAACATTTAAGGTACATTTTATATATAAAGATATACACAATGAATTTTAATATGATTCAGTTTCACCTAGAGTGAAAATAATATGAGCATAAATTACACTTTCCGATGGTTTAAATAAAAATTATTCTAAACAACGGAATTATACATAAATAAGGTATACATACACACCTTACGGCTTATTATACACAAACGCCTGAAAAAGTTAAAGGCTTCTCCAGTTAGGTGAATTCGCCTTACTCGTCACGCTTTACAAGGGGATTGATGATCGTAGTTCATCAGTTTACGAGATTAATATTGGTTTGGTATTTTTGATGAACATTACCCCACAAACTCTCGGTAACCAATTGAATTTTCAAGGTTTGATTCTTTGTCCCTCCCTCATTATTAGTTACCCACGCAAAGAAGGGGGGTTCGTATATTTTCATGCAGTAACTTCAAAGAGCATGTTAAGAATAATGCATTAAATTTTAATATATTACAATTAAAATGTATGAAAATAATAATTATACTTAGGACTAGCATTAATTATCATTATATTTAGGACTAGCATTATAAGTCACGACAGCCGAGTCACGATTCCGACCACCCATCCAGGGTGGTCGGAATATCGAGTCAAGAGACCCGAGTTCGAACCTCAAGTGGCCATACCAATGGGTTTTTATAAAAACCTACGTACAAATTATATCTTTGACTTGGACATAAAGACGGCGACGGGTTCACCACCTGTCTCGTTGTCCTGAAAATATCTTCGGTGGAAGGTGGGTCGAAGGCACTTAAATTTCTAGACTAGACCTCTGTCTACCCCTGTATTGGGAATTGTGTGAAGATATTTATGTATTTATTTTATTATTTTGGATTAATTATAAAATTCCTAACTCTTAAACACTCAAACTAAGCTTCAATGCTTGTGTCTGAAGTGCTTCACAATAAATGTGGCATGGCGGGTGCTTATGTACGACGTCATTTTTTGAAGTCGATTATCTTACTTCTGTCTCGTTGCCAACGTCATTTTAAAAGATTTGAAAAGTACAACAACATTTCAGGATCTAGATATCTTCAGGATCTTGGTTCCACTAAGACAGGTTCGAAAGCTAGTGATTTCAATTTGTGTTAGTGGAAACTAAATGTATCTGTTAAGAGTTTACGGAATGTATCTGATTGTATCTGTTTCACGACTTGCGTGGTCGAGTGTATTGTGCACCGGCTTTCATGGTGTTTCCAGCTCCGAGGTCCCGGGTTCAATTACACATTGTCTCGGGTGTTTGTGGTATCTTTGTTATTTCTGATTCCATACACAAGTGCTTAAGCTACTTACATTGGCATCAGAGCAATGTAAGTAATGTTACTCCTATCTATGTATTTAGAACTAAGGATTTTTATCGACAGTTTCAAATCTCGTTTTCGTAGTAGATCTTAGCACCTTTTGCTGCTGCAGGAATGGGCGGCTCTAACAGGGCCGGACCACGGGTTTGTAGTATACCGGTGAAGTAGTATCTTGAGGTTTTGTTTTATTTGGTGTAAGATAATTTAAAGCCCGCAATTAATTTTATAGAACTCTAAAATAATTTTATAGAACTCAAGGACATAATCATTCAGTAAAAATAAAATAAATATCTTAACGCCATTCCCTATACAGGGGTAGACAGAGGTCTAGACAATTAAGTCGTTTCGACCCACCTTTCACCGAAGATATTTTTGGGACAATGTGACAGGTTATGACAGGTGGTGACAGGTGAGCCCGTCGCCGTCTTAAATAAATAAATAATAAATATCTTCACGCAATTCCCAATACAGGGGTAGACAGAGGTCAAGTCTAGACAATTAAGTCCCTTTGACCCACCTTCCACCGAATAGATTTTCGGGACAACGTGACAGGTGGTGAGCCCGTCGCCGCCTTTATGTCCAAGCCAACGATGAAATTCGTACATAAGTTTTTGAAAAACTCATTGGTACTGCCACCTGGGGATCGAACTCGGGTCTCTCGACTCGAAATTCCGACCACCCAACAACTCGGCTATCGTGACATTTCAAAGTCAAAATGGAAACATAGCACTATAGTTTTAGAATGTAGTCAAATCTTTAGAAAGTAATATATTTGTAAGAAGCTTTTGAAATATTAAATATAATAAACAATTACCAAGTCACCCAAAAAATAGCTGTGTCATGTTTTATATTACACTTTGGGCCTTATGTTACTGGGTAAGTAGAATCAAGCCTATATTTATGATATCTATATGTGTTTTATAATTTGAAACTTGGTCATCCAGGTAACATATCTACAATAAATAATATTAGTAAATGTAATATTATGACAACCCTATAGTCTACTACCAAGTAGACCTTAACAGACAAGGCTCAATAAGTTTATACACGAGTTATGTATGTTAACTTACATTTATAATTTAATTTTGTTTATAAATATATCTACGTAAGTATGTATATTGTTCCGTTTACTTGGAAACTAGGATCGCGATAAGCTCACTACCTGTCAAGTTGTCTTAAATAAAGGTTGTTGAACAGAGGATCGAAAGAATTTAACTGTCTAGATATTTGTCTACGCTAGTTATGGGAAAATACGTAAAGATAAGAAAAATTATACAAAATTTCTGATCATTAAGCCGGCCTATTCATACAACAAGAAAACCTGATGCGTGGCTCTACCAATGAATACGTAATTATTAAGCAGCAACAGTTGGGAGTAGCCAACACTTTTCGCGGGTATGATGACCTGAAGTTACCAATTTTATAGTTAGAGAAGTAAAACTAAAATTAAGTAAAATATACTTTGTACACCAAGAAACACACAGTAGTATTATTACAACTAAAGATATATGAGTACAACAGGCGGCTTTATCGATAATGACAGCGATATCTTCCAGGCAACCTTAGGGCAGAGGATACTATTACAAAAGAACATGGGAGGGGTGTACAGAATTAGATATAAAAAGATTAAGAAATAACATAAATTATTAATGGGGGAAAAAAGTGATTGACAATAGATATATAGAAAGATTTGAATGTAAGAATAAATTGTAAGGCGAGAGAATTCCAAAGACGTATCGCAGTAACCATAAAAGAATTAGAATAGAAGGAGTGTTAGGAGTACTTAGTGGTAGAAGATTATTTTAAGGAGTTACCTCGTTCATTGCCCCATTCTATAAAGTGTAGAGAAGGCCAATACCAAGTCCCAATAAGCAATCTTTTTATCACTATCAGTTACGAAGTCGGTTTATCACCAATATTCTATTTATTATTATTATTATTATTATTATTATATACTGTTCCACATTTGAATTAATACGATTTACAGTTATTTCCCGACACGTTGACATCTTGTCAACTTCACGCTAGCGTGATGTTCACGGTCACTAAACGTTGTAATTTTTATACGACTACTTTTTGGAGATTATGGTTTTTTGACATATGAAATTCTGCCTGTGACTTATTTCGTCCATGATATCGAACATTCCTATAGTAAAAAGCATCCCATATATCGGATCACAAATACTTAATCCTAATATTAATACGGTAAGTAAATTGATATTTCAGAATTCTCAGGAATTTTAGGAACCTTGGTAAAAGAATGCCAGTTTTGGGAAAATGAGTAAAGATAAAAATATTATACTAAATTTCTGAGTATTATTTTACCCTACTGACCATTACACCGCCAACATTTATTTAGGTACAGTCCATGACGGGGTATGTCCCAAAATATCTTCGGTGGAAGGTATTGAATTGTCTGTCGATGGGACTTAATTGTCTTGTTCTAAATCACGGTTTCTAAATCTCGGTGCTCAAAAGTGAGCTCTGTAGCGCGGAAGATAGCATATAGCTCAGCCTGGAAAACGGTGCAGAACGGTTCAAACCTTAATTTCCGGCTTTTTATCTCAGCCACATCATCCCAACACGATAATGCGGCTCCGACTTTACCTTCAATCTTGCTTCCGTCTGTAAATATTTTCACACCTGTGATTTTATGCTCTTTTAATGTTCCAGGCTCCGTATCCTCTAGGCATTCGTAGCTCACTTCCACCTCTTTTGCAGGATGTTGTGCCGTTAAGAAGCAAACTCTACCTTCAATCTCCCTACACCCTATTCTCTCTTGGGGCTTACCTCTCTTGGCCTCATAAAGACAGGCTGCTTCTTTAATCCGTAGATCAAGTGGAAGCATTCTTGCCAGGATAACAGCAGCGCTCAGGGAGATTGTTCGATAAGTTTTGCAGATCTTTTGGGCAAACCCTCTTTGAATTACATTCAGCTGCTTCTGTATACTGATTTTGTCAGTGGCCGCGGACCACGCACTGGCTGCGTACAGAATAATAGGTTCCACTACTGCTACATAGATCGTTCTGATAATCTCCGGGTTTAAGCCCCATTCGATTTTTGCTGCTCTTGAGAGTTATTAGCAGCTTTCCGACAAACCTGTTGAACGTGTTTCTGGAAGCTCAGCCTATGATCGATTGTTAGGCCGAGTAACTTTATATCTTCCACCAACCTTATGTTAAAATCACCCATGTGTATGTTAGGGGGGTCATATTTAAGTTTCCTTGTGATTACCATCGCATTGGTCTTATGAGCTGCAAACCTAAGTTTATTCTTAACTCCCCAGTCATGCACATAAACTAGAGTGTCGTGGGCTTCTTGTTCTATCGATGCGGTGGTTTTCTCAGAGAATATCAGAACGACATCATCGGCGAATGCTTGACAGTAAACTCCTCGTTCAACTAAACCATCAACTGAGGATCCAATAATAAATTCCAAAATGTGGGCCCCCCAATGGAACCCTGAATACACCCTTTTGTCCTTGTTTCAGCAAGCTACATTACTGCATATACACGTGAGAAATAAAAAAAGATTTATCGTACACAATACAGTACGAATACAAATAACTTAAGCTAAACAATTTTACATTAAAGCAAAAATGAGTTGTGCTAAATTTAAAACTGTAAATAAATAAAAAATAATATAAAATGGTTACAATAAAATGGAAATATAAAATAGATTTTCTATAATATGAAGAACTGTCTATAATATGCCATAATCGTAGATTTTCTATAATATGCCATAATCGCAATCATCGGTAATGGAATTGACGATCGCAGTGTTTAATTGTTATAAGGCTTAATTGTTTCTGGTATATTTCGAGTCATTCTGTCAACAGTAAATTTAAAAGCTTTTCCCTTACGCTTTATCGACACTGACGGGAAGAAAATATTTATATTTATTTATTTATCTGTCTTCACGCTCAATCCCTGACGCGGTAGCCAGAGAGAACAGATCGCCACGATTCTTACGTACCTCTTTCGCTTCATTTAGATTCATCATTTTTTCATACATGCACGTCGAGGTATCCGACTAATCGTGACCCTCCCCTCTTCGAGCAATTTACTCACATGGTCTTCGAAAGTTAGTGTCGGCCTACCATGACCCCTTTTAATATTAAGTTTCGCGCTACGTATTTTCTTCACCATTCGGTCTTCGCTAGTTCGCTCTCTCACCGGAAGAAAAGGAAATGTTAATTGTTACTCCTGTACCACATGGCAATGTCTACACGTCCGTGAACCGTATCTGCACCTATACTAACAAGTCTGCGTTGCATATTGGCACTGAGCCGAGCCATCGGTAAAACGGCGGCTTAATAGCCTTCGTCCCTTATTCATAAGTTTAAACCGATGCGGACCGGTTAAAACCGAAGTTATAGTCAAAGTGATGGTGGTGTTACAGCTCATGGGCACATGCGACATATTCATACAAGAAGTCCACAAATCTATATAACCACGAAAGACTAAGATAGAATGCCCTTTCTTCAGTTACATTTTAAGTATACTGGATATCTTGAAAATCGCATCACAATAGTCATGTCGCTGATATTTGACCACTAAAATAGTCTGCTCCCCTAGATCGGCGATCTCTGTCAATGAGTGGCGTAGTGACGGACACATCTGTTTTCATGGTGTCGGCAGCTCCGAGGTACCGGGTTTGATTCGGCCGGGTCAATGTAGGAAACACGTTTTGCTACATTTTGCCGGGTATGGGTGTTTGTGATACATTTGTTGTTTCTGATTTCATAACACAAGTGCTTAAACTACTTACTTTGGGATCAGAGCAATGTTTGTAATGTTGTCCTTATGTATGTATGTATAAATAGGCTGATAGTTTAAATAAAGTTAGTAAATTTCATCATTTTTTTTAAATATATAATATTAAGTTTCTTTACATGACAAAGAATGAATGTTGTAACGAATATCTTGACATCTCGATATCTCTGAGATAATTTCGCTCAGTTCCGATTTTAACGAACTTCATTAAATTATAATTTTACCATAACGCTTGTACACTTATGGTCAATTTTACCGTAATTTATCCATAAATTTCATTTATTTTGATTTGTCACAGGTATTTTGCTTAATTAACAATAATCTTTTATTACCTCGTAAATCTTCAAAGAATAATGTTTTAGTTTTCGCATCGTTCAAACGCTGTTTAAGACTGGCTTTACGTTTATTGAGTTTTAAAGTATTCTTGTAAATAAAAGAAGCAGAAAAGAAAACCTCAATGCAGTGGAAATTTTATCTCGACGTTAAATGTGAGGTGTTTCTTTGACCAGCAGAAAACGAAACGAAGATAAATAATAAATAAATAATAAATATTGTCACGCAATTTCCAATACAGGGGTAGACGGAGGTCTAGGCTAGATAATCAAGTCCCTTCGACCCACCTTCCCCCAAATATATTTTCGAAACAACGTGACAGGTGGTGAGCTCGTCGCTGTCTTTGTGTCCAAGTCAACGATATAATTCGTACATAAGATTTTGAAAAAACCTCTCGGTCTCTTGATTCGAAATTCCGACCACCCAACTTCAAGAGATTTCAAGAGATTCCCAATACAGCTGCTTTGAAAGATGATCTTATCAGCAATATCGTATCAGCAACATTGGAGTACACTCTATCCGAGTGTATTCCGATTTTTTGGGCACGTTGAATGAGTAAACAACGAATAGTTAAGAAAATATACAATGCGAAGCTTTAAAATGTTGAATGTGATGGTAGCGTTCACATTTATCACGATTCTTAGATAACTCTCATGTAAGGATCGTGACACTGTGATCTGTTTTCCCTGGCTACACGTTATCAGTTTGTACATGAAGATATAATAATATTACTTAATTTTATTTTTAGGAGTATTTCTTATAGTAGTTTGTTTTCTGAGAGATATTTTAATAAAAGATTTTGATGTTTTCATCTACTGTTGTATGCGCATATTGTGTGCACACTTAAACCTATCTTTTCAAACTTGGAAGCGCACATCACTTCTGTTTTCTATGTGGATCCTAGCTGAATGCTAATACATAAAAGACGGTGTTATAATACAAGAGAGAAAGTATCTACATTCGTGTTGATACTAGTGAAAATTGTTGATAATTTTATTGTGATGACAGTAAACAAAAAATATCAGGGGAATTATAAGTGTTGCAATAGTCAAGGTGCAAAGGGCCAAGGCACTTTCTTTAATATTAACTATTTATGGAAAATAATTGGTACACTATAATCTTAAATTATTTTCTTACAAAGTTAACTAAATTAATTTTTAGTAATAAGTTTATGAAGTACTTTTATCTAAACGCAATTCTTTTTACCCGCACTGGAAGTGGCGCTGTTGGATGAGATTAAAGAAATGTTTTTGAACTTCTACCGGACAAAACAACGGATAATTATACCTTCACTAAATATTACTTAATACAACACTACAACTACTTGTCCCTATATCCACTACATATACGTTCAATTACATCACCATTTTCATAGGAAAGAGGAAAGTAATGTGGGATTCGCGGTTAACTATTGCATACCTGCATCAGTGCGGAGATAAATGAACACACGTTTTTTATCTGAAACAGGAAACAGGAAGCAACTACAGAAATATCGCTTCAAGTATGCGAGGCACTTAAATATATACTTGGTTACATCAAGCGTATTGGCAATCATAGTATCACGCACAAGTTAGACGCTAGTACGTCATCAGTCTGCTTAATTTGGTTTAGTAATTAGATCTTTCGATTTGAGATGATTATCTCGCCATATGCTGGGAGCCAACGTCTTATTCGAGACTTGTCCCATAGTTGCCACTTACGACATATATGAGAAGAATAGTGGTCAATTCTTGAGCTAATATCCGACATCCTTATCGAACACAGTAAGCAAGGCAGGTGGCTGTCGTATATTAAACTTATTCTTGGTTCTGTTGAAGTAGAAAAGTAGAAATAGAAAATAGTGTCCACTCATGTTTACATGTGTTTCATAACATATTTTAATATGTTTCATAGCATTAAACACTGGTACTAATCTGCTATTTACATACTTCAAAGTTATGTAAACGACCATTCGATCTTAAATTACGAGTAACGTCAATTAATAATCGAGAATAGGTAATCATGTTGAATCCACAAGTACACATTCGTAGAATTAATAGATATGTAACTGGTTATGAGAACTCATAGCGTGTCAACAACATGATATTGATAAGAAACTCAATTTTTTATTATTACATATGTGTTTTTTATAGGAAGGTAATAGGTAGTGCAATGTAGGCTGAGTAATAAGTCTCTGACGTCATTATATTAACCATGAGACTCAGTTGTATGTTAAATATAAAACAGAATGTTTCACAACGGGAAGATTTACTTAAATATTATCAGCTTTACCAAGTGTGATGCATACAGATGTAGAGATACACGGTAGCAAATAAATCACTTATGGCGACAATGGATATAGATTGATCTGTCTATCTGTTGATTGATTTAGGCATATTTCTAGAAAAGTATATTACAACTTCATGTGATAAAGCTCATATTTTTATTAAATATAGTACTATAAATATCTTCACGAAATTCCCAATACAGGGGTAGACAGCGGTCTAGTCTAGAAAATTAAGTCCCTTCGACCCATCTTCCACCGAAGATATTATCAGGACAAGGTGACAGGTGGTGAGCCCGTTGCCGTCTTTATGTCCAAGCCAACGATATAGTTCGTACATAAGTTTTTGAAAACCCATTGGTACAAGGCTGCCACCAGGAGATCGAACTCGGGTCACTTGACTCGAAATTCCGACCACTCATTCACTCAGCTATCGTGACTCGTATTTTTATTTATTTTTTTATTTCTTTATACATTACAACACAACACGCACACACTAAGTAGTCAAAAAAAAAAAACAGAACGCCAGGGCCACTTCATCACTCCTTAGCTTCTTAACCAGTACTCCTAAGAGGGGAGCTCGTCGATCTCCTTCATTGTTAATCTTACTATGAAGTCTTCACTAATTAATTAAAGGTGTCCAAACCACTAAGCACGCCCTTATCCATTTTTATCATAAGATCCATTTTTCAAACCTGTCATACGTTTCATTTTCAGTCAGCTTAGGTTTACAAGGCTTTAGAGGGGCACACATTTTAAGAAGAGATTGCATTTCCACAGCGTTATTTTTCTCTGGCATATCCAGGTTTCGCTTATATAGAACAAAGACAGTACCAGCACTGCGTTGTGTAAGACGAGGCATGCACTTTGCACTACACTCTGCTTTTTGACTTACGCAGACTTTGTTCTTGACTTTGGTCCAGACAGCAACAAGCCAATTATCATCTTATATTTTTTTTAGGGAATCTCTTACATCATTATTTTAGGGAATAAAAACTATTAACTAAAAGAGGTAAATAATTTTTTTTTCGTGACTGTTTTTTCTTAACTATTATTTTTATATTTACGATTTCTTCTTATTTCTTAGGTTTATGGTTATTCACTGTTTACGGTACTCTTAATTCTCGGGTTGTAAGAGGTCTAGACAGTTTCTTCCTTATGACCAACATTTCAAAATAGTTTTTTTGTGCCAAGTCATTACATAGCATGTACATATGAGGCTGTGGTCCAAGACAACGGTAAAAATAATATACATTTTCGACAATCTCTTTGCTACGAGCTTTTTTCAATGAGTTCGAACAAGGCCCCCTAATTCGAATTTCGATTACCCAAACACTGGACGGACGTGCCTTTTTTAATCGAGGTAAGCAAATTATAAACTTGTTTAATAAGTCAATATTTTTAGGTATAACATAAAGTGTGAATGATGTTTAATCTATGACATAGTCCATTACGCGGCGTGCGCGTGGTGTTGGATATTTACAGAGATAGCGGCAGGTAATGTGCAGTGCGCACACTCACCGACGTTGACTTATTAAGCTATGGTTATCTCTTGTGTCATAGATCGAAATAGCGATAAAAATATGACTATTTAGAAGTATTTTTAATGTTCCCATTGTAAAAATCTTCTAAATGTAAAAGGTCTTCTCTTAATTTCTTAATGACTTAATTGATTAGATTTCTGTCTACCTCAGTCTAAAGTGTCCGCAACCCTTCTGTATAGTACAAGACTGGCTAAAATATATAGTATAAATGGTGTTAAAACTTTATCAAGCAGGCTGAACGGCATTTGTGGTAAAGAAGCTATGATTATATGGTTCAACGTATGTCACTGGTCAGCATCATCATTACCATAACGATCTCTGAAAGTCAACTGCAGAACATAGGCTATATAAGTTGTATGGGCCACCTGTGAAATTGGAAAGATATAAAGGCTCTTTGATTATTTTTTAAACAAATATATTTTATATTAATTTTGTGTAATGATTTCGTGTATTTACGCGAATACTACACATTTAAAAGAAAACGATTTTCGGATTTTATCGCGTTTTTAATTAGTTTTTACAAACTATTTTTATTTCCCGACGTTTCGGATACTTTACAGTATCCGTGGTCACGGGGGGACTGCGGAGAGGAAAGTTTTATTTTAAATGTGTAGTATTCGCGGAAATACAAGAAATCATTACACAGTTTTATTCCTTTTGTGTTTAAAATATTAAAAAGTATAGTTTTCGTTGTTTGTGTTTATAATATTCCTACATTAGTTTTTATTGACTGTATAATATATAATGGTATTCTTAATCACCTCAATGTGATCCCCTGCATATCATCAATATATGAGATGTGACGTAAAAATATATTTTGTATATTTAGGACCTTAGCTGTCTAAGTTAAGATATTGTCGGGTTGAATTGGCATGTTATTTTTTAACATTAAATTACGATTTGTATTCACTAGTGTTTATTTATTCTAGTTTAAACCTGTAATGTTTGCCAATATTTTGTGGTGCATGGTACTGCTTGGTTCTGTTCTGTTCTTATTCTGTTGGTGAACATGTAGAACAAGCAGAACCAATCATGAATTATTTCGTTAACGTCTAAGTTATATGGTGTCCCTAGAATCTGCTTGCCTACCGTAGCTCTTATATGAAATACTTGATAAGAAACAATTATGAGGAAATCCGATTCAGTAGAAAACCTTTTGTATATAACTTTGTTAGGTTAAATGCATTTGATTTTAGATTTTAAAATTCGATATTTTTCCACACCCTATTTCCAACTCTTTATTGTTGATTGCGAACACTGAAGTTTTTTTCTTAATAATTTTATAAACAATTTCAAAAAGTTATTATTTGAAACTTATTTTTTAAATTTTTACTAAAGTTATCTAAATATTTTTCTTGTCGTAACATTTTGTGCAATTCATAAAAATCAACTGCCTCTTCAAAGGTGGAGTCTTCTTCCCAGAGTGGAGAAATAAAACGAAACTGCTTATAACCGTAGGGAACAAAGGACAAATTTAAAGCGCATTCATGAGCGCTCTGTGGTGTGTATGTATTTGGTGTCAAAACAGAAATCGAGCCTTAGAATCAACAGCCTTTGATTTTTTATTGTTTTAAAACAACTTCAATGAAAAAGGATCCATACTTTCATAAAAATTCCGTTTCGACATCAACAAATTCACAAATTATGATAAGCAATAATTGCAACATTGCTAAATAATCTGTTAAGTAAAAGTATTCTAAAACTACAATAAGATGTGAAAAATGGATGGCGTTAAGTATAATATATGTTCATGATCGAAACATAATTTTAAGTCTTATAAAAGAAGTGCGCACTTTCACCTTTTCAACCTATTAAGCAATAAGACGGTGAAATGTAATGGTTTGAAAATTATTGAATTTCGATTAACGTCGAAACTTTAGAAATTTGCCTGTTATAACGGACACTATAGCTGATGAAAAATATATACGCGTAAGCTTGAGAATTGTCCTCTTTTTCGTCAGTTAATTTAATGACTATACAAGGGCTATGAAGGCGAAAGGGTGCACAGAAAGTGACTTTCTTGGGTTAAAGTTAGACTTTAAGCGAGTCATTAATATAATACCTTGCTATCTCATAAATAAGTCACGATAGCCGAGTGGTTGGGTGTTCGGAATTTCGAATCTAGAGACCCGAATTTGATCCCCAGGTGGCAGGCTCGTACCAATGGGTTTTTTTTTTAAAAATTACGAATTACATCGTTGTCCCGAAAATATCTTCGGTGGAAGGTTAATTGTCTAGACTAGACCTCTGTCTCTACCCCTGTATTGGGAATTGCAATATTTTTCCTTATGACCTTACCATGAAATTTTATTTTACTCTATCTCTAGTATCATGTCAAATCGATCATAATTAGGAATCATAATTCCGGTTTGCAACTTATTTTCTTTAACGTAGATATTCAGTTGTCGTTGTTCAACGTATATTTAAACTGGTATACATTTAAACGAAAGTTTATCGTGTAGTAAATTAGAGATATATATATTTCAAATATCTCGAATTGCAAGCAATAAATTTGCTACTGTCCTCAAAGCTGAGATTCTATTTTATTCCATACTAACTGAACGCATGCCTCGAGCATGAAACAACTGCACTGCATCGCACATCTTACGGCACGCTACATGCGTCGGTGTCTTCAACAGTTGACCACCGTCCGGCGACTACATAGCACGCATCCAAACCGGTACACTGTATATCTGAACATCTTTGAATCAGTCACGCGATTTAAAAAAAAAACAATTAATTAAAAAAACACGCGCGTGCCCATTTGTAAATGCAAGAATTTGAAATGTGATTGTGACTTCAGTGATAATTTGATAACTGATCGTGATTTAGAAAAAATATATATGTTCTCTATTTCATGTTTGTTTCAAAAGATTATTCTATTTATTTTATGATTAACCTTCGGAAATTCAGCCTCATTGACTCCTGGATTATTTTATTACGTGATAAAAACTTTATTATGGTAAGTTCACATATTTTGAGTTTTTATTATCAATTTTATTTTAATGTTATTATTTATTTGTTTGTGTTAATTTTCTCCATATATTTTTTTTATTTTATTTAGCAATTGAAATAAATATTTTCCCAATACTGAATCATAAATAAACCAATTAATAAGATGTCTGGATAAGTTCTTTACAACTTTATTCCATAATTTATGTAAATAATTATTCATAGAGCTGATAGGAATATTATACAAATAAAATTATTTTAGAATTTTTCGAGGGGATCCTAAAGCCTAGATGAAGTACGCATTTGCACGCACTATTCTAAACGTAAAATAAGCTCTATATACTCATTCAGGACAAAACATTTATATGTGTTGCTTGGATATAGATATTACGGCTCTAATTTAGAGAAAAATGTACAGATATGTGGCGTTTTCATTTTAAAGAAAGAATATTGTTTTTGTCATTAACTGATTTCTGACGATCTTTTAATGTAAACACTTCGTGGCTAGAATTTTCCGCTTTTCTACGCTATTCATTTTCAATAAAAAAGTACACGATACGAGATTATCTACTTCTTGTGGCCTGTATTTTGTTTAATGCTTGAATAGCTAAAGCTATGATGTTTTTTATTAGCTGTTCTAATAATGGAACGAGGAAACCAATCATTTATTTCAATATGTGACTTTTAAATATCGTTGTTATTAAATGTTCATATTTATGTGAATGCTTGTGTCTACTTCTTTCACTTACCTTTGCAAATAGAGAAATTGAGACTGGTAGTTCTTTCACCGATTAATTATAAATAAAAAGAATGGAAGAGAAATTTAAAGTACGTATTTGTCTACGGTATGTACGTACATACATAACGGCCTGTAATAGTCCACTACTGAACCTAGACATCTCCCGTGGGTCCCGAGTACAGCATACTCCCTCAGGGGAGAGCGTTGCAGAGTATGAGCGTGAGTAATCTCCATGCTTGGCAAGCAGATTGACGATCGTAGACAGAATAGAAGAATAGATCGTAGATAGAAATCTTGCACCTCAGACGCTGTTTACAGTCACTGATCTACTTTTTTGGTCCTATATTTTTTCGAGATAGTTATCCCGCCATTTGTCAGTCAGCGATATTGTCAAGTTTTACTTAGTAACGTTTTATGACACCCACTACAAGAAAGGGGCTGTCATATTTTAGTTTATTTTATAGATGACAAGCTATCTATAACCTTCACCACACACGTGAGACGTTCAGTACTTAGGGTTGTCTTACAGCGGTCGCTGTAACAAAGCATTCCACAATTTATTTCTTCGTAAGCAATGGTTAATTATAGCTATATGTATTTCTGGCGACCGGATATTGGCATTGTCTGCCAATCCGCCCGCCCTGCATGATAAGCATGGGCAACTTTTCTGTATGATGTGGATGTTTTCTCGCTTTAATAGGAAGGCCTATATGCAGCAATGTATTTTGAAGTATGTTTTATAAATTTAACAATCGGAAGTAAATCAGTAAATGATGTTGCTTCCTGTAAATGCAATAGCTTTTTGGTTTAACAGTGATTTGAGCCGTAAAACTTCTGGACGTGGCACTAATGTAGGTGAGTTTGCGAGCTCTCCAAAAGTTGTTTTATTAATGCAACAAAAATTGTTTTTAACAGTGGTAGAGCCACGCATCAGCTTTTGTTGTTGCATGAATGGGCCGGCTCGACCGGGGAAGTACCACGACCTCACAGAATACCGGCGTGAAATAGAAGTCTAACAAACTTCTGCGTTTCGTCTGGTGAGTGCAGGTAACCGGAGGCCCACACACCCCCGTCCCCCAATTCTGAGGGGGGGGGGCACTCTAAGGCCGGCAACTTATCTGTTCTGCTATGCCTCTGGTATTGCGGGTGTTTATGAGCGGTGGTAATCACTTACCATCACGTGAGCCACCTGCTCGTTTGCCTCCCTTTTCTATAAAAAAAAATTGTGTTGCTAAAATCTACTTATTTAAGCATTAAAAGCATGCTATATATGAACTTTTGTTTTGATACGCAATTTTAGACTTCTGCACGCATGTGTGAAAAAAATATTTTACATATGTGTATTTTCTTCAACACATCTCTGCATCAAACCGGGGCTATTGTTGTACCTACACTATGAAACTAAGCGAACACTTTAACCGCAACGCAAGTATGGAAGCTCATACACATACAGAATTTAATACAGAATTTATTTTATAGTACTTTATTTCGTAGTAGTTAATTTCTACTTACTTAACTTAAACAGTCTGTAGAAGGCTACTGCAGGACATTCCCTTAAGGATTGGCCATAATCGTCACGCTTATGAAGCGAAATAGAGACCATAGACGTTATCCCGCCAACACCATACGGCAGTATTTATATATATATATATATATATATATATATATATATATATATATATATATATATATATATATATATATATATATATATATATATATATATATATATATATATATATATATATATATATATATATATATATATATATATATATATATATATATATATATATATAGAAATAGAGACCATAGACGTTATCCCGCCAACACCATACGGCAGTATTTATATATATATATATATATATATATATATATATATATATATATATATATATATATATATATATATATATATATATATATATATATATATATATATATAATGCCGTTAAGACGAACTGACGAACGAGGTATGGAATGAAACAGATATCTCATTGAATATATTTAATTGATACAACTCTAAAGTTATATTAATAAAAATTTGAAAATTCCCAATAAGGGTGAAAACATTGCGATTCAAATCGGCTGTTGCTTTGTTTGTATTCTTTGTACATGTTTCGAAAAAAAGTATTTTTCCTTTCAAATAATTATGAAATATTATTATACGTGAACTGATCTAGATTAAATTGTCGTTTAAGACGAAGCAGTTTCACCAAAATTATTTCATTGTTGTGTACTCTGCAATTAAACATTTTTTATTAAGAACTTTAATTAAAAACTTATTAAATAAAGTAAACTAGTACACTAGCGTTTACGTTTAATTCTACCTTTCTCCATATAGTTCCAAGTTCATTATAAGTAAAAGTGATGCGCGATTGCGTCACTAGCGAAAACTGGTTGAAAATTAGAGAAGTTGATCGGTCTTTATTCAGTTTTCACTGCCTACACCTGACTGTTATGAATTATTGTATTACCATTATGTAACGAATCAATAGCTTCAGTTGGTATTGTTTTTATCAATTGGAATAAAAAACCAGGTTCTAAGTTCGCATAACTGGTTGAGACGTCCTATGATATCTGCTAAAAATTAAAAAAATTAATTTAACACGATGGGATTCGAACCCGTGACCTAAAATTATAAATTTCTCATTTATTTAATAACAGAAAACCCGTCACGGCTTACGAGCTTTAAAAATCAATAAAATGCATTATACATTTTGCATGTGCATTTATGTTTGTAACGTGCACCGTTTCATAATAGGTTGCGCTGGCATAGACGACCGGTAAAAGAAACTCCTCCTTGTGACCTTGTGGGTGGGTGGGTTGGTGGTTTATTCTTCCAGTGAGATGAACAATAATACACATAACAAGATAATATGATATAACGCCAAAAGCCACGATAGCCGAGTGGTTGGGTGATCACGTTGTCACCTTTTAACGTCCGGAAAAATAAAATTGTCTAGACTTCTAACTTCCTCACCATTGGTAATGCGTGAAGAAAAAATGTTTGCCTGAATCAAAAATTGTCTTTCGTTCGATCCTCATGTGGAAGAGTTTTCAAGAATAACCAACGGATTTTTTAGAAACTTTTGCACCATTTCTATCGATAGCTTAGGCACATTGAAATTTGGGTTGAAATTATTTTTGTTTAATAATTATTTTGGTCGACACTTACATATAACAACATATTATTTGACGGTTCTTCTTGATCTTTTACTTTATTTTAAGATTTTAAGAACATATATTCATACATGACTTTATTTACACGGCTTTATTTTATAGTACCTTATTTCGTAGTAGTTAATTTCTACTTAACTCAAACGGTCTGTGATAGTCCACTGCTGGACATAGGCCTGTCCCGTGGTAGGGCTTGCCATAATCGCCAAGCTCGGCAAGCGGTTGGCCGATCCGCATGGGTTGGTTTAAGGACATATAGGAGAATTACCTATTTTATTACAACAATTTACGAAAAATTTACAAACTCATTACTGCAGTGTGTGGACTAGGATTCCTTGTTTTGTAACTGAATAGAAACGGGATTACATATGTATCTACATATAAAAAAATATATTTAGATTGGTATTAAATATTCAAAACTCGAGTAAAACCATATATAATCTAAAATAGAACGCTCAACCCACAGTTTTGAAAAGTGACTCACTCTTCGTCGATCGGATTTCAGACTGTCTAGAACAATAATGAAATTCAAATTGAATCTAAGTAATCAAGAAATATTAAATATTTTAGTTGACATAAAATATTACACAAAATAATGCAGCACTGCATTATAACTGTATGCACGCTTGTGAATAAATCGTTTTCCTCTCAGGATTTCATTAGAAAGTTCCGTTGTATTTTTATCTTCGTATAGAATTAGAATGTCTATGTTTTTCCAGTTACTTACCTTAACAAAGTAATGCTATTAGTCGAACTTTGTGAGACCTACTTGGCAACTGACTAATTACAACCATTTTTGCTTTAAAGATAATGAGAAAGCATGAATTTAAACTATGAAAGAAACAATTTTTCGCACTTATTGGACGTCTGAAGCAAGCTGTAAAATGAAATTTTTTAGACAAGTAAAAAAAAACTTTGAGAAAACACTGATTCTGTGCGACATGCATTAAAACTAATTTTAAATTAAGACTTTTGTTAATCTGGGCGTGGTGCTAAAAGATTAGTCTACCGGGACAGAATTTTGACATTTTCTTGATTTAATTCATAAAAGACTTTTTAAATACGAGTAGTTTAGCGTTAAAGTGACAGTGTAACCGGCCAGAACCCGAAAAAAAAAATTATTATTAATTGACATCAATGTCTAAAATATTGTTAAACTATTCATGCAAGACTACGATATTTTGTTTGACATGTGTTTATATCCATTAGTGGAATTTAAATTTTACATGTGAGTATATCAAAGAATCGGATTAGCGGAGTACGTAGAAGCAGAAGCGTTGTCGTAGTAAAGGCTGCTTGAGGGGCGCCGCTGTGGAACATTTTCCAAGACGTCAGGCAAACATCAGTCTACATACCAATCAGCAGTAACTGTCCTTCAACTTCTGGCACAACTGTCATGCATTTCGTGACCTTCTTCGTAATTGAAACTTTTCGTCATTGATTCATAGCAATGCCTTGGCTTGTCCACATTTGCTGCTAGGTCACTCGTCTTCCTCTACCACGCGTCGCTCCCCACTGATATAAACTTAAGATGTTACTATGGAACGACATCCCTTGCACAGATACTGTAACAATTTTACAGAGATTCATCACAAAAACAAATGACAAATGAATGCTTTATTTTACATTAGGTTCTCAGAAAGTACCAAAAATGAAATTTAAAAGATGTTTTTATTAGCAATGTTTCTAATTGGCTACTTCTAAAAACATGTGCCACCTAGGTAACATTATGGATTAGTACCTGTGATTTCGATGTCTTAAAATTTAGTGCTAAAAATGTACGAATAAAAATATTCTTAAACTTATAATCTGCTATTTTATGTGACATAAAACGTAAAACATTTCTTTAAACAACTCCCGCGCCGCCTATTTTATGTTGATGGTACGTAGGAACTTTCACGCAAGTGGCAATAACAACTGTACAAAGTTTCAACTTAATCGGATGAACGAGGCCTGAGCGAATAGAAGACGAATACATAAACTTTTATTATGTGACTAGTGAATTACAACACCGTCGAACGAACATGTCTATAGTTCTGCAGAGGTAGCAGAGTTCTAAACATTTTGAATTAAAGAGAGAAATAATTTCATTATACATAATATTTTCCAAGCTTTTCTCCTCAAAGATGCATAAATTTTACCTTTGAAAGTAATACATACATACTCGTACGACAAAAAAGGGAGCAAATTTTTACATTATTTAAAAATTAAAACAGGCTCTAAATAAAAGACCTTTTCTCAATTTTTTCCTTGAGCGAGTTTCGACGCAGACAAGGTCTGCTACGCTTCTCCTGTTTAAAGTAGCGGACTGCTCACGGTCTCGAATTTTATTTCGGATTTTTAAGTGTTTTTTCGCAAGCATGCAGGTTTCTTCACGGTAACCCTTCACTGTCAAGCGTTAATTCAATTCAGCACTTAAAATTGCTATAAATGAATTTAGTGGGTTACTTAAATTGTAAGTAGCAATTTCATAGCTGTAAGTATGATTATTTTAATGAGCACTAGGCTATCAGAGTTTTAAATGTCAAGGCTAATGACACAAAATGTAACATTAAAAAAACTTTTAAGTTTATAAAGAATATATTAAAGTTTCCGAAAATTTACATGGGTGTTCTGACAAAGCAGACTATGAAGGGAAAGTTTAAATTTCCACGGACGCCTTAGTACATGTAGTGGAATTAAATTGTATCAAGTGTAATCTCGTGGCCATGAATTTTGTATGACTTGGCATCAAACGAGCATATATAAAAGAAAAAGTTTTAGTAAGAAAAATCGTGTTCACTCAACAATGCATTGAGAAACTCAAATTATGCTCTCTGAACTGACTTTGAATATTAAATGATCACACGAAAGTGAGGCCAGTGTTTCTTGTAATTGTTGAATAACTTCTTCGTTTATATGACATCATGTTATGCCTGTATGTTCAAAGTAATGTCGTGCATGCTAATATTGTGATAGTTGATCGAATGTTTGCTCCGTTTAGCAAATATTAGTTATAAGTTAGTTATAAATATATAGATAGGGACAGCATCACATACGTTGCTCAGATCCCAATGTAAGGTGCTTAAGCACTTGAGTATGGGAATCGGAAACAACGAAGGCACCACAAACACCCAGACCCGAGAAAATGTAGAAAAAGTGGTTCTTCTACATTGACCCGTCCGGGAATCGAACCCGGGACCTCTAGATGGCGACATCTTGAAAACCGGTGTTTACGCCACTCGTCCACGGAGGTCGTCAATTACTTCTAAGATGCTTGTTTTTCTAAAGTCAGTATTCCACTGATGATGACTGTCTTTCTCAAACATTAATTTAATTATTTACGGCTTTATTTAACAATGAGCTTGTATCTTACAACGGGCGATATAGTCAAGTGGCTTCTACAACCCATTTATGCAGTTTTGCTAGTATACGAATGCCGGTTCGATCGTAGCAGTAAGACGTTCGCGTAGAATACTGGCGAATAAGTAGATGGATCTAGAGCTCCATTGGCGTGAACATTCGTGCAATAATGTACCTGTAGTAACTGGAGGCTCTCTACCCTGCTCCTTTCCCTCGTCGCTCCTACCATAAATGATTTTTAAAGGCGTTGGTAGCCATTTAGACTAAGAAGACCTATTCCTCGTCACTTTCGCATATAAAACATTCGACGACTTGTACATTTAGAAATGAGACACCTACTTGGTTTTCCAATTGCACTGTAAAATTCTGCGTTTTCTACAGGAAAATATTTTAATAACGGAAAATATTTTACTAATGTAGCTTAATTTTTCAAATATGTCGCCAATAAGTTGGTTATTAACCTTGCTAAAACTTGAAAGCATATATATAGAAAGAGTTTCTTTATATCTTTAAAGTGGTTTCTTTTAAATTTTACACATATCTAAGTTCTAAATGAATTTACTCTTTCTACTAACTTGTTTCATGAGTTAAAAGAAAGTAGTGTTTTGCATTATTTAAAAAAAAAAGTTTTTTTTTGTTTTGTATTGCGTTTTTAATGTTTTTATATTAGTTTTAAAGCTCAGCTTCAAGCTGTAATTTAAGATTTGAAGACATACTTTAAAACGAATATAAAGTTTTATAGCTCAACTAATATGTCTAAATCCTGATGTCTCCTCATGTGGTTGTTACATGAGATCATTTGACATCTCTGCCGAGTGCATGGCCCAATAAGTATATTCAGAGCCGAATTTGCGTTATACACTTCTGGTAATAGATTTTGTAATTATATTATACCCTTCAAAAGAGATTCTTGTCACGTGGGCTCCCATTATGGTCTGTGACAGTGACCCTGTGATTGGATGCCGTTGGCGTCACTATTTATGTCACTGTGCACTAAATTCTTAAATATATATCTTTTCCGGAGACTTATCTATAGAATATGAATAAAATAACCCCGCGTTAAATGAAAACCTTACGTGACTGCACTCGCTCACGCCATAAAACCTTTCTTAAATTATAGTCACGCTCATCTACCCGTATCTAACTGTGAAATTTTCCACGTACTTGTATTTTACGTGATTACATGATCTTCTAGTTGTTCAAGTGGGTGGACGTTAGCGTAATGTTTATCTAATTCATTACATTTATATAATTATTACATAATTGATTTTTAAATTAATATAGAAATATACAATTAAAATGCAATTCACAGATGTCGGAACATAAAAGAATTCTTTTTAAGTTGAAAATCATTGAGTCTCAATTTATGTTCTTGCTTGATGTTCGAATGTTCGTGAATCTCAAAAACTTTTCGTAAATTTTTCGTTAATTTTGTACTTAGCAAAAGCAATTTTCAGTACCTCTTGGTAATTTGTTTCTTCAATGTTGATTGAAGCTTTAGTGTATATTTTAAAATAGAAGCTGATATTATTTTAAATAAATTAAAATTCCTTATTCCACTTCTTCTTTACAACCTATTAAGAGTCCACTGCTAAACATAGGCCTTTCCCAAAACTTCCCATAGTGAACGGTCCTCAGCCATCTGCATCTATCGACTTCCCGCAACATACCATATAATTAACAATAAAGATATTTTCGGGACAACGTGACAGGTGGTGAGCCCGTCACCGTCTTTATGGCCAAGCCAACGATATAAGTCGTACATAATTTTTTGAAAACCCCATTGGTACGAGCGTGCCACCAGGGGATAGAGCTCGGGCCTCTTGACTAGAAATTCCGAACAACCACTCCGCTGTCGAGACTTAAATGTGATTAATTATATATTATAAATGAATATTGAAAAGGGTAAGAGGAATTTTAATTTATTTAGACCACAGTAAGTATTAAAAATCAGTGATTTATTTTTAGACACTTCGTTAAATAAATTTATTGCATCTACACAGTAACATACAAAAAATTACCGTACCGTGTATTGAATTATTTCTCTTGTCAGAATATTCTGAAATAAACAGACTTAATCGTGTACCGAAATGAGACTCAGATATTGTGGTGAAAACGCTAGAAAATTAATTGATTTTAAATTACATTGTGTAGTATAGAATGTATGTTTAATATATGTATGTATAATGATGCATGTTAACGGATGTTATATAAAACCGAAGACTAGAGCAGTACGCCATTATCTGATTTAAGATACTAATAGTTATAAAAACAAGAAGTTAAAATTTGTTTGGTTTAAGAAAGCCACTAGCATATCATAAATATACAATTTACATTATTACGATACGTTTTATGCTTTATGTAACATACAGGTATTTTTGTATTTTGTTTATAAAACCTATTTGAAAACTATTTTTTGCCTTTATTAAAATACTTTTAGAGAAAGTTGATTCGTTCCACCGCCAGGCATATAAATTGTAAGGATGCTGATAAGCGATGAGAGTGTAAGAACACAATAAGGTTAATCACAATTTATTAATATTTTTAAACGTTTAGATGTATGCAATAATTTGAAATGTAACGTGATGTTAACATTATATTTTAAAAAATAAAATATCTTCACGCAATTCTCAATATAGGGATAGGCAGAGCTCGAGTCTAGACAATAAAGTCCCTTCGACCCACCTTCCACCGAAGATATTTTCGGGACAACGTGACAGGTGGTGAGCCCGTCGCCGTCTTTATGGCCAAGCCAACGATATAAGTCGTACATAATTTTTGAAAACCCATTGGTACGAGCCTACCAACTGGGGATCGAATTCGGGTCTATTGACTCGAAATTCCGACCACCCAACCACTCGGCTATCGTGACTTTTTAATATCTTGACTGACTGACTTTTTATCATTATATTAATTTTTAAATAAATAGTTGTAAGGGATAGAAAGTTATTAGAAAAATTTCAGTAGTTTGTGGCAAGATCCTGACTTGAACTGCCACATATTGAGTTAATATGTTCATAGACGAATAATTGTGTTTCGATTGTGACGTTTCGACTGAAATCCTAGCTTATCACCTATAGACTTAATAAATATTAAGATCAACCATGTATGTACTTACTTATATATTAATTTAAAAGGGAACTAAGAGAAACATTTGAATTTGAATAAAAGTAATACTTTATTTACAGAAAAATTATGTTAATATTTACAATACTTATTAACTAGAAACTATTATAATCATAGAGCCCTACTCCTCGTGGCATGGTACCAAGAACGCTGGCTGCATTTCCACGTTGAATGGCTAGACCTAATAGCTTAACCGTTGAGCGAGAAAAGAACCAGCCTTCTTGTCACCAGCGGCAACGATAAGTCGCGAATACAATTCCCTTAGAAACTGCATCGCGCGGGGACCCCACGGACTGATTGTCTCTACGGCAAAATTGAATTTGAATCATGCAATGTTTACTTTTATTCTCAATTTCAAAATTAAATAGAGCAAAAAGTAATAAATTGTAGACATGATGGCCCAATAGTTGGGTGTTGGAATAATCGTTAAAATCGAATCTTCGTACCAATGACTTTCTTCAAAACTTATGTCCGATTTATATCGTTGGCTTGAACATAAAGACAGAAACAGGCTCAGGTACTATCACGGTGTCCAAAAAATGTGGACATCTGTCTACTCTAGTATTGGAAATAGGCTGAATATTTTTAAACGTTTAGATGTATGCAATAATTTGAAATGTAACGTGATGTTAACATTATATTATAAATGAATATTGAAAAGGGTAAGAGGAATTTTAATTTATTTAGACCACAATAAGTATTAAAAATCAGTGATTTATTTTTAGACACTTCGTTAAATAAATTTATTGCATCTACACAGTAACATACAAAAAATTACCGTACCGTGTATTGAATTATTTCTCTTGTCAGAATATTCTGAAATAAACAGACTTAATCGTGTACCGAAATGAGACTCAGATATTGTGGTGAAAACGCTAGAAAATTAATTGATTTTAAATTACATTGTGTAGTATAGAATGTATGTTTAATATATGTATGTATAATGATGCATGTTAACGGATGTTATATAAAACCGAAGACTAGAGCAGTACGCCATTATCTGATTTAAGATACTAATAGTTATAAAAACAAGAAGTTAAAATTTGTTTGGTTTAAGAAAGCCACTAGCATATCATAAATATACAATTTACATTATTACGATACGTTTTATGCTTTATGTAACATACAGGTATTTTTGTATTTTGTTTATAAAACCTATTTGAAAACTATTTTTTGCCTTTATTAAAATACTTTTAGAGAAAGTTGATTCGTTCCACCGCCAGGCATATAAATTGTAAGGATGCTGATAAGCGATGAGAGTGTAAGAACACAATAAGGTTAATCACAATTTATTAATATTTTTAAACGTTTAGATGTATGCAATAATTTGAAATGTAACGTGATGTTAACATTATATTATAAATGAATATTGAAAAGGGTAAGAGGAATTTTAATTTATTTAGACCACAGTAAGTATTAAAAATCAGTGATTTATTTTTAGACACTTCGTTAAATAAATTTATTGCATCTACACAGTAACATACAAAAAATTACCGTACCGTGTATTGAATTATTTCTCTTGTCAGAATATTCTGAAATAAACAGACTTAATCGTGTACCGAAATGAGACTCAGATATTGTGGTGAAAACGCTAGAAAATTAATTGATTTTAAATTACATTGTGTAGTATAGAATGTATGTTTAATATATGTATGTATAATGATGCATGTTAACAGATGTTATATAAAACCGAAGACTAGAGCAGTACGCCATTATCTGATTTAAGATACTAATAGTTATAAAAACAAGAAGTTAAAATTTGTTTGGTTTAAGAAAGCCACTAGCATATCATAAATATACAATTTACATTATTACGATACGTTTTATGCTTTATGTAACATACAGGTATTTTTGTATTTTGTTTATAAAACCTATTTGAAAACTATTTTTTGCCTTTATTAAAATACTTTTAGAGAAAGTTGATTCGTTCCACCGCCAGGCATATAAATTGTAAGGATGCTGATAAGCGATGAGAGTGTAAGAACACAATAAGGTTAATCACAATTTATTAATATTTTTAAACGTTTAGATGTATGCAATAATTTGAAATGTAACGTGATGTTAACATTATATTTTAAAAAATAAAATATCTTCACGCAATTCTCAATATAGGGATAGGCAGAGGTCGAGTCTAGACAATAAAGTCCCTTCGACCCACCTTCCACCGAAGATATTTTCGGGACAACGTGACAGGTGGTGAGCCCGTCGCCGTCTTTATGTCCAAGCCAACGATATTCGTACATAAGTTTTTGAAAAACCCATTGGTACGAGCCTACCAACTGGGGATCGAATTCGGGTCTATTGACTCGAAATTCCGACCACCCAACCACTCGGCTATCGTGACTTTTTAATATCTTGACTGACTGACTTTTTATCATTATATTAATTTTTAAATAAATAGTTGTAAGGGATAGAAAGTTATTAGAAAAATTTCAGTAGTTTGTGGCAAGATCCTGACTTGAACTGCCACATATTGAGTTAATATGTTCATAGACGAATAATTGTGTTTCGATTGTGACGTTTCGACTGAAATCCTAGCTTATCACCTATAGACTTAATAAATATTAAGATCAACCATGTATGTACTTACTTATATATTAATTTAAAAGGGAACTAAGAGAAACATTTGAATTTGAATAAAAGTAATACTTTATTTACAGAAAAAATTATGATAGTTAATTGACTCAGGCGTTACTTTGCGGAAATTCATTGTAAAGTAAATAAAAAGGTATATGTTACCTGGTCCGAAGAGAAGAAGAGCACCACCCTCCCTCCCACCGATGCTTGCACTAATTCCACAGATGTGTGTACTAATTCCACTGTATGCACCACCACCACTACACTCAAACCAGGTAACATATGCCACCACCGAAAACGCGAAACGTGTATCGCCTCAAAACAAGGCATCCTCAAGCGAGTAGACTCTACGATGAGCGACCGCAGATCTCTGCGGTCGCTCATCGTAGAGTCTACTCGCTAGTTGGGAGGGAGGGTGGTGCTCTTCTTCTCTTCGGACCAGGTAACATATACCTTTTTATATTTTCATGCGGAGGGTTGCGAAGTAATTTTTTCAATAACAAGAAAATATTATGTTAATATTTACAATACTTATTAACTAGAAACTATTATAATCATAGAGCCCTACTCCTCGTGGCATGGTACCAAGAACGCTGGCTGCATTTCCACGTTCAATGGCTAGACCTAATAGCTTAACCGTTGAGCGAGAAAAGAACCAGCCTTCTTGTCACCAGCGGCAACGATAAGTCGCGAATACAATTCCCTTAGAAACTGCATCGCGCGGGGACCCCACGGACTGATTGTCTCTACGGCAAAATTGAATTTGAATCATGCAATGTTTACTTTTATTCTCAATTTCAAAATTAAATAGAGCAAAAAGTAATAAATTGTAGACATGATGGCCCAATATTTGGGTGTTGGAATAATCGTTAAAATCGAATCTTCGTACCAATGACTTTCTTCAAAACTTATGTCCGATTTATATCGTTGGCTTGAACATAAAGACAGAAACAGGCTCAGGTACTATCACGGTGTCCAAAAAAATGTGGACATCTGTCTACTCTAGTATTGGAAATAGGCTGAATATTTTTTTAAAAGGAACCACTTAAAAATAATTCAGTCTTATATAATGTGACGGAATATAAGTTTTGGATGCTCATTTAGTGTTAAATATTTTTCGAAACACGTTTCCCCGGAGTTTATTTGGTACAAATTAACAGATTGAGTCTGTCGCTTTCTTGTGTTTAAGTCGACGTTACAAAGCGCTGATAATATTTGAAAAAAAAAACAATTGGCGTTTGAAGCACGTTCACACGTGGGAATTGAATTTGCGTCCCCTCATTTAAATCCAGAATTCGCAATCTGCACCTTTTTAAACATTGAATCTTCACGTTGTGCTAAGAAATCTCGCAGTTTCAATTCATACTATTCATACATACTATACCGTCTGTATTAATTCACAATATACTGCGTAGTGGATCCGGTAGTTTTTTTGTTACAGGAGTAAGTATTGTGACCGACTTTTTAATCCGTTATAGTTAACTTTCTCTGAAGATGGTCACTGTAAGGAATGGAGTATAGTCGTGATGACATGACGATGTAAACAAGGTATAGCGATGTTTAGCTGATAAAATTTGGGCAAAACCCACCTTACATACGAGTATGTATTGTCTGCGATATCTGAAGCAAGCAATGCTTCCGTTAGAAGACCATGTAACTTAAGTACAATAAAACTTGTAGTTTTGTTGTTTCCTAAACGTGGTTAGAAATAAGCTTTGATGAAAAAGGAGCCTTTAATTCTTCCGGTTCGTAGCTTTGTCTGTTGTGTATTACATTTTTGTACATTGTATTTTACATTATTATTCAAACACGAACCTTATAATTTAGGCATGTACCTGTTACAAAGTTCTGTTACAAATGAAAATTCACATTGAATTTTTTTTATTGAAGTAATGTAATGTTATTTAAATTTAAACAAAAGCTAAAATTTAAGTTTCAGCAAAAAAACATTCTATTCGAAATGGCCTCTTTTGGCTTTTATACAGGTCTTTAATCTATTTGGCCACGAATCAATGGATTTACGCACTGTTTCGCCATTGCCAGGTCAAGCCAGGCTTGTGTAGCTCGTGCCTTGTGATCAGGTGCAGAGTCCTGCTGGAAAGTCCGTGGTATATTTTCAATAAGTGTATTGCTGAGAGGTTTTATAACATGATCCAAGACTGTATCTTGATACGCTTTGGCTGAAGCTTTCATACCTTTTTCACAAAAATGTAGTTTGGTGACTCCCTGATAAGATACGGCCCATCATCAAAATATTTTATGTTTATTTATATTAAAACAATACTTTTTTCAGATTTCTAAGCAAAAATTCATAAATTAGATAGCCCAATTTTACATATCAGAATAATTTTGTGAATGAAAGCAAATTAATTGCGAGTCACGATAGCCGAGTGCTAGAGAGGTCGGAATTTCGAGTCGAAAGACTCGAGTTCGATCCCCAGGTGGCGGGCTCGTACCAATGGGTTTTTTTCAAAAACTTTTGTACGAATTATATCGCTGGCTTGGACATTGAGATGGCGACGGGCTCACCACCTGTCACGTCGTCCCAAAAATATCTTCAGTAGAAGGTGGGTCGAAACGAATTAATTGTCTAGACCTCTGTCTACCCCTATATTGGGAATGGCGTGAAGATATATTTAAGTAAATTTAAGTTCTGTAATAGCAGCTTACAAGTTTCTAATAATATTATCAAATACTCTATACTGAATGGCTGTGCTAAGTACAAAATGTGAATCTGTAAAATTTGGTATACATATGCAAATTGAGTGTAAGTATTTTTTACATAGCTATAGAAGTGGCCCACGTGCGTTACATACCGACCTACTTGAAAGTCAACAGCAAAAAGGCGTTGATTAAGTATGTCTGTCCGAGATCCACATCGTTTGGTTTTTCTCGCATTAGTGTCATGCCATGATATTATGGCCAGGATTTCTAGTGGATAAGAAAATTTTTCAACGTAAGCGTCTTGTTCGACGGAATATAACATATATGCAGGTTTCTTTACTTATAAAAGTTGTAGATTTTAACCAAATTCAAAAAGATATTAGAAAAAATTAAGCAATGTCAACAACTTGAAGAAACTCCGTAGGTATCCTCTTTTTTGGTTAATATTTTTTTCACAATATAATGTATTATACAAATGTGATGTGATATTTTCTAGAAATAGCATGGGCTAGCACCTCATTCGCAGGGGTTACTGACATTTATATATTCATTTATATTATAATAACCCTTCTTATAAAGTTACTCTTTAATAAATTTCTTACACCAATTAATAGACAGGCTTTGCACATTTACCGGGATTATTAAGTTGATATTTTTATTTTATAGAGAATTAGTAATGTAGTTTGTATGAGCTTATCACAATAATTGTTCTAGAACAGACTTTAATATCCAAAAGTGACGTTTGATGTCATTCAGATAAAAAATAAGAACACTGTCTAATGAGTTACTATACAGTTTTAATATGACGTCAGAAGGCGTAAAAAATTTAAAGATTCAAAGAATGAAGATCGCGTCACAGGATTTTGTTTTTGAAATACTGTAGCAATGTAATGTCGTAATCGTTACATCCAAAGTCGTGATTTAATGGACTGTACTAATACCGTAATTGAAAAATTGTTAAAAATATTTTGACTTACACTATAAACCATGTATCCAAAGTCTATTTTTGCTACTATTAATTGACATACATGACTTGCCAATAGGTCACTAAACTTTGATAAATCAAATTAATTTGAGACCTCTACGGATTACTTTGTACAGTTCTATTCAGAGAACTTGCGCCCGTTTGTTTGTGGAGACAAGTTAGCTAGAAAAAGTGATACGCTCAAATATGGTTACAAACATAAATCGTGTGTTCGCATTAAATTTGGTTTTAGCACACTTTTTGAGTATGACTTGTACATTTTTGAGGGAATCTGTACGAAGCATCTGTAGAAGCTTCAGTCACGACTTTATCAATTGATATTCATAATCGTAGGCGTAAGATTTAATTTGTGTTTGCTGTTTTTATAGAAATGGCTGGCAAACTAAAGATGACCCTTTATTTATTCGTCGGTCGGTGTTTATTTGTTATCAGGTGGACTGTTCCTTAGTTTTTTACACTAAAACACACTTCGGGTAAAGTTGGTTAAACAAGATATGAAATCTGTCGCGTAAAATAAGACACACGATAGCCGAGTGGTTGGGTGAGTCAAGAGACCCGACTTCGATCCCCAAGGCTCGTACCAATAGGTTTTTTCAAAACTTATGTACGGTTTATATCGTTGGCTTGGACATAAAGACGGCGACAGGCTTTCTTCCTGTCACGTTTTCCGAAAAAAATTTGTGCGGTAGAAGGTGGATCGAAAGGACCTGTATTGGCAATGGCGTGAATATATAAATCTACCGCATTTGTTTACTTGTTGGGTTAATTTCATAACGTCTAAAGCGAATGAAAACTTCGAATCAAGAATGTAGAGTCAATACTAATGGCATAAATGATACAAATTAATTATCTACACTATAACTCCCGTAATATGAAAAATATAGGTTACAATTGAAGGCACGCGATGGCCAACTTGTAGTGTACATACATGTAACAGGGTTATTTTTTATACCGACGTAAACGATCTTCATTTAGAATGGATCTGAATGGACCAGATTATTAATGAAATCAGTTAAAGGCACTTTTTAAAACAATTAATAGACAAGTTATGTTATTTATGTTTTAGTCATTACATTGATAGTAACAATATTTAAATGTGATGTACTGCGAAGATATCAGAGAAAATAATTATTATTGTGTAGTATTGTTTAGTATATTAAAAACACTGATACCTTTCAAATTAGAACAATAACTTAATCAAGGGTTTACAGCAACATGTCAGCAGTGTGACACGACCCATGCCAAACTCTTTTCTCGTTACAATCGTACTGAAATCACAAGAAGTAAATATAATATAATATAATATTATATCTTCACGCAATTCCCAATACAGGGGTAGACAGAGGTCTAGTCTAGACCATTAAGTGACCTTCGACCCACCTACCTCCGAAGATATTTTCGGGACAACGTGAGAGGTGGTGAGCCCGTCGCCGTCTTTATGATCAAGCCAATGATTTAATTCGTATATAAGTTTTTGAAAAACCTATTGGTACGAGCCTGCCACCTAGGGATCGAACTCGCGTCTCTCGACTCGTAATTCCGACCACCAATCGGCTATCGTGACTTTTTACAAAAATTAATAGGTATAATTAAATTAAAAATTATTAATGGAAATTTTGAGTCTGACATTAAGGTCAAATATAAATATCCATATCTACTGAGAAATTCAAGGATACCAGAACACCGCCAGGAAGTAGAGCAGCGATGGGCCTGTTGTTGTATCCAAAAGATATCATGAATGCAGCAAACATGCCTCTTAAATGCGACCTTTACAGTAGAATAGAATAGAGTATTCCCCTTCTTTCTAATTCTTTATTGCATATCTAAGAAATAACATTACAATAAAGAGGTTCAATGGGAAGGCTTATCGCTAAAGGCGATTTTTTCAGTAGCAAGATTTTTTAAAATAAGATTTAAATAAAAAAAGGGAAAAGAGATTATTAAGTCCCGGTACGAGTAATAACTAGACACAAAGGTTTCTAGTACAGCAATCGATTTTTCTGATAGCAGCAATTGACAATGTGTCCCTATGGGTGAGGACTAATAATATTAATAGTTTTAACAGATTTATTATTTATAATGTTACATAATGGACAATTTTAACAGGTTACAGATTTTTTCCAACTGCAAAGAAATCTTCTACCATCCAAATGTAATTAAAAAAAAAAAACAAGAAGGAACAAAGAAGATACAAGTGTAATCGCTTTGCTGTTTTGTAACTTTAATGCGTTATATGATACTAAATTACCGTAATAGGACAATAATCGGATGCCTAAGCCATTCAGAATATTTTTCATAAGAGTCGGTAAGTTTAATAATCACTAAGGTGCTAATTCTGGATCGTTAACAAATGCAGAACACCACTGAAGCGTTTAAGTCTAGATATTATCGATTAAATTTCTGAATTTGTATAGAGATTCAGGCGTAATTTAATACAATCTCGCAACGCATTTCGTAGCGATAAATGGTTATTTAAAATTTGTAATACGTTTCAATTATCGTAGTAAAAAAAGTCACGATAGCCGAGTGGTTGGGTGGTCGGAATTTCGAGTCAAAAGACCCGAGTTCTATCCCCAGGTGGCAGGCTCATACCAATGGGGTTTTTAAAAAAACTTACGAATTATATCGTTGGATTGGACATAAAGACGGCGACGGGCTCACCACCTGTCACGTTGTCCCGAAAATATCTTCAGTGGAGGGTGGGTTGAAGGGACTTAATTGTATGGACTAGACCTCTGTCTACCCCTGTATTGGGAATTGCGTGAATATATTTATTTTTATTTATTTAGAACAAAAGTCGTAGCTTATTAAAATTGCTTGACAGCAAATGTTCCTTGGCAATAGAAACAAATAATTTAAAAATAAACACAATTTCACTTGTCTCGCGCACGCATCACAGCTGTCAACGTGTCAAAATGTCAGCTCGACCGGTCAAGGATTGACTGCGTCTGCGTTCCGTTTATTTTCAAGTTCATAGTGACTAAGCGGAAGTATTATTGTTATGTACTTTTATAAATACACGCGAAAGCTGGGGTCAGGGTTCGTGCAAGAGTAAATTAAATGGAATCACAATGAAATTGAGAGTGTTGGATCTTTGCAAACTGTGGACAATCGAAAGAGATATAGATGAAATACGTGATAAGTTATTGTTCTATTGAGACCTTCATTTTTTTTTTGTTTTTGTGTTGTTTCTTATTTTTAGCACTGTAACACCTATCGCCTCTTTCCAACGTAATCAGATTTTTATCTGTTCACTGATGATGATTTTTTTACCTTCAGGCATATATCGTATACTGGAGTAGATAGTTCTATACCTTATCTTTCACCGAAGCCTATTTACGTCAACGTAACAGCAGGCCTATAGCAGAATCGATGATGATAATTCATCAAAACAATTTGCGCCGTAAACCTTATACATATTTTACATGTAAATAGAGCCTAGGAATAACTACGTTCATGTCTCTAAGATAAGGATCTATTTTCTATGTCAAATCTATATAATAGAACACATTGTCTTTATATTTGAATCTCATCACCACATCATCACATCACGATAGTCGACTGGTTGGGTAGTCGGAATTTCGAGTCAAGAGACCCGAGTTCGATCCCCAGGTGGCAGGCTCGTACCAATGGGTTTTTAAAAAACTTATGTACGAATTATATCGTTGGCTTGGTCATAAGGATGGCGACAGCCTCACCACCTGTCACGTTGTCCCGAAAATATCTTCGGTGGAAGGTGGGTCGAAGGGATTTAATTGTCTAGACTAGACCTCTGTCTATCCCTGTACTGGGAATTGCGTGGAGATATTTTTTATCACCATAGTAAAATTTGTTCATAAATTACGTCGTTATTATTTAATCCACTCGTCTATTAATTAATCCACAGTCTTGTAGAATACTGGTGTGAATTAAATAATTAAAAACGGCTAAAATCAAGTCTAAACAATCGGTGTAGGTTAAGATAGCCCTGGCATCTACAAGATCCTATGAGATTTCGGCAATAGTTACATCGGAGAAACAGGACGAAACCTAGACTTTTATAGCGTGCATAAAGCGAAGAGCGAGTGGCAGAGTATGCCCTCGACGCCTCACATTATATTAGGTTCGATACGGTGAAAGTGTTGGCTGGAGAAAAGAATCTTCTAGCACGAAAGGTCTAGGAATTTACCTAGAAGATCGGCCAATATAATTTTAATAGAGACAAGGTGGGCTCCCGCCTACTTGAAAGCTCGTGTTGTTAAACGAGACGCGAATAAGAACAATAGTGATGACGATTACGTAGTGAGTGCAATTTGTGTGTCCTTAAACAGTAACATAACTCATCGATCACATCCAAATGGCTGCAGATTCCGTGCTCTTTATAAAATGTGCCGCCATTAGGTGTTTTTCCGGACCGATAAGACTTAGGGACCTTCAAGAAAAGAGCCTGTACCTTTCTCATAGGCCGGCAACGCATCTGCTATGCCTCCGGTATTGCGGGTGTTCATGGGCGGCGGTAATCACTTACCATCACGTGGGCCACCTGCTCGTTTGCCTCCCTTCTCTATATAAAAAAAACATATAGCATCGCCCTCGCTATGTATTCTTCGTCACCACCGGCACACCACGCGGCCCCCACCCTGTCGAGCCGCGTGTTGAGCGCTCAGGCGCACAGTGGGAGACGTTGCGCGACCGCGACCTCTCACCCCGAAGAACGACCTCCGATAGGTCCGAAACTAGAAGAAAGTTTTAATAATTTAATCACTGGTATGAAATAGAGGTTTTTTGTCACGTCGATAGGTTTAGAAAGTAATTGTAGGACTTTTTTCCTTCCTTCCTTAATCGCCTTTCTAATTCCTTAAAGGCCTCTACTTTTCTCGAGGGCCGATGCATCACCTGCATCTGCTAGAATAATTGTATTTTGCTTTTGTTTTAATTTACTTACCTATGTACCCGGTACCAGGTGGACTTTCACGTTCACCCGCCTTTCGAATACAAAAAAAGTGCACATATTTCTACTTAGCGAGCAGACTGGTTCTATTAGTATCTGATACTTCATTTGATAAACATCATCTAACCTTGTTTACTCTGTACAAAATAAGTGTCTCAATAGTCAACTTTCTAGCACGCCGGGAAAATTAATACTTTACGCAAAAGCCCGCTTCTGAGCTTCGATGTACGCACCATTTAATTAAGTTTACAGTAAATTTATAAGCCTAGTGTATACAAGATTTTGTTCAATTCATGTCTAGAATAAATTTTTAATGCGTGATTGTTTTAATGATTTTCTGATGTTTATACATTATAGATAAATACATATACATACGTACATACTTTACTTATAAGTTTTATAAAAATTACTAACTTTTGCCCATATATAATATCATGTATATATTTAAGATACAGTATCTTCAATAAGAATTTCACTCAAATCCTTCAATTTAAAATACTCCTTAATTGTATAGAAGTCTGGGTCTGTACTTTACTTTTAAATATTCCTGCCGCCAAATAGCAGTTACCATTTATTGAGTTCCAGTTTGAAAGATACACAGAGTCAGTATCATCACGGGCTATGAGGCATTCTTATTCCTAGTGGATGATAGCGCATATATAACCTAGTTCTTTGAAATGGTTTGCAGGTGTCCAAGCGCTGCAGAAGCCACTTAACATCAGGTGAACTATTAGCTCGGTTATGACCATACTCACTCACATAAAAAAGATTGTCACAGTTTGAATAAGTTACAAAAGTACGCACTCATAAACTGTTTTACATTTTGAGGGTATCGTTCGAATTTTATCTCTGGCCTGATCGGCGTTAAGCTCACGTTGTTCTAAATATTAATTATAACCAATAGACGTCCTTGGTCGACAAGTGGCGTTCATGGTATCGCCAGCTCTGAGGTTCTATTCCCGGATGGGTCAATGCAGAAAACCACTTTTTCTACATTTTCTCGGAGGTTCTTGGACTTTCGTTTTTTCCAATTCCCTAACACAAGTACTGCTTTAGTTTCATACTTTGGGATCAGAATAATGTATCTAATGTTGTCCCTATCTGTGTACTTTTTGTATAATATTTATATTATTATTTTATATGTTAACTATCGTTAGAGTTCTCTTAGTATATGTACAGGGAGGACGGATTGCTGAGCGTTACGCCTATCTGTTTCCCATTTATGTGTTACATACTCCGATGCATTAGTAGGAGTATACAGGAAAGTCTTTGGCTTTTCTACTTTTTTATATATTTATTCAGAGTGAAATTAACATTTAATATTTGTATCTTAGACATGAAGTTTAAGAGAGTTTACCAATTATCCGTATGCTTGCAAAGTATATACACTATTCTTATAATAAGTATATAGTAATTTACGTCTAGATAGGTATAGAAACTTTGAAATAGCGGTCTGATGCCATTTCTTTTTCGTATTAGGTATAATGAAAGCTTGCTAAAACGTGAGTTCATTGACCGATTAACTGAATTATGTTATTTCTAGAAATATTATATTTATCAATTTCTAATAAAGCTATTGTTTATGAATTTTTGTGAACTTGTAACGAACTAAGCAATAAATCGATAACATATGTTAATGTGTTGATTTGGCAACATTTCTAAAAAAAGAAATATGTTGAAGACAATGAATAACTAATGTGTGCAATGTAAATAATTTTGAATATCATTCATAACATAGTTTTCGCATTATAGTATGTATGTTGTTGGGTGGTCGGAATTTCGAGTCGAGAGACCAGAGTTCGATCCCCAGGTGGCAGTACCAATGAGTTTTCAAAACTTATGTACGAATTTCATCGTTGGCTTGGACATAAAGGCGGCGACGGGCTCACCACCTGTCACGTTGTCCCGAAAATATCTTCGGTGGAAGGTGGGTCAAAGGGACTTAATTGTCTAGACTTGACCTCTGTCTACCCCTGTATTAGGAATTGCGTGAAGATATATTTTTTTATGAACTTGTAATAAAATCTTTGGCTATACTATTCATATCTGGCTGGTTTTGGTATCATAAAAAGTTTAAATTTTAAAGATTATAATAATTCCAAATTAAAATTAGAAAAATGTGTGATTTCTATATATTTTTCGTGCTGTCGTGTGTGTATCTTCGGTGGAAGGTGGGTTAAAGGGACTTAATTGTCAAGACTAGACCTCTGTCTACCCCTGTATTGGGAATTGCGTGAAGATGTTTATTATTTATTCGTACTGTCAAGATAAGTGAATCTAGTGAAGAAATTCGATACATTTTAAAATTTTACTACAAAAAAGGCAAAAATGTAACGCAAGCCGCGAAAAAAAATTTGCGATGTTTATGGACCTTGTGCAGTGACTGTGAGAGTATCACAAATTTGGTTTAAGCGATTTCAATCCGGTAATTTTGATATCAAAGATGCATGTCGCTGTGGTCGCCCTATTACGGATACAAAAGTTGCCAATTTTGAAAAAGTGGAGCAAGATCAGCATATCAGAAGTTACGACGTAGCTGAAGAACTGGGAAATGAACACAAAACAGTTTTGGTGCCTTCGAAAAAAACTAGGAACACAAAAAGGATCGATATTTGGGTACCTCACGAGCTCACTGAAAGAAACCTCATGAACCGTGTACTCACCTGTAATTCTTTATTAAGACGCAATGAAACAGTTTTGAAGAAGCTGATAACTGGTGATGAAAAGTGCATCACGTACGACAAGAACGTGCGAAAAAGGTCGTGGTCAATGGCCGGTCAGGCTTCACAAACTGTGGCGAAACCCGGGTTAACTCGCAACGAAGTGATCGTGTGTGTGTGGTGGGATTGGAATGGAACTTTATTTATTATGAGCTGTTACCACCAGGCAGGACCATCGATTCTGAACTCTACTGTGAACAACTGATGCCATTAAAGCAAAAAGTTGACAGAAAGCGGCCGGAATTAATCAACAGAAGGGATGTGGTTTTTCACCATGATAACGCTTGATGCCACTACTTTAATACATCCGCCGTATAGCCCAGACCTTGCACCTTCAGATTTTCACCTATTTCGGTCTCTTCAGAATTCTTTAGAAAGTGTCAGGTTAACATTGCGAATGGACTGCCAAAACCAATTGTGGCGGTATTTTGATCAGAAGCCCCAAAATTTCTATAGCAATGGGATCATGTCCCTGTCTACAAGATGGCAAAAAGTTATCGAACAATATAGTACCTACATACTTTAGTTAAATGTAAATAAACTACATTAAAAATGTTGTGAATTTTCTTAAAAAAATGTGAAGAAACTTTTTCCGCAACCTACTATATAGAGTGATGTCGTAAGGTAAATATCATGTTTAAATACTATGTTGCCTAAGTGTCTACTTAACATTTAAAACAACTAAACCACTACATGAAGTCATAATGATCATTTCACGTTTTAAATATCAAGGATACAATTTATGTGATTATAAATATGTAATTAAGAAATTCAAAGTCATTGTAAATTTGTTTTATAAAATACACGAGAACCTTTTAAAACTATGTAACCAAAATCAGTAAAAATATGCGAAGAAACTTTTTCCCCAACGTATTATAATCCATAGACATATTTAGCTATAGTTGAGTATATTTATGAATTTATAAATTGCTAGATAGAAATTATAAACTAATCATAACAAATAAATAAAATTCAGCAATATAAAAATATTTAAAGAAGACACTGCATGTCCTAACAATTAAATTGTAATGGCATTGATTTGGTTGTCAAAAGGTCATGTTCGACCTCTTAGTTTATTGGGACATTTTCTTCTAAAGGCCCTTTGTCTCTTTTAAAAAGTTAATTGTGATGGTAAGCGATAAATATAAATGATGTTTCTAATCTGTATTAAATCTTTAATCTGTATTTAATAAATATTTTAAACTCTTTAGGTTCCTCCGTCTTTTCATATATTTCATATTATATCCAAATAATGTTATATCTCGAGGCCGATTTAATTTTTATTACTCTGTGCTCAATACGTGTAACATTAATATTTATGTACTTACTGAAGAACAGTGGTCTTAATACGTTACCAAAAGATTGTATAGCCTTAATTGCAAACAGCATTGTAACGTTAAAACGAGAGTAATTTTAAAAGAACGGAACATATAAATCGCATGAGTTTTACTTTTTGCAAAAAAGATAATATGAAGAATTAATCGAAGTTGGTGAGTCTTCAGGCTATCATATTGTGATTTCTTTTAGGGTGCGAAGCTTGACATTACTACTAATTTAGATTATAACTACTATATACTACTCTTTTGTAGAATTACATTGACTCCTCACGTCGATTCATTCATCGGCCAGAAAAAACTTCTACATGGCTCTACCATGTTTGAATCGAGTACCTTATGTTTAACATAAAAACATTCCTATTTCTAAATAAATATTTGAGAGTTACTATTGTAAAAATTACTATAAATATAATAAATATCTTCACGCAATTCCCAATACAGGAGTAGACAGAGGTCAAGTCTAGACAATTAAGTCCCTTTAACCCACCCTCCACCGAAGATATTTTCGGGACAACGTGACAGGTGGTGAGCCCGTCGCTGCCTTTATGTCCAAGCCAACGGTGAAATTCGTACATAAGTTTTTGAAAAACTCATTGGTACTGCCACCTGGGGATCGAACTCGGGTCTCTCGACTCGAAATTCCGACCACCCAAAAACTCGGCTATCGCGACTTTTTAAATTACTAATATGTTATTCATTTCGATTAATAAATGATTTCCTTTGTTTATGATCTGTCATTTTTTTTAAATGTGCACAAATTGAATATTCTAGAACAAGCCAACTCTTTACTTTCTCTAGCACAACAATTTATAATACCGGTAATAACAAATAAAGGAACTCTTACTTATTCAGAAAAGTTCGTATTCGAAAACCAAATCTGCATAATTATTTTCTACAATGTTATATCGATTTGCATAAGCAATAACCAGTTTCTTAACTATCTTATACGAACATATTAATATTACATAATTTAAGTAATAATAGGTTTCCACACCCTATAACCTTCAAAGGCAATATTTTATAGTTTTATATATAATCTTTTTTTAATGCTCTGGCTCGTTACGAATGGAGAGTAAGAATTAATTTTAGAAACGTATGTATATGTAGTATTCCGTGTAAGAATATGAGGATGTCGTGAGAGGCGACTAAGAGAAACAGCTTTGAATATCGTTATGGCAACCGATAGATGGCGGAATAATCATCTCTAAAAATATAAGACCAAAATAATCCACCGAAGATGGGCAGCAGCGTCTGAGGTGCGACTGGTCTGATACTGTAATCGGCAATCCGCTTGCCAAGCGTGGCGATTATGGCAAATCCTCCCTATGGGAAAGGCCTATGTCCTGCAGTGGATTTTAATAGGCCATTATGTATGTATGTATGTACATGACTTGTTATCGTTGTTATCATATATATCCATAAATAGATAATATTATCCGATAACAGCATTATGATGGTGATATTGTGTCGATATCTTAAAGACACTTAACAACACTACCTAAGGCACAATCACTCGGAGTTGTTAAGTGCTAAAAAATATAAAACAAACAGCAAACGCTAGCGAAACACTTATTTACCTTTCTACACTACTCTTACTAATGATCAGTTTTATACTTAAAACGGCCAGAGATTCCTCGGTTTCGGTTTCGGTCAGATTTGGTGATAAGCACGTGCTCAAATTCCGCCCATATTAGTTGAATTTCTAAATTCAGTATTTATTCTATAAGTAGCTGTTTTTCCTAGTTTTATTAGGGTTAGGTTTATAAAATAAATTAGTCTATTTTACAGATTATGTGATTGTATTTCATTCACTCTAAAATCTTTTACAATATTACTTAAATTGAAATTAAAAATAATTTTAAGTTACATAATTCAAATTGTTTTAAAAGTTATTTGCATTTAAAATTAAATACATATTCAGTCTATAACATAATATAATAGTTTGTAGAATAAAGAGCTAGAAGGATTTAATCCCTATAATTAAATCCTTCAAAGTGAATAAATTAAATATCTCTTGTGCTTGTCACTGTCATTTGTAATAAATAGATTGACATGCTTTCATAAAATACACTTGCTTGCAGATCTGTAAAGGAAAACTTGTTTCTTTTCACTTTGCAGGCAATGCATCACACTCATATCAGAAGATAAACTAGACACTTGATTAACTTTACTTCACTATAAAATAGAACACCGCTTGCAGTTAAATTACAGTTTCTTCTACATTTTTCTAGAAAAAAAAAATATAAAAATTTATAAATTGTTCCTTTACAGAGATGCGTGTACATAAATCCAAGTAAACAAAACCATAGAGATTTCTTAAGTACATATTTCAGTCAACGTTACCCCAGATGACGTACGTATTTTTTTATTTTCTGTGCATTAACATTTATATTATTATATCATCGTAGCATAACATTGCCATTTACATATATAGTTTTGACAAGAAACAGGTTAAGACGAAACATAATGATCGTTCCATTCTTGCACTGATGGATTCATAAATAGTTAAACTAGAGGATGAGTAACATATAAACCCAGATTAAGCCAGATTTACTGTACATAATATCACTTGAACCGCGTGATCCATTTTATAGTAACGGCATAAGAAGTTTGATACGGTTTAAGTCTTGCTCGTCTGTAAGACTTAATAGTCGCATGTGATATTTTGAATGCGCGAGTTTGTGTTGATAGTTTTGTTTTATTATACTAGTTATTGCTGCGACTGCAACTGCGTTAATTTTATGCTTTTACTCTAAAATAATTATCTGTTTCATCATACCAAGAAAATTACTTTGAATTTTTAATTATATTGTTTTAATAATTTGTCTGGACAAATAAATAGATAGAGTGAAACTTCGAGGTCATATCGTGCAAATTATATCTAATAAATCATCTGTGATCCTGGGTTGACTACCTTCAAAAGCTTATTTTGATTCAGTACACAACATGTGACTCTCCAAGAAAGCGCTAAGGAAAGCCGGCACGCTACTGCACGCATCAACATTTTAATTATCAGAGATACCATCGGACTAAAATAAGAAGAATAAAATAATTAAAACAGTAATGAAACCGAATGTCCCAATTAGCATTTGGCGTCCATCAAAAATAACGTAATAATACAATTTGAACACACGGACCGACGGTCATCATGAGTGAAAGCTGGTGAGCTACGTCACGTTACGTACTCGAGAAAACTCGTAAATATTAACTTGTTTCTGTTAACTTGCATACATTTGTGTTTATACGCTTCACGTTCGAGTTACAGTTGAGTATATCACTTTTGTCAATTTAGAAAATGATGATTTCTAACTATTCTAGAACACACATGGAATCCGAGATTTTATGCTGCTATTTAAAAATTGTCGTACCGTAAATGTCCATGTAAAAACAGCGGAGCTTATTTGTATTAAGTAAATTTTATTTGTATTAAGTAAATTTAAGTGGTAATGCCTTCTCAAATATATAAAAAAAATATCGTAATGGAGTTGCTAAAATCTACTTATTTAAGCATTAAAGCATGCTATATATGAACCTTTGGTTTTATACGCAATTTTAGACTTGTGCACGCATGTGTGAAAAAAATATTTTACATATGTGTCAAGCGATGTAGGTTATTCGTTTGGTACCTTAATTAACTTTTGTTTATAATTTGTGAAATCGTAATTATGTTTTGTCCCAAAAAACTTTACGGCGTTCTCGCGCTGACAAAAATCTCAAGGTCTTTCGCGTTCTGTTTACATACATTCGCCACTTATCATGACGTCTCTTTCTCTGTAACGAATAATTTTTCACCTAACTTCTTCAATCGCGGGCAAGTCCGTGAGTACACCAATAATAGGAATATTATATAGGCTTGCAAGAGCATCACCTCCGAAACTCCGCGGTGGATCATATTCATGGCCATTAACCACAAACTATCGGAGAAATGGGGGTGCGGCACGTGTTACAATAACTGCTTTTCTTCTTCGACTTCACCTACGTTACGGAGGGCACGGTGACTGATCGAAAATGTAACGACGCAATTTTACCAAAATACTTCAGAAGTGTGCTCAGTCAGGCAATTAGGAGCAATTACCTAAAGCATCCACTCCCTGTAAAAAATATCTGGACATCTTAGTCCAGGACTCTTCGTTCATCAAGCTACGGTGCACAAGTTGATTCCGTCATAGGTAGGTCTATCATCATTTTATTTACCTTTCCCAAATCTTGACATTAAGTCCTGATACTTGGAATATGATATACTACAAAAGACGAAAAGTTGTAATAGAAAACAATTTAAATAAAAAAAATCTTGTGGTATAAAAATATCAATATTTATTTCTGAAGACACATCATCAAAAATTAGAAAGAATACAATTTTTAAAGAATATACATCTATTTTTAAAATGTTTGTGCATTAATAGGTGAAAGAAAAATATCTAACACATTTCAAGTGATATAAAATTTCTAATAAGAGTTATACAAACGCGATATTAACAAAAATGTAAAAACACATTTGGCGCCGACTTTCTTTTCGTATCATAGACGAATAAACGAGAATTTAAAGGAAATAAGTTCCAATTAATATTGTAGCAATAAAAAACAAATTTCAGTTATTTGAAATTTGTTGAATACTAAAATTTGTTGAAAACAAATTTTAAATTCTATAGCCTAAATGATAATTTATGAGTAAAAATTAATTACCTTAATTATAAACGTTAATAAATTTAATAGTACATAAGTTTTGAAAACCCATTGGTACGAGCCTACCAACTGGGGATCGAACTCAGGTCTATTGACTCGAAATTCCGACCACCCAACCACTCGGCAATCGTGACTTTAGGGTATGTATTACGCTTACAAAAAGTCACGATAGCCGAGTTGTTGGGTGGTCGGAATTTCGAGTCGAGAGACCCGAGTTCGATCCCCAGGTGGCAGTACCAATGAGTTTTTCAAAACTTATGTACGAATTTCATCGTTGGCTTGGACATAAAGGCGGCGACGGGCTCACCACCTGTCACGTGTCCCGAAAATATCTTCGGTGGAAGGTGGGTCAAAGGGACTTAATTGTCTAGACTTGACCTCTGTCTACCCCTGTATTGGGAATTGCGTGAAGATATATTATATATTATATATTATTTATTTACATGAAATGCACGTCACTACTCACCGGTAAACCTGCGTGTCGCTGGACCATTCGCTCCACTATGTAAGCTTTGACACTCGCAATAACGTTATCGGTCCACACAAATGCTGTGCCCGTCACATTTATTCAAATTGTAAGTGAAAGACGACCACAACAGTAATCTTTTCATAAAAATATGACATTGATTGGTCGGTAAGGTCACTTAAGTTTACTTCGCGATAGGATCGCATGTGCCGAAGACATTAAGATTTGACGATTTTGTTCCGACCTGTATGATTCGAACAAGAGATTGTGATTCTATAAATCCGAATACTTCATGTATGAATATAAGAAAAGATCATAGGTAAATAAATATGGAGATTCAGCAATATCCCTCGATCGTCCCTTTCGTTTGCTCAAATGAGCCTAGTAGTGCAGTTGTTTTTTATGTTTATTATATTTTATTTGTTTATTTTATAGCATACGAATTATCATATTTAATCTATTACAATTATGCATTTCACTATCTACGTGAAGAGTTCTTCGACAATTTATCGATTTCTCGAAGATTTTCGTATTATATGATGACTTTTCAAAAAATTATTCAATTAATTTCGCACCTCAATTAGTTGGTACGTAACAATTTACATGCAAAGTAGGTTTCACCTTAATGGCTGAACGGCGTATACGACAGTGAAATTCTTCGTAATACATCCACGGTATATCCGGGCAAGTAGGGTAAATCGTAACTGTAGTTCGATGAAGCAGCTGTATCAGGGTAGCCAGTGGATTAGCGGTGTATGTCTAACCGTTATATTATGTTCGATGCGATCTTCTGATTGAATTCGACGAGGAGCCTCCGCACTTTTACTTTAGCATTAAATGAAATACAAAAACTTTCGGTATCTACAGGCCTTCCTATTACTTGATATATTGAAAAGCTTTAGTTGAAAAGTTTTTTTTTAGTAGTTGTATAGTCTGATTTTTTAATATTTTAATTCTCATAACTTTGATCCAATACTGCTACAAAGATATTAGTATTGTTTTTTATGTCATCACGCTTTTTTTCAATACAAAGCCTGAGGTTTCGACTAAGTCCTTTCGACTTACATTTCACCGCTGATTATACCGGATATTTGGGACATGGTGACAGGTAGTGAGCCTGTCGCGATTTTTATATACAAGCCAACGATATAAAGCGTACATAAGTTTTGAAACTCTAATTAGGGCAAGCCAATCTTTCAGGGAGTAGAACTCGGGTCTCTTGTCACGAATCATCCGACCACTTGGCAAGTGATTGTTGTGAGTATTGCTGATGATTCAATTTCTTTCTATGAAAAAAGGTAATTTTAATGTTTCAAAATAAGATTATTATTAGTAATTATTTATATGAAGATAAAATATTAATTTCTCAAATATTCGTTGAGACAGAGATTAAAGCGTCGGCCAAGCTGTTCAAGTACGAGTAGACGGACTATAATTTGTGTATCGGATAAATAGATACGTCCATTATCATACAGACAGAAATATTTTCAATAGTTGCTATACAAATTGTTTGAAAAACTTAAAAAAGATATAAATATACTGTTATTTAGGGACCTATTTAAACTTTTAATGTGATAACAATGTTACAAAATAACAGTCACAACAATCGAGTGGTTGGGTGATCAGAATTCAAGTTAAGAGACCCAAGTCGGTTCCGAATATGTATTGGCATGGATGCGTGAAGATAAAAAAATACTTTATATTTAAAATTAACAAAGAGAAGTAAAATGTTCAAGTACAATTAGGCGGACTACACCTTCGAAATATTTTTCAAGCTCGTAGTAAAGTCAGCATATAAAATGCTATAATTCGAATGCTGCCGGTCCGGGGATCGCACAGAGTAACCCTAGTCGCTAACTAATGCGAGTGCCCAGACTGCTAGACTACTACGAGTCCCGTAAATAAAGCCATTGCCGGTATATTCCAAGAAGAACGGACATTCCGCCATCTGTTAGCTTTTTTCTATCCTTTTCTCTTATAAATATTTTACGACAATCAATGTCAAAGAACGGGGTGATACATACTTATGCTGACATGAATTTCTTTTAAGTTTATCAGAATTCGTTCACATATTTCCCTATTATAATTTAATTTTATACGGCGTTTTTCCAGCTCGGCTGAATAACAAGTGATTTCGCGTTGTGTAATGTGTAGATTGCAAAATAATTTAATACTTAAAAAAACGTTTGGCAATGAAGTTAAGTACCGTAGAAGCCACTTGTTTCGGCCGTCGAACTCTATTATGTAAACATAATTTACAGGAACAAATAAAGCGCGTAAAAGAACATTGGCACGCGTTTGCTAGATTAGGTGGTAAAATGAAGTGCGTCTAATCCGTTAGACGGTCTGTTTTAGTTGCGTACTTCGTACATTCAAAGAAAATTGTGAACAGCTCAAACGCGTAGAGTTATTATTTCTAATTTCCTTTCTTTTATTTGCCGCGTGCATGGCTAGAGGAATAAATTGTGATAAATTAACAGCTTATCATATGTTTATCATTTGAAAAAATGCCTCTTTAACATTAATTAATTAGTTAGGTTAGTTAGTAGTAATAATGATTAATTAGAAATATAATTAGAATGTACAGAGTATTTAAAAAATGTGGATATGGTTGCACGTCGCTACTTTACTCTTACTTAAGTCAGTAATACGTTTGTAAGCTGGTTTGTGTTTGAAGACTGAAGTAAAATATGAATAAACTGTTAACTGTATAGTAAAGATAAAGTAGTTTTTGTGAGGCATCAGAAGCAGTAATTCACACATTACTCACATATATGATTGATGAGTATGATAATGAAGGTGGCCGCTTGAATACGAATAAAACTAAGATTCTGATATTTTAAAATATGGCTAATCATAAATACTAGAAAAGGTGAATAAAATTGTACGAATATACTTGAGAAGTGCTTTTTCTCGGGCTAGAAGACGCAATTTTATTGTGGGTAGGCTGTACGTAGCGTATAGCTGCTAGAAACAAAATCAATGACGCCCTGTCTGCTTAATAGAAGGCTGTAATGAAGTCGCTCGAACTAGTAAATATCACAGTAAACTCATGTATAATTAAATACAAGCCAATAATTAAAATACATGTGGGATATGAGGTTTTTGTAAACACAATTTTAAATTTTTAACTTTTAAATTTATATTTACTAAGAAATACAAGATGATCACAGAAATGGTAACTCTATAGCTCACGTCTGTCCCCTTCAATCGTCTTCAGTCGACCACCCTCACTTCCTGCCGTTCATATATGCCATCTCTTTATTTGGCTCACTCTGTTTATTCTTACATTCATACACTGTGTCCAGAAACAAAATCTTTACATACATATATTTATTATATTTACATATAATTAAACACAAGTCTAATCACTAACTCCTATATGTACAACATCAAATATCATGATATACCTATACAAACTTTCATCCCAGGATCTTATTCCAAAAATGTTGTTGAACATATCTTTATAATCATAATCATTCGCTTACATACCAATTTTTATACTTCGTTGCTCAGGTGAGCGTTGTTACAAATAAAACCTAATAAACTACAATCTTTTTTTAGCTCATAATTCATCACAAATTTCATACTAGAGATTTCGTGATTAGTCAATATATGGAAGTGTGACCTTTCGCTTTAACATATTTAGATAGAAGATACCTATGATTATATTTAACTAGTTATTTGGGGAAGGCCCTTTCACTTTTTTTGTAGGTGGTTATTTAGCTATATATCGGAAATGAATAATATTAATTTTATACAACGTAGTTTATATATAAAATCTTGTGACCTATTTTGCTTACAATCTAAAATTTATTGCTAGTCGTATATGGAGGTTTACCACTATCCTGGCAAAGAACTTCCACGTATCCTTACTTGTTGGTATGGAAATAACATAGTATTAAAATATACATCTGTACAGTAAAGTTCAAAGTAACCACAATGATATTCACACACAATACAATTTATCGTTTGAAGAGGAGAAAACAAGTTATTGTTAAAGTAACTTGTTTGAAGAAGAAATTTACATTAATGCAAATTCAACAGAATTTATTTAAGTAAAATCTTTCTACAACAAACATAGTGCATTCCTTTGCAAAATATCCTCTATTAAAATATAAAGAAATTAATGAAGGATTCTGTAACAGACGAAATTATAACAGAATAATGCGAAAATGAGCCGTGTCAATGGTGAATCGGATGAGTGAGAGTTGGCATAGTATTCTGAAACATTAACAGTAAAATGGAAAATTCTTTTCTTATATACTGAGTACACTAGCATTTAATCACTAATTCCATGACAAGAGCTGTAGAAATCGTATGCTACGGGATATGAAGTTTTTGTATGTTTTGGGAACGAGGTTCTTTACAAAGTTAAGACTTAAGGTTACTTAGTAAATAAGATTAGGATATAAACATACATAGGCTTAGTTTTACAAGATATACATTTTTAAGACAGTGAAAGGACCGCTATGGCAATAACTTCGGAAAAATCTCGGCTTCCTGAGTCTCCCAAGCCATACACTAATTTATGTGATTTTGATCACTGAGTACATAGTTCAGATCACTGATTTTGGTGACTTAGTTTTAAAACGTTCTCGTGTATTTTATAAAACAAATTTACACTGACTTTGAATTTCTTAATTGCATATTTATAACCACATAAATTGTATCCTTGATATTTAAAATGTGAAATGATCATTATGTCCTCATGCAGTGGTTTAGTGGTTTAAATGTTAAGTAGATGCTTAGGCAACATAGTATTTAAACATGATATTTCATTTACGACATCACTCTATATATGTATGATGTATACGCTAGTAGATGATTACAATATGAGTTTAAAGAGATTGTTGTTTTAATATATATAGGTACATTTACGTGCTCATCTGGGTCAAAACTTTTTTAATAATTTATGCATTGACAAAATACTGGCGAGCATTTCGGTATATGATTTGCTCGATTTTCACATCGAGGTATATTGTAGTTTACATCAGTTTGAACTGATTTGGTCCAGTCAATTACGATCCTACAACGCTACGTTTTCGCATTACAAGGGATTGAAATTGCCTAAAAAAAGGGTATATTATATTATATGCGTCTGCTTCGGTGTTGACGGTCACAATAATTATGGAAAAGAAGAAAATTGAAGAGGCAGACAGGGATCTGCATTCTCACGGGACGGAGTTGTAATAAAAAAGCTTTACTAAGTCATTTGCAGACTGTTCTCGTTGCGCTCATTGGATTCATTATAACTCCCTCGAAACGGAGAACATTGGGCAGAAATTTGGCTCAATGATTTTTAGCTTTACATTTTCTTTTTAATTTCTATATATATTCATATAAAAATATTTCTCATATGTTTTTTAAAATCGTTCCTTTCTCATGATGTATACGATTAAGAAGAATATATGTAGATAGGCGATATCCTTCTTTACGATACGGTACTGTACGTTTGTGCGACACTATTACTTAGGTACTTTCGATTTTTTTAAATAATGATATCGTTAAATTTAAGGTCAATAAAGATAAAATGTGCGTGTATGTGTGTTCTTTACATTCTTTTTAATGTAGATATCTTACTGTAATGTTTTATTTTACGCAAATAAAAGGTTTGACTACCTTGACCTACAATCACAGCAAAATATTCATATATATATATATATATATATAGATAGGGACAACATCACATACATTGCTCCGATCCCATTGAAAGATGCTAAAGCACTTTTGGTATGGGAATTGGAAACATCGAAGGCATCACAAATACACAGACCCGAGAAAATGTAGTAAAAGTAGTTTTTCTACATTGACCCAACCCGGAATCGAACCGGGGATCTCGAGATGGCGACACCTTGCGAACCTGTGTTTACGTCAATCGTCCACGGAGGTCGTCCAATAAGGCCAAAAAGAAGAGGCATGACATAGAAAGAAAATTTTTCAATACAAGAGTAGTCAGAGGTCTAAACAATTAAGTCCTTCGACTCACCTTCCACCGAATACTTTTTTTTTAGACCTACGTGGCAGTTGGTGAGCCCGTCGCCGTCTCTATAACCTAGCCGCCGTCTTTATATGAATCGTAAATAAGTTGAAGAAGAAGAATAGAGTTGAAAAACTCATTGGTACGAGCCTTTGGGATCGAACTCGGGTCTCTTACCTTCTAGTCGCTCTCGTTAAAAACACATCTCGTCAAAAACAATCTAATCACCAAACCACTCGGCTATCGTGACTGTAATTTCCTTATTATATATTTTAATTAACAAATATGGGTTAGTCTGTTATTATCTATTGAATAATTTAACATCAATAATATCTAGTTATGTATATAGGTAATATAGGTAACACGGTAATCAGTTGTAGTCGTGAATATAAATTTAGATTTAATGCATAAAAACAAGAATAACGATGAAATATGATGTCAAATTAAATTATTTAATTTGTTAATAACATAATAAAATAATAAATATCTTCACGCAATTCCCAATTAATAACATAATTATTAAATTTCATATCTTAACTGTTTTAATCTAATCTGTAAATATATTTATTTATATGTCAAGTAAATGGAGATCTTTCTCCTTCTTTTCCGTCTTCTCCCGTCTCTTACTCAAATCCGTTTTCAGCACGGCAAAAGATCTGCAGCTACTTTATAGTATATATAGTATCATTAGTTTGGACACTTAGACGAATCACCGTCAGGACTCACCACCTGTCACGTTGTTCCGAATAACCTTCCGTGAGTCGAAAGAACTAAAATTGTCTAAACCTTTGACAAGTTGCCGTATTATTATAATAAGAAATACCTGAAAATAATAAAAAAACCACTTACAATTTTTACTATTATGTGAAATCAAAATGACTTTCTTGCGATCCTTAGGACGAAGCTTTTTAAAACTAATATATGATTGATTGAATGATTTTTAGAAACTTGTATACGATTTGTGTCAGTTTTACAAGCTTCAATGTGCGAACTAAATTGCTAGGTAGGTAAACATGAATTGTATCCAATTTAGACTATTTTAAAGAAGGATTAGTGCCTTGTTTTATATACGGCATTTTAAACTACACCTAGCGACACGTCCCTACTTTCCATAGGTAACAGAGCATACACGCCTATTTTTTGTCGTCTGTCTGTTTATCTTGTATCAACCTGTTCATCGAGTATACGGGTAAGATAAAAACGTACGATAAACGACAATATGACGATAATAGTACATAAGTAGGATGAACATAACCTACTTATGTACTATTATCGTCATATTTTAGCCAATTTACACAACAAAACTTTAACTAATTATAAACCAAATCCTTCCCCATGAATCTTTTTGGTCAATTATTAAAAAATAATAAAAATTCATACAGGTAGTTCTCGAGTTTATCTTTTTCAAACAGACAGGCGCTACATAGTCAAGCATTGCACATTATAAGAATGTGAAAGATTCTACTTCGTAAGCTAAATAAATCAAAGGCCTTCGTAAGCATTGACCTTACCATTTCGATATTCAGTTTTAATTTACGTATATATTTAGATCAAAGATATTTTCATAAAATTAGTATAAATCAGATTTTAAATTAATTTATTATAATATATTAATTATTAATGATTTCAGCTATCGAGACATTTAAATACCAAGGACAAATATTGTTTTTTTTTGTAGATTGAAGTAAAATGTCACTCAAATACATCTATGTATATGAATATCTATATATACCGGATAGATACACCGGAGCTTATTTTGGTACAACGGTACAGGCGGTGATCTAGTCACCGTACATAAAAAGGAAAAAAACTAATTGGTACGAGTTTTCCTCGCGTAGGAATCGCACTCGAATCTGCATCGAGTTCAGACTATCCAGCCACTCAGATATCGTCACTTTTATTTAATCCTGCCGAAGTTGGTATAAAACATACCGCAGTAATTTATAATTACGTTTGGCAATGTTACAGTCAAAACGCTTAATTATTTTATGACAATTTAGTGTTTTGACTTTAATTGACTCAGCCGTTGGAATTCAGAAGGGTGTTCCGATAGGCCCAGCATAATTTACCGATTTTTTCCAGGTTTAAATTAAAATCCAATGACGGGAATAACTAGATTAAGGACGAAATACCTAGATGACGGAACCTTAGGAGGTAAACCAAATATGCAAAATGACTTCCAACAAGTTATTAAACATTTTAAAAGTATTGGAAAGGCTTTTAAAAATTTTAAATGATTTGTTATTGCAATATTTACTCAAATAAAACTAAATATGAATATTTTTTCCTAACCGTTTCTCTTCTCATAGACACAAAAAGTTTCAACATTTAATAATATATCTCCGGATATTAAAGTAACTGAAACCTCTTTTGAAAATAAAATTTGATACATTTTTAGAACATATAAATAGATTATATATTCTAGATTGTCATATTGTGCTTACTATTTTTTAAAATAGAAGAAGAAGAACGCAATACTTTAGTATTGCGTTCTTCTTCTTAAATTTAGGTATTTAATTCGCTCGAGTCTAGCATGGAAATGTTTTGATATTTTAAAAAAATTGACCTTAATCTCAAAATAGCTTTGGCTAAAATTCTAAATTAATCTTAATCTCATTTAGATCGTCTCAAGCTACTTTATTTATTAGATTTTGAGCTATCGGCATACCATATCAGAGGTTTCAAGTATTGCGTTGCCGGATTTTCTTGCTTTCGTGCATAGTATTCACGATTTATGCAGTAAAATTCTTAAGAATAATTGACCTTTGCCACTAAGGCTAGGGAACCATGGATACGTTTCAGTCCCGGCGATGATATTGCACTGGAACCTATATCATAAAAAAGGTGGGATGTTCCTTTGATTCACAATGTTCAGAAATGCTTAATGAACAATTTTCACTGTGACAGAGAACACGTACGTTTTCTAGGTGTTTTGAAAGAGAAATCCATTTCTACCTTCATCAAATAACCTTGGTACATTAATCGATACCGAAAGTTTACGTATAGCTGTGGGATTCCGATGGGGGCATCAAACATAAAACAAAAACACCTTCACGCATTTCCCAATACAGGGGTAGACAGAGGTCTAGTCCAGACAATTAAGTCCCTTCGACCCACCTTCCACCGAAGATATTTTCGGGACAACGTGACAGGTGGTGAGCCCGTCGCTGTCTTTATGTCCAAGCCAACTATATAGTTCGTACATAAGTTTTTTGAAAAACCCATTAGTACGAGCCTGCCACCTGGGGATCGAACTCGGGTCTCTCGACTCGAAATTCCGACCACCCAACCACTAGGCTATCGTGACTTTTAATTTTAATGGGGGCATCGATTTATCGATCTCGATGTCTTTTGTAGCAGCAACGTCGACAATCGCTGGGTTCTTGGTATCATGCCACGAATGTCTAGAACAGGTGAATGAGATTGTATATTTGGAGAGCGCTTTAAGCCGGGATGGAAGATGTGATATAGATGTGGACAGGTGTGTCGCTGCCGGAAACAATGTCAATTGTGTCCTGACTGCGTTAGTCCAAAGGCAAGGCGTAGTGAAAAATGCACGCCTTGCGACACATAACGCAGTGCTGTGATCGACATTGTTGAAGATGAAGCATAAAAGCCAGTTGAATGCAGTGGAGATGCGATCTCTTCGTAAAATGTGCGGCGTTAACATGGCCGACCGAAAGCGTAACTTTTGTAGACCATGTGAGCAAATTGCTCGAAGAGGGGAAGGTCAAGAGTATTCGGATACCTAGTCGTGCATGTATGAAGAATATGATGAATCTGAAAGAAGTGAAATAGGTGTGTAAAGGATTGTAACTCTTGGCGATCGGTTCTCTCTGGCTAACTTGTCAGGGACTGGGCGTGAAGATAAATAAATAATAAATAATAATGCCACGAGTTAATAAGTATTGCACAACAACATATAACATATTGCTTAGCTTGTCTGTATTTGATTGTCGGTTTGAGGATATCAGGCCTTGTGTTTTGACCTACAGGAAGAAATTGGGTGGCAAAAATTAAACGCCGATAAAAAATATGAATAGCAAAGTCTATCGTTATATTAACACACCAGCCAACCACATACTAGGGGAGTGCGGAGTGTGAAGTGATGGTTGGGCGCGGCGTAACAACCTGCTTACGAGTACATAGTCCCTGTATCCTTGGAGCTCACACGTTAACTATATTACGCGTCACATTCGCTACTCCTTTCCATTCATTCTTGGTCTAAACGCAAAGAAATAAAAAAGCAACATTATTAGTTTAATATAATAATAAAATTATCAAATAACACAAAAAATAATGTTATCTAATAAAATACCGGAAGCCTAACTTTATCTAGTTTTTATATCGTGACATAACTTTAATAATATACACCTTATGTACATCATTACCGTGTGATGCAAGGCAAGAAAATCACGTAATTATCTAGTCACCTATGCCAGTGCGATATTCTTGTAATAGTGGTTTAATCGACAATATCATACCATATCTGATGTAACGAGGTTGGTACACGTATGTGTATTTATATGCAAATAACTAACTTCTCATAAATAATTAAAAATAAATAGTATAATAGCATGTATTTGTTTTATTTTTAAATCTTATAATCTGCTGACTAAGGAAGAAAATATTACTATTATGTTTAAACTAAATATTAGAGACAAATCGTGACTATAATCATGAGCTATTTGTGTGACTATTCATAAGTTTTACCACAGTCATTTGCATGAATGACCGTCAAATATACTATTTATTATTATAACTTATAACTATTAGTATTGTTCGACAACCGCGTTAACTGATTTTTTTATCCGAAAATGGACAAAGTTCACAATTTTACTTAGTTTAGTTAATTAGGGTATATACTCTTTAATTTGTCGAATTCGACGTAATAAAAGTTACATAAATATAAATCGATTTCACATAACATTTGGGCTCATATATTTTAAACTGTTGCCCCATTTTGATGACACTTCCTTAGTTGAATCAATCAGGACGCCAAAAAAATAATAATAATGAAAACAATTTAATTAATGGTTTTTCTGAAATGCGTGGACTATGTACATACATACAAACAGATATTTTAAAAACATACATTTCACTACCAATAACATTAAATACGGGTTGATTTGATAACATTCTTTTTAGAAATTTTGCTAGCATAATGGTTTTCGACTTTTAATAAAGTGTGTCTTAAAATGGCATTTACTAGTAAAACTTAAAACTTTTTTCTCATGGGTGTTGTAAGAGGCGACTAAAGGAAAATGGTTACCGACAAGTAAAATCGAAGGTCTGAGGAAAAATGTGATCGTCAATCCGCTTGACAAGCTCGGTGATTACAGCAAAACGTCCACTTAGAAAGGCCTATGTCCTGCAGTGGAGTATTACAGGTCGTTAGGTATGTATGTTTGTATAGTATTACAGAAACAAAATGTTTATTTCACATAATCTTACCTTATCATCTCTTACCTCATGTATTTATTATAGTAAGCTTTTTCGCATACTTAAATATAAGTGGACTCCATATTACCAGCCAATTTTTTTCGCCCATAAAATTGAAATAATATAACACATAATTGAACTAAAGCACAAGGTGAAATAATTTGACACTTAAACGTCTTTATTTTTAATAAATGAGAAAATTAACAATCTTCAAAGGTCAATAACACAGAGAATCAAAAAAAATCAATGATTCATCCCATCGTTGCAATAAAATGTGTTTTATAAATCTTTTGTATCGTAGCTATAACAATAATTTTTAATTTGAAACAATTTGAGCGTGTGGTTAATTTATGTTTCCGCAGCTTTCGCTTTCACTGTTTACGGCCTCATTTGCATCGTTTACTAAACATTTAAACGTTTTATCTTAAATTTACTCGTTTGTTAAGCGTTCTTGGTAAAACTTGTGGTTTTTGTTGGAAGTAAACGGCCTTAATACTTAGTTATAATTATTTTTAAGGTTTCTCGTAAATATGTTAAGCAGCGAGTGGATAATATTGTCATGTGTACTATAGTATTACAATTAATATTTGTGTCTCGATTACGTAAAGTTACCATTGTGATGAATAGTGTCTTCAAGAATTTTTTTTAAATTTTTTTAAACAAGTTTCATGTCAAATTTTCAAGATTGTGAAAATGTGTTAGTGAAGTAACAAACTGTTTCGAGTGCTGTGTGATTTAGATAATACTCTTTTTCAATATCTAGCTAACGCAAATTTATATTATATGTGTGGAATATAACGAATTTTTGTGTTGTATCTTATATTTTCCAATTTATATATAATATATGTTTATAATAACAATAAAGAGGTTTAATGAACTCTACTTGTTAACAGTAATAGAAGATAAATGTACTATTGAAACGATATACAGTTATTGTGAAGGATTAATAAAACGATTGAATTAGTATGATGAGCATAAAGGAGGAGGAGGATTGTTTAATACATAACTGAAAGAAAAAACGCATCACCATTGTGTCATTGACTACTTGACTGTGATATTGGATTCTTTTTATTTGCCACGGCAGACTGTTTAACGCAGTATATTCGTAGGTAAATAATGTATATGGTGTTGATTTAAAATATTGTTGGTACTTTGCTAAGTCAGTGAAATAAGGGCAGTCAACTAAAGACAGTGAAATAAGGGTTTTCGGGCTCCCCTTTGAAAATAATTTATTCTTACGTTTATAATCGATAATCTTCACGTTTGGCAAGTGGATTAATAATCCTACTACCATAAACCTCGCGCTTTAGAAGCAATCTCCGGCCTGCCAATTGTAAAGTAAAAAAATGTAAAAAGCCCAATGTAAAGTGTTGCCCTATGCTTACGGCGTAAGAATCAAGAAGAAAATAAAAATAAAGAAAGTGTTGTAGGACGCTAAGGGAAAAAGCTATTGACTACCGATAGATGGTGGGATAATATCGAAGAATTTTAGACTAAAATTTACCAGCCCAGCGATGGACAACAGCGTATAGTGTGTGCAAGTTGCAAACTTGCAAGTATTACGATTATGGCAAACTTTTCCATAGGCAGGGGCTCACAAGTAACTCATTAAGTGGATATTTTAAGGCCGTGTGTATGTATGTTTAATGTTTGGTTTAGTTTTCGTTTTATAAATATGTATACAGGCTTGCCATGGTCCATTCAAATAAATTGTCCGTTAAAACAGTGGTGTAAAAATTACGTTGTTTATCTTGTAATGTAACGTGGAGTTAAAGCTTTGCGCATACGTAATAATTACTTATGCCTCGTTGTCAGGATATGATGTAATTTTCTGGTAACGTTTCATAAAACTGCAAGGTACTTTAAAACTTAATGACATACAGAAAAATATCTTTATTTTTATAATAATGACCTTATGTACTTAATTTAGTAATATTTTTATTTTATAAATACTGTCCTGATTATTCACATCTGTGTAATATATAATATATAAAGTTAATATCAAACTCTCATATCGAACGGATTACAAAATAAAATATTTAAAATTTTTATTTAAGGTACCCATTCATAATTATATTAATAGAATATAATACTTTATTTACAGAAAAAAATATGTTAATATTTACAATACTTATTAACTAAAAACTATTATAATCGTAAAGCCCTACTCCTCGTGGCATGGTACCAAAAACGCTGCCTGCATTTCCACGTTAAATGGCTAGACTTAACCGTTGAGTGAGAAAAGAACCAGCCCTCTTGTCACCAGCGGCAACGATAAGTCGCGGATACAATTCCTTTTGCATCGCGCGGGGACCCCACGGACCGATTGTCTCTACGGCAAATGGAACAAATATATAGTCTCCTTTCAAAGACTCATATTTCCGCCATTTACCCGATTCAGCTGCCTCTGGTGCCGCCCCGGCAAATGATAAATATTATTATTAATATTTACCAATTAAAAAAATGATAAATACTAATATTAATAGTGAATCTTTGTGGTCTGAAATAAATTAAATAATAATTATTATTGTTTGATTTTTACATTTCGTTACTGATTTCATATTATATCTGCGGGGTAAAGTTTGATAGTAGATCTTAAAACAAAATTTAATATTGATCAAATTAAAATGTTTAAAAAATTATTTTGAAAATTTGAATAATAAAATGAAAATTAAATAAAAAATACATATATTTCAAAAGTTATTTATCGTAACCTATGCAGATCATTTTTGATTCTTTAAAAATAATTTTCCAATATTAATAATATTTATCATTATTTTGAATATTTTCAATTGTTCCAGAGTTTCGAGATTTCTAACAGAACATTGTCACAATGCTAAGAAAGATTGGGCCCAAGGCCCATCTACGGAGGAAGAAGTGAGTGAATACTTGTTAATTATAATATTAAATAATCTAAAAAGTTTGCCAACTTTAGCACTTTAACAGTAATAAATATTAATAAGACGAGTCTTCTTCTTCTTTACAGCCTATCAAGAGTCAACTGCTGAACATAGGCCTGGACTAAAATTTACTACAAAGAACGATTCCCAGCCCCTGCATCCATTGACTTCCCACAACAATTTGCAAATCGTCACCGTATGTTGTGGGGCCTCGTTCCACACTGTGTTGGCTTAAACGAGGTTGCCACTCGAGAATCTATTTTCCCCAACAGTTATCTATAAGATAATCTTTAGGGCTATATTGGTTATCATAGTTCTGCCGCGGATGTCTTCATTGTGGATTTTATCACGCATAGAAACACTGAGCATAGCCATTTCCAACTGAGCTGGAAACGCTGTGCAACTTTGAGCTTTTTATTCGGCTAGCAGAGAAAAACTATGATTCAATTCAGCAACGAAAACTATATCTTGAATCTACCACGTAAAAAATAAAGTTTTCATAATGGTGGGGTCTATATTAATATAAAATTTAAACCAGTTTTATATTAACATGAAAATGTTTCACAGTCACATTGAATTTACCTTAAATCATTTTGAAAGAGTCTAAGCCTACCGACTCATGACAGGATAAACATCTGAAAAATGCGTGGTGTAAACGGCCTGCTTAATAGTAGGCAAATAAATGCAGGTTCAAAGTTGCGAGATCTGGTATTATGATTTTTAATCAGCCTGACAAGCTTCATAGTTATAGCGAATCCTCCTTACGGGAGAGAAATATGTTCACTAGTTCATTTTGAAAGGCCGTAAGGAATTAAGTAAACGCACATATGGAACCCAAATAAAAAAAACCTATTGATTAAGCTGCATAGGAGCGCAACTAACTAGCATAAAGTAAACAGGTAATAGATAATAATCGGTTAGAAAATAACCTGAAATGCACAACCATATACAAAAAGAAGTTTTTGCATAGCGCAGTACAATAAATAAATATCTTCATGCAGTTACCAATACAACTGTCTAGACTGGACCGAGGTCTAGTCTCGACAGAGCTTGAAAAGCTGATTACGGATCGCAGTACCAGACACCGCGCACCTTAGAAGCTGTGGCCCGTCACCCGTCTGTCTCATAATGGTTTGGTATTTTTTGAGATGATTATACCGCCTTCTGTAGATAACCATTGCCATTATCAGATCTTTATATATATAATACGCACATATAGTTTACCAACACCAATTGCTAACTCCCCAGGAGTGTCGTACAAATTACACAACACACTTAAAAATATACAAAGGAGTAAACATTTTTTTAAAATTTATTATATTATTTTTAAAAACGATTATAAAATACGACTAATTTGTGGCTCTTTAATATGTTGTTTAATTATCTAAGTTTCGTTTTGTAGATGGTAACGTGCGATAACGAAGGCTCGTCCCTCGGCGGGTTTCATTTGGGTGTTCGCGAAGATGATTCGCGTAGAACTCGTGCACCCAGTGTATCCTCTGTGTCTCTGTATAAACAGAAGATCGACGCATTGTTCGATGACAGTCGATCAGTTACGAGTTTGCCTCAGTATGGGCCCACACCTGATGCTGAAAGAAAAGATAGCAAGGTAACAATGTCCGAGATTATAAAAGTCATGTGTGAGAATCTTCCATTATCTCAGATTCTAGTCAGTACAAGTAAACTAGTAAGTCTACAAATACTACAAAGTTGGTTAATCATCACAATGTGTTTTCAGGTTAGTTTAACACATGACAGCAAGACTACGATATACGAAGATGAGAACAACTATTGTGAAACGAAAATTACAAAGATTAATAACACGGTACAAGATCGTATAGAAAAGATGTTTGCAGATATGGCTGGTGAGCCTCGACAAACTATAGAGAATATCGGCGTCCATTTGTTCAGTGTGCATTATCTAGGGTCAACACCATTACAAAGTAAAGTCACTAGTCTATCTGGACTTCAAACTCCACTTAAAGATTTATATTTTGCATATAAAAGAAATTTTCGTCATAAAAGTGCTTTAACTGGTAAATTAGAAATTTCAAATAGCGGTTTAAAAGTAAGGTATAAAGGAGATAAAGGTGATTTAGAACAACTTAACCCATTCCCAACTATAGCTGTATGGTCTGCTGTAAAATTTGTGGTACAGCATTCAGAAAATAATATGAATGAATTGAGCTACGCATTTGTACCTCTTATTACTGATCCTGATAATGTAGACCGTCATGCATTGTTTAGAACATTGGAAGCAACTGACAAGAAATATATTCTCTCTCACAACGAAAATTCACATTCGCCACTTTTCGCTGTAGTGATGAGGAAGATTGGCGTTGCTAAGCAGCTGGAGTGTCATGGGTTTGTATGTCAAACGACAGAAGACGCTATCGTAATAGCGGCCACGTTATACAAATCTCTTATGTCACATATGAGCCGGCAAGGACATGCAGATAAAAATAAATTAAAAAATCGAAACGGTGTCAGTTGTATGAGCGTAGCCAGTAGTTTACCAGCACATGAAATTCCGTTACGACCTCCACGCAAAAAGCGAAGCACGTCATCTTTAAGTGGCGATAGCGATAGAGCCGATGGGTATTCAGCAAGTGAGTCATTTAGCGAGAAACCTAAATTGGAGAGAAAAGCAATTTCGTCAGAGAATGTATCGATACTTATTTCTTCGCCAATACATCCACTTGAAGCTAAAAGGATAACAGTTGAAGAAGTTAAAGCGAAATTAGATTCAATAAAACATCATACTAGCGGAAGCGAAACTCTAGAGCAAAATAAGCATTTAATAAAAGATATTTTCACTCCTAGTTATCTTAAAGGTCCACCGAAGCCAGAAAGCAGCACCGAATCTTCTGTAAGAAGTAAAGTGTCGGAGAAGATCGAATTATTTAGAGAATTAGAAAGACGAAAAAGCATACAAAGGCCACCGATTTTACCTCCTCCTGTTCCTTTGAAACCACAACAGCTGCCTCCAGACCCACCTAAAGAAACTTTAAGAAGGACACAAAGTGGAAGAAATTCTTTAAGTGAATCAGGAGATATATTGACAAAAGTAGCCATACCACGTTCGGGCAGTTTTTTAAACGCAGGCGGGCTAACTCGATACAAGTCTATAGGACATAGGTACGTATAATTAATGTTTTATTGTTACTGACAAGTGTCAATAATTATAAAAAGTATGAGAAATGAAAGAGGTTAATTTAAATGTCCTATCTGTGTATCATTTTGTTAATTATGATACACACAGTAAAATTTAGGTACCTTACTATAGGAATTTATAATGAATATTAATAATCATTATATATTATGGAACCTGGTATATCCCAATATAATAGAAAATAGTAAATAAATATAATAGAATATAATATAGAAAAAGAATAGAAGTGAACTATTCTTAATAAAGCTTTTGACTCATTATAGTGGGTTTACGTCGAAAACGTTCGATATACGGGAGGTATGTACCCTTGTCCCCTGAGTGTGGTAAGAGGCGACTAAAGGAAATTCCTTAAAATGCCATTGATTATTCAAATACTCCGGGATCAGCATCTCTAAAAATACCGGAACAAAATTTTATAGATCAAGGCCTGCAGCAGTATTTAAGGTTGGATGTATTTGATACTACGATCACCCATCCACTGCCATAGCGCGGTAATTAAACTTAACTTTAACTCGCTGTTATGTATGCATGTAACCTATCTAATGTATCATATACATTTAAGTAACACTCGCATATTCAACTATTTAATGTATACCTGTATGTGTTTACCCATATTTTTTATGTTTATATTTCAAGAACGATAATATCTTTATTACAGAAACAACGGTAAGAAAGGAGGTGGATCGCCTTTAGGATTTAATGAACTTTTTAACGAATTTAAGGTTCAGGAAAATTTACATTCGATGGATGAAATATTGAATGCCATAATAGATCCTGAAGGAATGTCATTTAATGATTTAAAACCTATTTATAAAGAATTTTTATTAAAACTAGCCGTAACACTAACAAAAGATGAAATATTTCAACACAGCAAAGCCATTATGAAAAAGCAAAAGAAAAAATGTTTAAGGCGTAGCAGTATTTTCCAAAGTAAAAGAAAAAAAATTTTTAAAGGAGCAAGTGGACTGAAAATGGTTTTCAAACTACCTTTTGGGAATGATCGTAAGAAAGAAGCTAATCAGCTAAATAATTCAATAGAATTAACAACAGAGAATAAAGAGCCAGTCTCAGAAAGTTCTGTTTCAACGTCCAGTTATGATTTAAGACAGTTTCGACCGAAAGAGCCACCATCTATGCCACTGCCGAAGCGGCAGACTATGCGACAAAGAAAAAGATCTGATAAGATAGTTCATGTGTCCAAGAGGAACGGAAAAGTATCTAGACCGGGAGAAAGAACATCAACATCGGAAGATTCGGATTTTTTAACTCTAAGCAATCGCCTTGGATGTCAAAATCGAAATAGTTCAAGTGGTTACGTTTCATGTTCGGAATGTGAATCGGAAAGTTGCGTAGACCGTTGTTATTGTTCGTTAAAAGCCGATTGCAATGAAAAGTCTTACTGTCCCGCTGTTGATATTAATAAAGACATTCCGAAGACGAGGCTTTCAATTAAAAGCTGTAAAGATTGTTCCAAGTAAGTATTTATTTCGATAAATTAAAAATATTTATGACATGTGCATGTATATGATAATGTTTAACAATGAGATTATTGTATTTTGTGTACAAAAGTTTAAGTTTTGCTGTAAGGAATTTTTATATTATGTAATGATTTATTTTCATCTACGAAAATTTTAAACAAAACAGAATATTTTTCTAAATTCTATAAACTAAACTTGACACTAAATTTTGCATACAAGTAAATGAAAATATTTTAATTCTTATTATTTTTAATTACACAATTTTAGAAAACATTTTGAAAAAAATATTAAATAATTTTGTGATATTTCTGTAAATTTTGTATCTGTGACTTGATCGTGAAGTCTATATCTTAAAATTTCTCTACTTTCATTCGTCTGTGTTTAACAATTCATTTAATTCTAGCAACGACGCGTCTTGGCAAAGAGATTGTGTGGTTTTAATTGCCTTTACTTTATGTTAGTAATTTCTGCAATGGAATTTGTACCTTGTTTGTTTTATATTTATGCTTCACAATATTTAGTGCTTCTTGAACGTAGAAATGAAATGTGTACGGTGATTATCAGAGCGTGCCACGTCCGCAGATCGCGACGCCTTATGAGTAACTGAACCAAATTATAATTATTTACCGTTGACTATGAATTCTTAATTTCACTAGTTTTACTACTCACCTTACTTATTGTAGTAATTTTGATGAGTTTTAATTATTTAAAAACTTTCACCTTTTGTTAATATTGTTAAGTTTTTATGTTTTAGTGTTGCAAATATTCATTAGTGAATGTTTCGCCATGCTTCTGTGTTGAAATTAAATGTGTAAGAAACTTACATGAATGGATAACCTGCTACATTTGTGTAATTAAAATATGTTGTCTATTTTTAATTTTTGTTAAATCACTAAATTCGCATTTATGCAATAGTAATAAGAATCACTCGTGTGGTATTGGCCGTCTTTTCTCGTGGGCGTTGTAAGAGGCGACTGAGGAAAAAGCCTTAAAAATGCAATTAGCTACCGACAGATGGCGGGATAAGCATCTCGAAAAATACCAAACCAAAATTCAGCAGATTGCTGACAAGTAACAGTGTCTGTTGCAAGGTGTCTGGAACTGCGGTCGCCATTCCACTTGCTAAGGCAAACCCTCTCGTACGGTAGAGGTGTATGTCCAGTAGTGGGCTTAACAGGCTGTTATGATGATGATGATGATGAATTAGCGGGGTTCTCATCTTGTCGTGTCAGTAGAGCTTTTTAACCGTGCCTTGGATACCCACGGTAAAGCAATGGGACCTATATAGCTGACACATTGCGTAGAGTGTCACTAAGAATGGCGTTATCAGGCTTGGTCCGTCCATTTCGGATAAGCGCGTTTTAGTGGACTGTGAAGGAAGAATTAGCAATGCTCCCCTTGCTCCGAACCACCAAGGTGGAGTCGCAGTGAAAGTGAAGTTTAAGTATTACGATTCGCCATCCCCTATTCTGATGCATAGTCTGGCGGGGGCCGCCACGTAGATGTGGTTGAGGAGCTTCCGGTGCTCATCTTCAGGGGACTGTCGGTGTTGCGATGCGCTGATCTGACGTATGAATACTCGGCAATTCCATAAGATTAAAAGAAACACCGCATAAGGCGATATAGAATTAGTGATATTGGAAGAACTGATACTCTGGTACCAGGCTTTCCAATATAATTTTATCTTACAATAAGTAGCTAGTCTAGTGTCAAACATTTTCCAAACTTTGGCATTGCGGAGAGACACTGAAATATTTTTTTAAATGATCTGATATTAAGCTCTATGTGGTAGAGTGAAGTGGTTGCCACTACTTAAATAGGCTGGCTCGACCAGAATAGGGCTATCGCCCTGCACAATACCGACGTTAAGTAGAGGCATCTTATGTTTCCGTGTTTCGTCCGGTGAGTCAGGTGACCGGAGGCCCGCTTCAGTTTGAGATATAAGCTGGTCCCGACGATATTTGAAGTGTGTAGACGATCGCAGACTATAAAGAAGCGCTGTTTCTTTCTCAAAAGCCAACAACAAAAGTACAGTTCAAAAGTGTGAAGGTGTTTATTGCTTACTATTCATTTGGGGGCGCTCTTTTTATTTACTGGACGTGGATTCCCATTGCGTTATGATATTGATGACAGTGTTTGACTATGAGTTTTAAATTAATGAATTTAATATGATCATTTAGATAAAGTTTACGATCGGAAAGTAAATAAAATTATATCTTTTCAGAGAGGTGTATGACGGCGACTACAGCTATTGCTCCTGTGATTCTGAGAGTTGTGCTGATAGCAATAAATGCTATTGCAGTAGCCCTCGACGACCTGCAATGCAGAGTTCTAAAAGTCTCGAATATTTGCGAAGTCCATGTCAAAAATCTTATTCGGATCGAATGAAACGTGCGTTTGATGATAATGATTCAAAAGGAAGCAGAGCTAGGTAAGCCTTATATTGCTCTATAAAAAAACGTCGCGCTTAAGAAATTTTCATTTAGTCTGACATATTCTGTGCACATTTACACTAAACAAACTGACATATCAACTTATGGCCCTTGAAGAAATGTCACATATTAGTCTAAATATTTAGCAACACACTAGATCTGTGGTGTGGTGAATATTCGTGGGTTATGACATATTCTGTTGGTCACAACATTACACTACCATTGTTTAAGGTTCTTCTGGCATTTCCATACGTTTTGCACACGGCAAAATATAGCGTTCAAGTTCTTCGTTCCTCTTTAAATCAAACCATTAAGATGTGTAATGAGTCTACCGGTTCTTTTGGCACTCTATAATACACGTCATTAGAAACTTCGCTAATACAAGATTCCACGCAAATGCTTTTAAAAATTACACGATAATATGTTTTATTAAATATTATAATTATGCTGACGAATATTGGTTCGACGACGGTTGAGTATACATTTCCTCAAAAACTTGATAAGATATTAATGATATCCCAATATTTCCATAACAGTTTTTGAGAAACTATCATATCATATTATCCTATTAAATAAAGTATTATAAGCTATAGTAAAATAAAATAAATACATATCTTCACGCAATTCTCAATACAGGGGTCTAGTCTAAACAGTTAAGTCCCTTCGACCCACCTTCCACCGAAGATATTTTCGGGACAACGTGACAGGTGTTTAGCCCGTCGCCGTCTTTATGTCCAAGCCAACGATATAATTCGTACACAAGTTTTTGATAAACCCATTGGTACGAGCCTGGCACCTGGAGATCGAACTCGGGTCTCTTGACTCGAAATTCCAACCACTCAACCACTCGGCTATCGTGACTTACGTGACGTATACATTTCACAAAACTGTAAGAATATACATATTCGTTTGTAGATCGAGTGCAGCATCAAGTAGACGACGTGACGATCGCAATAGACGAGCCCGTAGTTCAGACAACCTTGCGCTGGATTATGAACTGCTGTTGCAGAACAAGCCTCGCGATATGAGGACCCGCAACATGCAACGACTTACGGGTTAGTAAGATCATTTTCATTATAGAAGAGTAAGAAGATATTTATTTTTATTTATTTATTATATATTTTTATTATAATCTTCATAAAAATATATTAAAATGTATTTAATAAATATATATATTCATAAAAATGTATTTAATATATCTTCACGCAATTCCCAATACAGGAGTATACAGAGGTCTAGTCTACACAATTAAGTATCTTCGACCCACCTTCCACCGAAGATATTTTCGGGGCAACGTGGCAGGTGGTGATCCTGTCGCCGTCTTTATGTCCAAGCCAACGGTATAATTCGTACATAAGTTTTAAAAAAACCCATTAGTACGAGCCTGTCACCTGGGGATCAAAGTCAGGTCTCTTAATTCAAAATTCCGACCACTCAACCACTCGGCTATCGCGACTAATATATTATTTAAATGGGATAAATTAAATCTTTTCGATGTAATTTACAGCATAGAAATTAAAAAATAATTGAAAAACTGACACGGAAAATATTTGTAGTTGACATTAAAGTGAGAGGAGACATATTTTTATAAATCGCTATAGAGATATAATTAAAGTGAAAAATACTAAATTATAGGACATATTAAATTTAATGCTGCGATCACTTACTAAAGTAAGGGAGTTTTAGTAAATTAAGTCACCACACAATGTGAATAATGCATATAGAATAATTAAGTTATTGTTTTTGTTTTAGTTCGAAGCACCGGTGCGGGATCCCATGATGCGTTGAGTGTTAAAAAATCAGCAGAAATGGCAGCACTTTTTGCAGACGTTCGGCTTTCTCAAAGAACTGACGTTCGCTCACTGGCTGGTGGGGCGCGGAAGGCTAGGCCACCACCTTTGCCAACTTCTCCTCCACGAGCCGCGCCCCAGATAGCTCGGATGTTTGACCACCGGCCTTTGAGCAGAAACGCTAGTCTAGAAGACACATTGGGATATCTGCCATAGAAGAATATTTAATTCGCGATGGTCTCATTAAAACGATGATAATTACATAATAAATTTAATTTTTATTCAGATCAAAATATATTTTCAGTGTTGACTCGATGTTTACCACAAAAAGCCGCTTTGATGTCACATTTATTAATTTAATATCAGCATTTAAATTAAATGATATTTCTTAGAAACGTGCCTGATAAAATAAAATTTATTTACTTCAAAAAGTTATTAACAAAGATTACTTATATAGTTTATATAAATTCACTACGATTGCATCTTCATTATACAAAGCCGGTCTTGGGTATTGAAAATTTCTGTCACAAATCATCGTTGTTGCTATTGCATTGTTAATATACTACGGTTCAATGCGATTAAATTTTGTGCACGTGGTAATTTGATGGAGCAAATTATACGATTCTTGATTGTTTCGACCTAAAAGTCATTAATTGATCTAGCAATACATTTACTAATAATCAGTCGATTAGCGTTGCAATGCTGTTAATTAATTCAAACAGTATTGAATGTTGTGAGATATATTTTTGATATTTAGTTTAGATTTTACATTTGCGATCAAACTAGAAGCGTGGACCAATTTATTATTCGTTATTTATATCGAGTTTACTTAAACTACTTCATTAACTGTAAATTGCACTATTTGTTTCAAAGGCCTTTGGATTATTTTATGGTTAAAGATGTGATCTGATGTGAATTTGTTTTACTCTTAACTTATTTCAGAAGTATACCACCTTATTATATGAAATAAGGATTTCAATTAGGTATATAGATAACGTTTAAAATATTTAGTCTATGTATGTAGTTATTTATTTACGAAAATAACCTTTATACATAGGTGCAATATATCGAGTCAAGTATTATTTAAGTTGTTGCGATTTATCCGTATTTGGATATTTTTCTTTTTTTTCGATTCGATGACGAAACGACTCTTAAATCAAAATTGTATTTACCTTATGATGATGCAAAACGAAAATATAAAACATGATTGAAATGCTTGGAAAATACTAAATTGATGTGAAATTTCCTGATTAAATTTTTGCTAATTTATGCATCACGATGTCAGTCGAATAATAACAAATAGTCCAAAATAAATTTGTAACAAAATATAATATGGAATAAGGTTTTATACGAATAAAACGTTAAAAAGACGTTGAATAGAAGTCTTCAAAATTATAGAATTTTGTTTTATACATGTGAAACAAAAGCATTTGTGGGAAGCAAGATGTTTTTGTTATAAGGTCGTTTCGTCAATGATTTAATGTTTTAACTATTCTTAGTACTAGCGATATGTCACTTGTATTATTAAACGTGCAATATTTTAAATATTTTTTCTCATTAGATAATTACAAGTTTCTTGTAGTGTGCAATAATAAAATAATGATCTGTAAATACATTGTCTAATGATGTAAAATAAATTGTATCTGTCAAGTGATTGTCTGTTTTTAAATTTTGTGAAATTCCTGATATGTTGATTTTTTTATTTCATTCCAATTCCATTCTACATTTAATGAGAATGTTATACGGGACGGATAAGGGACAAGAGAATAAATTGAATAAGACAATGGCTACCAATATACTGTGGAATAATTAACTCGATTGATATTATCAAGAAAAAAAAATGGAAAAAATTATTACACCAAAAATAAAAGATAGAAGCGATTAAGATTCGTGGCGTCCGGTACTGGTGACTGGCGTCGTCCCTTTTCAAAGTTGTGGCAAAACATCCCCACTGGCCTTTGTCCCTCTTAGAGGCCTCAACCTCTTTGACATCCAAACATGTATGCAAAGAGTAATAATGTATGTATTTAATCATACAAGATTTGATACCATATAGCCATTAGAGTTCATTAACTTTTTTACCCAACGGTTGTATGTTTTTTACCTCACACAAGATGCCATATTAATTTGGTTTCAGAAACAATTTAAAAATCTAAGTTCTAATTTATGTAAGATTGAAAATGAAATGAAACCTAAGACACTGCTCTTAAGCAGAAAACAACGTTTTTCAGATTGATTCAACATGCGTCACGATTATCGCGTGATTCCGATTATCTTCTATTCTCTCTCTTCATCTAGACACTCATTAATCGGTATGTCATGGATTTACAATAATTCTTGGCAAGAGGGCTACCAACGGCTGCGTAAATCTGTATTGTGACTGTGAGTTCAGTCAATAAGTTGCCTCTACGCACCCACTTATAGAGTTTACGTCAAGACTACACGACTCACATAAGTTAACTTAAGAAATGAAAACAGAGGCCATAAATCTAAGAAAGAAGAAGAAGTTAACTTAATGAAATTTTGCTGTGTTGCACAAGCCTTCGTACTGCTGTGGATTTTTATCTGCCGTTGTGCCTATGTATGTAAAGAAATAAAAAAAAATGTTGTAGCCACTTCTAAAACATATTTATGTAGGCTTTGCTACTTATAACCAAAATAGCGCATTTTCAACTTGCCCTTTATCAATAAAGTCATCTATCATCTATTTAGTATGATTTAGTATTTTCCGAGAGGGTTATCTCGACATCTGTCGGTAACCTTCGCATTTAAGAAAATTCTTACAAACATGTTTAGTTTTATAGCACCTACGGAAAAAAGCTTACGCAGATATAATAGTCACGATATCCGAGGGATTATTTCCTTAACGGCCTAGAAGCCTACTTCAGGACACAGTCTTGTAAGCACTCACTAAGAGGTGCGGAAGGGAGGTAATCGAAGTGTGAGATCGTGTAAGTTCGTATGAAAAGAGGTGGGAGAAGTTAGAAAATGCTTAACGGGATATTTAACACGATAAGATAAAAGATAAATAAATTTATCGCTTTGCTACAACAACTTTAAAGTTGAAGTTGGAAACATTTAAAATCATTACGAACCATGACAGTATAATAAGTTAAACAGAAACTCCTAATTATAATAATGATTTATTAACATCCCACAATTATAGTGTTATCGTCTAAACATTACGGGCCATTTAACAAACAATTTTGTCACTGGTTCATAGTTTTACCCAACGTGAAATAAAACAATTATTCATACATACATCAATAATCTTATTTACTAATTCAATAAATCTCATTTAGAATATTTCCTTAAATTCGAAGAGATTAACATTTTTTAAACCTTATTCATATGTCAATATCTAATTTCTTTATATATTAAAACAAAAACATTCTACAATATACGTACTTTATATTTATATAATTATTAGTTATTAAGGACTGTAATATAATTTATATTTACATGTAATGTATCAATAACTGCATATGAGTATTAAATTTTATGAGTTTAATATATGCAGACTGCATCTTATATTTTATTAGTTCAAATGGTGTTACCACAATAATAAAGAAAACTGAATATAAAATAAAACAGTCGTAGTCATATATAGTTTGTTAATATAATCCTTACAAAAAATTGTAACGAATTTATTGTTAATATTTGTTTACGAGAAATTTATTAAATGGAAAGATTAACAACAAGAAATATTTAGTCACCTTCACTAACATCACCAGTTTGAGAGGTACTACCAGGCATTTGGTTTGATTAAGATTTTGCACCGTCTTATATTAGCACAGTATATGATAATAAAAGAGGTTTGTTTCATAATTTATTTTAAGATTGTTAAAAATTATAATTCAATACACCTACTTATTATAACACACATGACAATCCCTTGATTGCTTGTTTGATGTTGACTTTAGTAGTATAACTATATATCTATTTTCAATAGTACAATAATACACTTTATGGCAAGCAGAAAACTCTGTAATTCTGCACGCAATGGAGGCATAATTCTTTATTATGAATATGCCAGTGACTGTCAAACGTTAAATTGAGTTTATTTTTGAGTAAAATTTAACTCAAATTTTCGAACGCTTCCATTAAATGTGAGGACCGTTGAGTTTATTAATTTCTGGCCTATGTCATATATTTGCGACTTTTAAAGTTATACAATGGCATTTCAGTAAGGCCGTACAGTACCAAGGCGACCCCTGGGTATTGGCTCCGCGTAACTATGGCGAAACTTTGTTGGTTGGCGATCAGCCAATTCACGGAAATCTCTGTATTCTCTATCATAATATCGATCTCTATCTCCTTCAGGATAAGATGGACGCTGTTCATCTAATAAACGTGAACGACTGAATGCACGTTGCCTGTCCGTCCAATCTCTTCGCCTATCCTCTAAAACGGGTTCAATGATTTCATCTTCCTCTATACGCCGATCCAACTCCCGTCTTTCTCTGTATCTGTCAATTTCGTCTCGATGCGGCTTGGGCTCGATTCTGTTCAAATACTCCTCGGTACCGTACTCATATCGCTTCAGATCGTCGCGTTTCCGGCCGACTCGTGGAAGTCTTTCAATTTCTCTGTGGCCAAGATCAGTTGCATCGATGTCACGTACCCGTTCAATATCCTTGCGCCGCTCCGGCTCCCTGTGAGAACGTTCTAAATCCCGATGAGAACGTTCAGGTTCTCGGCGAGAGCTCAATTCTCGGTGCCTCTCTTGTCGCTCGTCTCTTCTTTCTTCCTCAGGGGAAGAAGTCGAGCGACTATTTCTCTCTAACATACTCCTTCGCATAGCCATATGTTGCTCTAATTCCCGATTGAATCTCTCCCTTTCCAAATTCATGAATTTCTCTTTTGCGACGTTGAAGCGATCTTTGGGTGAAGTCTCTGCGATTTTCAGGCTGCCCTCGCTGGCTCCTCGCTGAAGTTTACCAAAGCGACGATCCTCGACCCTGTCAATGCTTCGGTTGGAGGGTTTAGTTTCGGCGACGTATCTCCGTCTGTACACGTCTGTAGGCAGGGTATCCTCGGAGTATTTGTCTGGTTTTTCTTTGTTTACGCGTTCAAGAGATTCGTGACGGAATCGTCGTTCAAAGGTCGCATCTCGGAAAGGAGCGAGTTGGTCGCGGTACGGTTCATTGAAGTCATCGTTATAGGTGGGGGCGCGGTCGTAGTTGCGGGGGGATAGTGTGCGGCGCGGCGGGGAGGAGCAGCGCGGGGGGGAGGCGCGACGTGGTGACGAAGCGCGACGTAACGGTGACGCCTCAAAAGCCTCGTGCATCATATACGCTGTACTCTCTGCCCAGTCCTCCTCTGGAATAAACAGACAGATAATGAAACTTGACTTGAAAAAATAAAAATTACAAAAATATGTATAAGTAACACAACTTTACATTTATACATATTCTTTACTTCTATACTGTTTACCTCGAAGTTTGCACAGAATTAAAAATACCAAGCAGGGTATGTCAAAAATATAAATTACATGACTAGCTATTACAGAGCCTGTAAAATTCACTGCAGAACAGGTCCTTCCCGTGAGGAGAATATTTCATAATCACCAAGCTTGCTGCCTACTCTGCTGCCCGACACCGATCTGTTTAATTTTGGTCTGGTATTTTTAGTCGAAATGGTAACTGCGCCATAGCCATGGCCATTGCCAAGGCTTTTCTCTTAGCCGCCTCTTGCAACACCCATGGGAAGAAATGAGGTGGTAAATTATTGCGCCGATAATATACAGCAAAACATGATGATTTATGTATATGATTAAAATAAGTTATGAATTAGGTTCTTTCAAATATTCCTCATTACTTGAAGCTCTTACGAGGAAAATGTTCTCTGCCTACGCTAAAACATTTGCATGATCTTAGCATAGTTAGTTGCTCTCATAACCTACTTTATTTTGGCTGGAAGTATAGAAACAAGTTTCAGCTTGACCTAATGTCAATCTTCACTTTTACGTATAACGGGATTTGGACTCATCTTCGAAATTCCTTTTCATAGTTATTATGTATGAAAAACGAAATTGACATAGAAAGGAACCTGTCACAGTCCCACGTTTGGTTTAATTGTTTACGAGCGTTTAAATGTTTAAGGTGTGTCCACATAACGGAGATTAAGAGATGAGTGAATGGTGTAAAACTGCGATATGCGAAACAAGTTTTATAATAGCAGGAATAAATTGCAAAAATGTGAGGATAATTGTTGTAATTACATGGGAATGAAAAACATGAGTACAATGTCTCACTATTAACAAAATTAGATGAGATATCCAAAAATTGTACATAAATATTATTATTTTCTGGCAACCTCTAAATATTACTTCTGTTCTCAAAAGCAGGTATAATTTTTTTATATATTTTACATCACTACTTCTTTGTCTGTCTGGTACATTTCTTCGAAGATAAACAACATTGTTAAATTATGCAAATTAAGGAAAGGGAGAAACGTTCAACATGTGATGAATTCCTAATATTGCAAGCACAAACCGTCTGTCTAATGTTAGTTTGATGTAAGTTTGATTCTGAGTAAAAGAAGTCCAAAAAAATATCAAATATAAACCAGAAGAATGTAATTTGAATCTATGACGCATTTTCACAGCTACTTGTATATCTGGCGACAGAAAGTGATAGCTATACTTCCGCATACAAAAAAAAATGCGAGCCATCCATATGTGGGCGTAAGAAAGTAGCCAAACCACATAAAAATTGATTTCATTTTCTATTAATCTTCAAAAAAAGGATGTTCATAATAAGCAGAAATAAGAATTTGTTGAATTTTATAACCGTAATCTAATGTCTTGTTTCATATAAAAAGCATAATATACTCTTTCGTTCTATACAAACGAAGCTGTTATTTTATTCAATATAAAACAATGAATATGCTATAATTTAAGGGTCTCTTATTTTTACCCCACCAAACACTTGAGTATAATATTTCTTTGTGTGAGTATGAATTTTATTTATTCGTTTTATTTGTTCGTTCGTTTTATTTGAAAATGTATATAGGTAATTCTCATGCTAGCGGGTCTGAATAAAAACAAATATTTTAGATAACACCTAAAACAGCGTTGACGTAATCATTGATTGCTTGGTCACGACTACAATGATGGCATCAACAGATTATTTCCAAAATAGAAACAAAAAACATCTCTCATACGTATTTAATATCAAAAAGTCCTTGAATTATATAAATCTTCAATGAGTTCTCTACTAAAGGTATTCTTTGCTGTAGTATTCTTCTAGAGATTTTATTTCGTTGTTTCGAGCATTACACATATGTGTCACACTCGTACATGGGTAGCTAATTTATTCTCTCTATAACGTTTATAATTTTCTATTTGATGGTTTTTAACTATTTAAACATCGGTAAGTAGTTACACTGCAATAACTTGTTCCTACTATGTAAGAAATACAATGTTAATCATGACAATAAATACATTTCTTTTAAATATACTCGTAAGACACGAATCTCTTTTATATTCATTTTCATATTCCGCTACATATCAACTCAGCCAGTCAGTTGATTTTTTGAAATCTTTTATAACATAATAGCAAAACATCCTAATATCCATTCTTTTTACAAGGCTGAGGATGATGTGGTTATATAATAACAGAACCTGAAGCGAAAACATGTCCATCAAGTCTTTCCAGCTTAAATCTGATGACGTCACTTCACTTAAAATTCTTCGAACTTCTTAGACTACAAACGAATGCATTCGCATGTACATTGTGCAAAATTTATTTATTAACTCACGAAAAATACGGAGCAGGTTCTCAAGTTAACACGTTTTTTTTCTAAGTATGACCGCATACATTTTTACATAGTAGTCCGATTTAGACAATTCTTTTTATGTTGGATAATTTGTTGAAACAAAAACGAGCTGGATCTGTTGATTCTTTCGTTTGTATTTTGTATTATTGACATTTTGGGCATAACTATTTATGACTCTGAATATTGATTTACCATCAGCGTTGAAGATACTGTTGACTTTAAACGAGTGTTTATAAGGTCCACAAAAATCACAATAATTTTATGTGATCGTAATAGTGATTTAGATAATCATACCGTATTGTTTTTACAATTTAAGAATATAATATTTATGATTCTGTCATAACATTAGTCTATGTTAGTCTTTGCAAGGTGATTTTTTTAAAAGCCACAACAGTCATTTATTAATAATATGTTATTTATAAATATATTATATTTTAAAAACAATGCAATAACACGTTAAAATGATTTATTTGCCAGCTTTTAAAAAGTGTCAATACTAATAATTTACTATAGTACTATACCAAAAATCGTGCGTGTCGTGAGTATCAACGACATATCGTTGTATACATGATGAACGTATTTAAATATCATAATAGGCACTACGTATTTATTTAGAATACATTGGATGTTTCCTTATTAGTACTATGCTGATTATATAAATAAGATGTAGACGAGTGTTAGACTAATATGATGGAAAATCTAAAAAAAAAAATACAAAAAAAAATCTAAAAAATTGTGACAGGATATAATCAGATAAGCACTAAAGGTAAATGAAAAACATAAAGAGTGAAAAACTGAATGTCTACTCTAGAAGATGTTTAAAACGTTTGTCTATGAAACAACGAAGTACCTGGTATCTTGACTTGAGAAATTGGTTACAAAGCTCTCCTTCTGATTCTGGATAAGGTGAAAAAGTGATGAGAAAATTTTGTTTCAAATTTAGAGGTATAACGGAATCATTTAACGCCTATTCGAAAGCTTTTTGATGTTTTGAAAAAAATCACTAGTCGCAGATTTAATAAAAAAATATCTTCACGCCATTCCCAATACAAGAATAGATAGAGGTCTAGACAATTAAGTCCTGTCGTAAATAATATACGTGGGTCGACCACGTATATTATTTACTTTTAAATACAATTATCTCTGTTCTTAAGTCACAGGTAATATTTTTAAACTAGATAATATAACAATGAAAATTCGCTTATTATGGCTCAAAAATATTCATATCATATATAATATCCATACATATGAAATAGCTCATATTATTATATTTATTACAGGTTGATTAACACATTGCCAGATAAACACTAGACGTACTCTGACTTGACCAATTTGGTCTGAAATATCAGACCAATATAATCAGATCGAAGATGGGAGGTGCGAGTGGTCTGATACTGCGATCGCCAATCCGCTTGCCAAGCGTGCGATTATATTTTTTTTTTATAGAAAAGGGAGGCAAACGAGCAGGTGGCTCACGTGATGGTAAGTGATTACCGCCGCCCATGAACACCCGCTATACCAGAGGCATAGCAGATGCGTTGCCGGCCTTTGAGTGCCCCCCCGCCACAGAATTATGTATACACAGAAATATGTAACAGGCCGTTATGTATGTGTGTATGTACTCTGACCGATTCATCAGACGCTCACAAAAGCCTCTGGGTCCGTAACGTCCTGTGGAGAATTAAGTCCCTGTAAAAAGAGTCCATACTACCTTTAGGACAGGAATAAAAATTAATAACTACTAACCACTAGTACTATGATTATCATGCTGCCTCGTGTAGTCGTTTCTTTCAGGCGACGGTGCCAAGTCACTGCCGATACCAGAACTACCTCCTGAAGACTCCAGCTTGCGTCTTGCGTTGACACCTACGATGTTTTGGTTGAGACATCTACGCGTGTCGATGTTGCTGAGGTTGCCCTTTTGACGGTGAACCGTGTCGTAGTCTCTTGGAGGTAGCAGTATAGGGCTCTTGCCTGGAAATTACGACTATGTTTGTAGCGAATTATATTTTGGCCGTTATGTATTTTTAACTAGTGTCTAATAATAATAATAATCTGTTATTAATGTCAGCCATAGTGTTATCATGATTAAACCAAGAGTCAGTAAGTGTGTTTATGTTATTATATTTAAAAATTAGAATAATCTATTTTTTCTAAGGCTTTAAGTGAAGTACCAAACGACAGGAGAATCGCAATATTTACGAAAAAAAAAGAAAGAAATTCCTAAAAAAATATGCTACCACTTATTAACTTCCTAATCTTACGATAATAATCCCTATTTTCATAAAAATTTATAATCAGGTTTTATAATTTAAATTCAAATATTTTAAAAAATCGTATTTTTTGATTCTTGAATAGAAACAATGCGCTTTGTTGAACTGGTAACCTATGTTTTTACGTATATTTAATTCGGGTATGGTTTAGGTGGTTTATGTTATTAATAATTGGGTGGATACGTATTCTGAAGAGTAATTGAATATTCTTTGCAATTCCTATACATAAAAGTGTTTACGTTGCTCAAATTAACTGTAGAATTTCGCCAAGCGACTGCAATGGTATTAAGCAGGGAAATGTATCCTACAGGTATGTTCCTACATGATTAGGTTTTTGGTTATAATATAGGAATAAAAGAACAAAGAATATATAGTAAATACTTTTGTTCTCAGTTATTAAAGCAAGTCAAAGAGATTTTACAATATGCACCATTTTTGACAATAAGGATTCCTTATTACCTATGTAAAGTAGTAGTTTTTTTATGCAGCTTGACTCCAATAACAGCTGCCGTCTTACAATACACATACATGCCGAATTACATGATCTGATAACTCTTACACAGTAAATATCGTTAAAACACTCAATTATTTGAGTACCATTTTACCGAACATTCGATGAATTAGCAGTATATTTGGCCAACTTAATTATGAACCAGCCGAGTATGCCGAATACGGAATATAAAATAATAAGTCCAGAATATTAGGGCCATCCATATTAAAATCACTAAAGCACGCAAGCACTTAATTATTAAATATAAGTTAATATATTTATACTTTTGTTATAACTGTATGCTTCATAAAAGTTTGCATACCTACAAAGGCAAATAAGATATTTTTCTAGTGCCTGTGTTAAGTAATTAAATAAATAATTAAAAATACAGATAATACAGACAACATTGCTGACTTAGATAGCCATAATAATAAATAAACTACCCATAAATAATAATATATTAATTGATTTTGAAATGCAATAAATAATCATAATAGTGATAAATAATCTAAATCATTAATCATTTTTATAACATAGCCTGAATATTAAATATAGTACAATACTATCATTTACAACAATAATACAATACAATAATAATAAATGTAATACAAACCCATTCAAGCGTGCAAGTGCCAAAAATCTACATCGAAGCAGCAACTAGCTAATCGAATTAAAAGAAAATATCACTAACCTAGTCCCTTTTTACCTGTTGACAACTTCTGTTTCAATTCGGCAGCTAAACTGTCGTACAGATTAGCGACGCACCGGTCTTCCGTGCTCCCGGAATCAGATTCTCTAGACACTTCACTACCCAGTGAAGAGTCTGGCGGCTTCTTTGAAGGCAAAGCACCGCGCATCTGTAATTTCCGTTCGATGTCGGCAAATTTCTTTTGATTTTCAGGTCTATCTATCAGCGCTTGGAGGTGCGTGTAGAGCATCTCAGCGGTGTGGTCCGAGTCGCATCTGTAAAACAAATTTTGTTTAAAATCTAGTTGAACTGCTGACATTTAAGATGGCAATAAGGATGTTGAATTCATGTTTCGAATATCAGAATCTTGTTACTAGAGTTCGTATAGCAACGGATTTCGTAAAGAAATATACAAGAAGGCTCGTTTTGTCACGACATCCGGTAATTATTGGATGATCACTTAATTGTTACTTTTTTATACTTTATATAGATAATAAATAAATATCTTCATGCAATCCCCAATACAGGGGTAGACAGAGGTCTAGTCTAGACATATAAGTCGTTTCGACCCACTTTCTACCGAAGATATTTTCGCGACAATGTGACAGATGGTGAGCCCGTCGCCGTCTTTATGTCCAAGCCAACGATATAATTCGTACATTAGTTGTTTTAGTTAGTAGACCTCTGTCTACCCCTGTATTGGGAATGGTTTGAAGATATTCATTTTAGTTTTCTTAGTTTATTTCGATAATATATTAAACTCGATGAATTTAATTCGTCGTTACATCATTATATCGTTGCTCTGTTGAACGAAGTGGTATCAATATGTCAATAGAGACAGGGTCCGTCCTCCAAAGTATTGTGCCTACTATGTGAATGTCAAAGTTGAAAGATTCTAAAACAAGGCCACTTGTCACTTTGCGTTTAGTAACGCATCGTTTGTCTGATACGTTACAGAATGTGCGAATAACGATAATATTGTTTTTATACATTAGGAAGTCAAGAGTTCCATATATTTAAAATATTTAAACATTATTTAAGCAATGTAAAAAAACAAGTCGTGTTTGACTCACGGTGGTATTTTATGAAATGTTGATGGTTCGCGTTTTTTTTCCAGTAACATTACGAGTTTGTTTTATTACTTGATACCTCAATCGAAAAGTCAATGCTAACGTCCAAGTAATAAAAAATACGAAAAAACATTACAAAAACAGGGTTGTAAAATTTACAAAATTCCTAAAATTTTTTTACTGGAAAATAAAATAATATCAAATACAGGGAATATTTAAAAAGAAATATACAAGAAGGCTCGTTTTGTCACGACATCCGGTAATTATTGGATGATCACTTAATTGTTACTTTTTATACTTTATATAGATAATAAATAAATATCTTCATGCAATCCCCAATACAGGGGTAGACAGAGGTCTAGTCTAGACATATAAGTCGTTTCGACCCACTTTCTACCGAAGATATTTTCGCGACAATGTGACAGATGGTGAGCCCGTCGCCGTCTTTATGTCCAAGCCAACGATATAATTCGTACATTAGTTGTTTTAGTTAGTAGACCTCTGTCTACCCCTGTATTGGGAATGGTTTGAAGATATTCATTTTAGTTTTCTTAGTTTATTTCGATAATATATTAAACTCGATGAATTTAATTCGTCGTTACATCATTCTATCGTTGCTCTGTTGAACGAAGTGGTATCAATATGTCAATAGAGACAGGGTCCGTCCTCCAAAGTATTGTGCCTACTATGTGAATGTCAAAGTTGAAAGATTCTAAAACAAGGCCACTTGTCACTTTGCGTTTAGTAACACATCGTTTGTCTGATACGTTACAGAATGTGCGAATAACGATAATATTGTTTTTATACATTAGGAAGTCAAGAGTTCCACATATTTAAAATATTTAAACATTATTTAAGCAATGTAAAAAAACAAGTCGTGTTTGATTCACGGTGGTATTTTATAAAATGTTGATGGTTCGCGTTTTTTTTTCCAGTAACATTAGGAGTTTGTTTTATTACTTGATACCTCAATCGAAAAGTCAATGCTAACGTCCAAGTAATAAAAAATACGAAAAAACATTACAAAAACAGGGTTGTAAAATTTACAAAATTCCTAAAATTTTTTTTTTACTGGAAAATAAAATAATATCAAATACAGGGAATATTTAAAAAAGGAAATCTGAAAATTAAGAATATTTTAAGAAAGTTTTTTTTAAAATATTTTGTTTTAAATTCAAAGCTGAAATGTCCGGTACATCATAACATAATATATTTAATATGATAAGAAAAATGTTTAAGTTATGCAATAAGAACGGTGACTTGCACTTTCTAACATTTTCTTGTAAAAAGCGCATAAATATTATCACCCGACATTGCAACATCTAAATGAGGCGTTTCGTTATAATTTACTTATATTCTTATTTAAAATCGTCTCCATTTTAAATAAAATGCAGATACATCGCTAATTCGTTTCAAACTAATGTTTATCATATATTAAATTTCTATAACTTTTATTGGTTACACTATTTAAGATACTTCACTAATTGATTAATACACACAGTCGAAAACATAGATAATTTATATAAGCGGTTAAGTGCAGATTATAAAAAAATATAAAAAGGAAGAAAAAATAGCAACCGATATGATAGTTACATCACTAGTAACTTATGCGAATGATAGCCATCGAAATGTTTGATGCAATCGCATAGCTTGTAAGCACCACATGGGCGTAACAACAATCAATCAAGACAAGAATTTGCATAAGATGTAATAGGAATGTTTATTTCGTTTATAACTGATGAACTTTAAAAGCAATATTAATATAACTTGTATGAGATTGAATGAAAACCGAGCTTAATGGTGATAATTTTGAAGCTGGTAAACTCCTTCTCTTCTTAGCTCAATACTACATTCGTACCGATTTCTCCATGGAAGATTGGCGTACACATCGGTTTTCAAGGTGTCGCCAGCTGTGGGGTCCCGGGTTCGATTCCCGGTCGGGTTAATGTAGAAAACACCTTTTGTACATTTTCTTGAACAGGGGTGTTTGTGGTACCTTCGTTGTTTTGGATTCCATAATACAAGTACTTAAGCTTCTTACTTTGGGAACAGAGAACTGAATGTTATATTGTTCCTATCAAGGAACGTATTTCTGCTTCAAAATAGCAGAAGTAACAATGTTTGAAGTGTAAATCCAGTGTAATGACGAGCTATGAGAGCTTCAATGGGGATATCGAAGTTTTTTGGGCGTTATGGGCTTGAGTGTTATTTACCGTCATTTGAATTATTAGGTCGGTTTTTTTGACTAATTCCATTAACAAAAATTCAAATCGGCAATAGGCAGTATATCACCTGCATGTTTTTAAAAATAGTTCCCGGTGACAGGTTGGTTAAAAGGGCTTCATTGTCTAGACCTCTGTCTACCCCAGTACTGGCAAAAAGCGTGCAGATAATCATTCAAAGTTAGTTATTAAACTACTAGTACAAAGAATTATAAAGAATATTTTATGATTACATTTAAATTTAGTCAATACAACAATTAGACAATCAAATTAGACAATAAATAATTCGATGTATTGTTTAAATACTTTAATAGATAATTTGAGAAGGTGTAAGTTAACACTTAGTTAAATTACATTACTCACTTATTACTCATTAATACGCAAGTTCGAATTAGATAGCTAGTATAAATAAATAAACATCGTGAGAATGCGTAGGTAACCCGAAATTAACATTTATTAGTTTATGATTTAACCGCAATTAATACACTAATGATATATGCTTCTATTACACTACTGAATAATGAAAAAAGAACGCAAAAAGCTTGTAGAAAAATACACATGTATTATAGTGATACTTTTATACAACATAACATATGACATTTGACGACCTCTGTGGTCGAGTAGCGCATACATCGGTTTACATAGTGTCGCCAGCTCTGAGGTTCCGGGTTCGATTACCGTCATCGTTAATCTAGAAAACACTTTTTCTACATTTTCTGGGTCTGGGTCTAAACTACCGGTCACATAACTTTAATACAGTTTATTTAATGAAGCATACAACTTTATAAATTACTATTTTATATTGAAACTATGATAAATAAACTATTCAAAAACATATCCTGATATCTTTAACAACTTTTTGTTTAAAATATATTGTGAATTTTCAAATTTAATTAAGATTTAAATACAAAAAAAAAAAAGTTAGACTTACTGGTGTTTACTGGTGTGCAACTTGATACATAATTGTTGGCACTTAAATGAAGGTGTCATTTCAATTTACACTTAAAATCTAAACAACTAATTTTAGACTAAAATATTCCGACAATATATATACAATTAAATAGCTAAATTACCGTCGAAGCTGTATGGTTACTTTATCGTTTATTTTAATCTGACGTATAATAATTTTAATATACTTGTTATATTAAAACCTAGTTTCAAAATTGTTTCTGTGTGCAACTGTTTAATACATTTTAAATTAGTGCGTCTTTAACTTATATTTAAATTTTATGATTTTGGTAAGGATATTTTTCAAATTATCGTGTAGTGCGTACGTACGTAGTAACCTAAAGTAACTAGGGTATCGTCAATCGAAACTAATATATGATCTCTGTAACTTTTTCATACGTAAAAGAATTTTTAAATAAAATATTTAAAAACATAATATTTAAACAATAGAACTATGGTCTGATCGTTTAGAATCGTAATAGTTTATGTAGAAAACACCTTTTGTACATTTTCTTGAACAGGGGTGTTTGTGGTACCTTCGTTGTTTTGGATTCCATAATACAAGTACTTAAGCTTCTTACTTTGGGAACAGAGAACTGAATGTTATATTGTTCCTATCAAGGAACGTATTTCTGCTTCAAAATAGCAGAAGTAACAATGTTTGAAGTGTAAATCCAGTGTAATGACGAGCTATGAGAGCTTCAATGGGGATATCGAAGTTTTTGGGCGTTATGGGCTTGAGTGTTATTTACCGTCATTTGAATTATTAGGTCGGTTTTTGACTAATTCCATTAACAAAAATTCAAATCGGCAATAGGCAGTATATCACCTGCATGTTTTAAAATAGTTTCCGGTGACAGGTTGGTTAAAGGGCTTCATTGTCTAGACTTCTGTCTACCCCAGTACTGGCAAAAGCGTGCAGATAATCATTCAAAGTTAGTTATTAAACTACTAGTACAAAGAATTATAAAGAATATTTTATGATTACATTTAAATTTAGTCAATACAACAATTAGACAATCAAATTAGACAATAAATAATTCGATGTATTGTTTAAATACTTTAATAGATAATTTGAGAAGGTGTAAGTTAACACTTAGTTAAATTACATTACTCACTTATTACTCATTAATACGCAAGTTCGAATTAGATAGCTAGTATAAATAAATAAACATCGTGAGAATGCGTAGGTAACCCGAAATTAACATTTATTAGTTTATGATTTAACCGCAATTAATACACTAATGATATATGCTTCTATTACACTACTGAATAATGAAAAAAGAACGCAAAAAGCTTGTAGAAAAATACACATGTATTATAGTGATACTTTTATACAACATAATAATATGACATTTGACGACCTCTGTGGTCGAGTAGCGCATACATCGGTTTACATAGTGTCGCCAGCTCTGAGGTTCCGGGTTCGATTACCGTCATCGTTAATCTAGAAAACACTTTTTCTACATTTTCTGGGTCTGGGTCTAAACTACCGGTCACATAACTTTAATACAGTTTATTTAATGAAGCATACAACTTTATAAATTACTATTTTACATTGAAACTATGATAAATAAACTATTCAAAAACATATCCTGATATCTTTAACAACTTTTTGTTTAAAATATATTGTGAATTTTCAAATTTAATTAAGATTTAAATACAAAAAAAAAGCTAGACTTACTGGTGTTTACTGGTGTGCAACTTGATACATAATTGTTGGCACTTAAATGAAGGTGTCATTTCAATTTACACTTAAAATCTAAACAACTAATTTTAGACTAAAATATTCCGACAATATATATACAATTAAATAGCTAAATTACCGTCGAAGCTGTATGGTTACTTTATCGTTTATTTTAATCTGACGTATAATAATTTTAATATACTTGTTATATTAAAACCTAGTTTCAAAATTGTTTCTGTGTGCAACTGTTTAATACATTTTTAAATTAGTGCGTCTTTAACTTATATTTAAATTTTATGATTTTGGTAAGGATATTTTTCAAATTATCGTGTAGTGCGTACGTACGTAGTAACCTAAAGTAACTAGGGTATCGTCAATCGAAACTAATATATGATCTCTGTAACTTTTTCATACGTAAAAGAATCTTTAAATAAAATATTTAAAAACATAATATTTAAACAATAGAACTAAGGTCTGATCGTTTAGAATCGTAATAGTTTATGTAGAAAGACACAAGGTGTCTCATACAGTCATATCGGTTTGTCAAGCGTAACTATTAAAAATAAACAAATACATAACTAAATAGGGACAACATCACATACATTACTCTGAACCCAAAGTAAGCAGCTAAAGCACTTGTGTTATGGAATCACAAACAACGAGTGCTCCATAAACAAAAATGTAGAAAACTTTTTATACAAATTATAATAGGTATGACTTTGACGACCTCTATGGGTGAATGGCAAACGCCTGGTGCGTTTTTATAGTGTTGCCAGCTCTGAGGTCCCGTGTTCAATTCCCGAACCGGTTAATGTAGAAAGCCTCTCTATATTGTCTGGGTGTCTGTCGTAACCTGGCTGTTACTGATTCCATAACACAAGTGCTTTAGCTACTTTGGAATCAGAGCACTGCATGTGATTTTGTCCCTATATATATGCACGTTTTGATAAATCACAAGAAAAAATAATAATTCATAACAATAAAAAGTCTGTAAAACAAAAAGGTGCAAAATATTCATGACTTATTTCTTAACTTATATAATTTTAAATCTTTGTTTAAGGTTAATAAACATATTATAACAGAATAAATAAGTAAATAAGCGATCAAATAATGATATGAAGAAAATAAATTAATGCTCATGTAAATAAACAATTGAACAAATATCAGTCTAAACTACGTAACATCCTGCTCGCACCTTCTGATTCATTCAATACGTAAATGTCAAGGTTTACGCTGCAGTTGCTATTAATTTAAGCATCTTTATTTTTTTAATAATATTTCGTAATATCATACCGTACCCCAACATAATGTTTTCACTTGCTGACGTAAGAATTTACGACCCCTGTTTCCCGTGGGTGGAGTACTACACGACTAAGTCGATTTCAACATGTCAATGGCAATCGATAGATGGCGGGATAACTATCTCGAAAAAAAAACATAGAGTAAAAGATCAGACCGATGACGGTAACAGCGTAATAGGCGGTTAAGTAAGTACTTAACCGGTGATGAGCAGTAGCATCAGTGCCAGGTTTCTGGTACAGCTGTTGCCAATTCACAAGCCAAGCGTGGTAATTTTGGAAAACCCTCCTTAGGGAGAGGCCTGTTGTCCTTCAGTGGATTTTATGGGTCGGTAAGTAAGAAAAATGAATGCCTGTCTAGAGGGAAAAGAGACAACATCTAAACTTGACCAGTGCAGTGAAACTGCTTCACTGTTTTATAAGTTTTTTTTTAAGTTATGACGATAATTTCAAAGGCTTATTAAACTACAGCCAGTGTATATTGGTAGAGGAGTTAGGTTATAGAGGTAGAGGTAGTGGGTTCGAATCCCGCCCATGTCAGTAGAAATTTTAAAAACATTTTTCTCTTTAATTTAATAACAAAGTTCAGCATAATTTATATGTTTTAAAATCAATTAAAAAGAGCGTAATTGTATTTATTTTAATTATTATAACTGTACAACACTTTAGTATTCTTATTCTTATATTAAAAATAGGTAATAATTTTAAATGCTTTGAGGACCTTTAAACAAGGAACTGCTTATCTTATACTTGGAGATGAGAATAAAAGACGTGATTGTTATCGTTCTTTGGCATTAAGATTATGCTTGTGTTTACTTGAAAGCTGTTGAGAAAGCTTCAAACTTTCTACATGTGTATGAATAGTCAACTCCAATTTGTAATGCCTCGGCGGCCATTAATTATTTTATGTTCAATACTTACTCAAAGCTTTTCATAGGCAACCATTATTAGCTTATTTTACATTACTCATAATGTCAGTAGGAAAATCACAACTATTACAAAATTGTAGAGGAAAATATAATTAGAATGTCTTCGTTGAAAATATTACGGAAAACAAAATCGCTTCAATCATCATTTTATAACACTATTTGCTAGAATTTCCTATGGATGTCTCCAAACGCAAACTGTTGCTTCATTACATTTTTTTGTGTTATTGAATCTCTTTGATGGTTTAAATAAGTTTCTAACATGGATAAAACAGAGTAATCATCTAAAAAGTAAAGTTAGTACTTAATATTAATATTTTATTGTTGATCCCATTACCTTAAAATGTGTGATAGGTATATGTCAAATAAGGAGAATAAGAAAAACAGTTGAAATTTAATTTATTATCATTATATACAATAATATACTAATAATATAGAAAACAATATAGTATTACTAATATAATAATATAAAGTGGGTACATTATATTATATTAGTAATCCCGTTATTATTTAAAACAGAAGAAATCAATTGTCTGTGAATGATAAGGATTTAAAATTCACCAAAGAATATTTAAAGCTATAGTACTGTTGTTATAGAACTTCAGAGAATCTGGAAGATATAAACAATCACTGTCGTTGCCTACGCCTACCATTTAAGAAACTATCACTATAACTACAAGGGTCGCGAAACTCACACTATGTTTAATTCACTTGGTGCTTGTTTACAAACCAATGATTGAAATTTATTTAGCGTCTCAACAGGTTTCATAGTAGTTCACACAAAGTCTTTATTCAAACCTGCCTGGCAACAAATGCTGGTGAAAGTTGTAAGTTTTTTTTAACTGTCCACCATATTTAAACAACTGTCAAAAACGGAACTGACAAGACCCGCGAAATATCGCAGGTGTTTTATACGCACGAGGTGAAAGGCCAGTACCTTACTACCTACAAAGCTACATTGTAAGCAGGTAAGTTATAATTAAATGGAATACGCTCAGAAGCTTTTTTGCAGCCGATTCGAAATTGTTGTTATTACATTTGGGATTTATTATTAGGTTTTAACGTTTAACGTGAGACATTAAAAAGTTTGTATGTTTATTACCAAATAGGCATTTGGTGTTTGTTATTAGGATCTGCCATCTATTTAATATGGGACATTATATTTTTTTAATTTAGCTGCCAAATAGTTGTGTAACTACTGTTATAATGTAATTCGAAAGGTAAAGGAATCCAGTATAATTCCTGACTGTGAGTCTAAAACGGAGAATCTTAGTCTCTACACCTGAACCTCCTTTTCATCTGTAACCTTTTTCGCTTAAAGTTGCCTACAGTAGCCACTTGACAACCAACGAACTATTAGTTCGCATATTAATACCACATTATAAAAATAATATTTTTTGGGGTGTAGTGTTCTTTTGCCTGTAAGGGTTTATTCGAAAATATATCTTCCTCAACGGTTGAGTGAGTACTGCGAGAGAAGACAGTATATAACCGGCGCTCATTTCTATTGGGCTTGCAAGACAGTGTTTATGAAAAATATTCGAATTCTAAAGATTAAATTCCAATTCGATATACAATTGTACATTAATCGTATATAGATATGATAACGTTTTGCTGAATTCAAAAGTAGTATATCCTGCAATCTTCTAATTATTTACGAACATTACTACTTTTCAATGTCATTGTCATAGATAATTTCTTTTTTGTAGAACACCTTACAACGTTTTATGTATGTCTTTGGAAAGTATAATACATCATGTCGGCTCGTGCTCTAAGTAAATAAAACATATTGCTACACTCAAGATCAACTAGAATGCAGTTATTATAAATACCTATGTACAATTAACGATGAAACTTAGTGCACCGTACCGTATTAAGTCAGAAATTGTTGAAAGATTTATAGCATTATAAACGTAAGCATTAACTTGTTGGCGCGTTAAATATTGAATTCAATGGGAATACTGTTTTTTTATTTAATCATCTACTTGATGGTTTACTCTACATACTTTGGACCGGAGCCATCCGAAGGCAAATATTTGCATTCAAAGCAGATTATATATACATGTCACTGTTGAGGACTAGGAAAAATAGTGTCACAAAAAGGATGTGATATGATAAACCTGTAGTATCTTAAAGAGGTATTTTTTAATTACGGATGTTTAGAAATCATGTCAATACACGAACGAATGTATTGCGAATCCCATCACCTTACCTTGGAGATTTATAAGCTGTTACGTATAAGTTAAATAAAATGTTACATTATCGTAAGAATACGCATAAAGTATACACTTGTAAGTCACGATAGCTGAGTGGTTGGGAGATCAGAATTTCGAGTCGAGAGACCCGAGTTCGATTCCCAGGTGGCAGGCTCGCTCGTTGAAAAACCCGTTGGGGTTTTTTAAAAAACTTATTCCCAATACAGGGCTAGACAGAGGTCTACTAACTAAAACAACTAATGTACGAATTATATCGTTGGCTTGGACATAAAGACGGCGACGGGCTCACCACCTGTCACGTTGTCCTGAAAATATTTTCGGTGGAAGGTGGGTCGAAGGGACTTAATTGTCTAGACTAGACCTCTGTCTACTCCTGTATTGGAAATTGCGTGAAGATATTTATTTATTTATACACATAAAATAAATTGATAAATATGCTTTCATAGATACTTATTGTGTTTGTAAAGGCCAATGTACTGAAGGGGCCTTGTCACAAATACTTGGCGAGTCGGAGATAGATGTCGCTACTCGACCCCGCCGGATGCGCAACGTGATATGCCAACATGGGGTTGCCAAACATTGTACTTAGGTTCAGTTTGCGTCAGTGAATGTGCTTACAATATAAACTGCAGATGTGTCCAACATCACGGAACATTTACGGAAAACAATTTGAAGTCAATTTAAAATTTAACGCTATGTTATTGAGTTACGAAATGTTAAAAAGTCTATTTAGTTGATACAAAAAACGGTAAAAAATCTAGAGATGAATGGAAGCTTTGAACGTGCATATTGTGGTCACTCATTGTATTATATACATTTTTTAATTTTCATGCTATTACGTAATTACTTAATAAAAGTATATTAAGAGAAATGTAATATCTCTACGGAGTTATTTGCTCAGTAGAAACCACTAAGTTAAAATCCAAATCAAACATAGTATTATCTAATCAAACATATGCTCGTTTAAATTAAACAACTTTTCAAAAGAATTTATTTTTTATGCTAATTCTAATATTATGAAAGCCATGCAGGGTTTATTGTTATTAAATAAATTAAAAATAAAAAAAAAACTTCGCGCAGTACATTTTGCGCGCTTGAATCCCATCCATGTACGTTAATTTTTATTGAAATTATTATTATAATTAAGACAAAAATTTATATTGACAAGAATATCTTTTTTTTTATTAAATTAAAATTATAAATTTTAATTTTATCTTTTTTATTATATATAATATATGATATATATGGAATTATTTCAAATGAGTAATGTACATTACTTAATACTAATATTAGTATTAAGTAATGTATATTAACTTATGAATCAGAGTTTTGTATTTAATAGGTGGATACCTAATTCAATCTAATTCAATAGTAGTAGTATTGTTTTAAATTAATTAGATACTTATAAATCACAACACGCGGGCGGTTTTTAAAACCGTAAGTCGCCGCAAAACACCTTTCCGTGGTGGTGGCCCTCTTACCACCTTGAGGAATTATCGACGCCTCTTCGGAGCGAAATAATTTACCGCGGTCAAGTTAATAATGTTTACATATTTTTTTAAATAATACAGGCACAAAGAAATAATTTATCTCAGACATGAAAAGAAATTAGTAGCAGACACGTATAGGGAAAAGGTTAACCGCAAATTTGCACGCACACGCTTTTCAATTCACCTTGACTGCTTTGTATAATTTTATGTACGCCATTGCAAAGTTTATTTACTCCTACTTTTATAAAAAATATATATATATATATTGAAATCTGTAAATATTTATCTACTCGTGGTTCTTTTTACAAAAACTTTACTTCAACAATTTGATTTAAAGATAACAAAATCTCTAAATCTGTAGTTTTATTACCACGCAAAATCAATATTCAACACTTTTCACATAGACGAATGTTAGGAAAAGTAACAAATATTCATAAAAAAATATAAATTCAAATAAATGTAAACGTCCATGACTGGAGTATAAACATTTATATTCGTCGCACATATGTTTATATTCATCACACAAATGTTAGCAATAAATAAAAGAAAGTAAATAGAAAATAAATGTCCCAATACTGGGATAGACAGAGCTCTAGACAATCAAGTCCTTTCGATGCACCTTTCACCGAAGACATTTTTGGGGCAACATAACAGGTGTTGAATGTTTCGTCGTTTTTAAAAAAAAGTAAGTTTTGAAAAAAACCCAGTGGTACGAACCTCCACTGGGTTTGGGACTCGAACCTGGATCTCTTGACACGAATTCCAATCACTCCTCATGTCGGTTATCGTGACTTCTTAAAAGAAAGTAAACTATAAATTATCACTACTGGAAATTACAAAACGCAAAACCGAGTAGACGACTTAAATTTACATATTTAAACGTATTTTAAAAATTACGGTTAGTCGATAAAGTTAAACGAACATAACATTAAAATCGTAATCTTTTATATATTCCATTTTATTTTAAATAGCGAGATAATTTAACTCAATGTCAATGGTTATTCCGCATTAACCTATAATAAACGATGAAGTAAAATTTTATTTGCGACCTTAATGTTAAAACAATTTAAGGAACGCTCTAATCGAAGACATCGACTTCGCATCTGATTAACTGACCTTCGTAATCGAGAGTCCATGGTCCATTCTCTGTGTTTATTCCGACTTAGGGCATTTTGATCTAAGTGTCAATCTACATGTGTGATGTAAACTCCTACATTTAATTCAATTGCATTAATTTTCAATTTTACATCAGAATTAATATCAGTAAATTCTTCTAATACATATTTTGAAATAAATATGTTTCATATAAAAATATAAGAGAGAGAGAGAGAGAGAGAGAGAGAGAGAGAGAGAGAGAGAGAGAGAGAGAGAGAGAGAGAGATTAACTATCTATGAAGTGTTATAATTAAATGTATGTATTTGCGTATTATAAGCAAGTATTTTTAAAATTTACATGTTTTTTTTTTTTACATATGTGATATAATCTCCTACATTTAATTCAATTGAATTAATTTTCAATTTTACATCAGAATTAATATCAGTAAATTCTTCTAATACATATTTTGAAATAAATATATTTCATATTAAAATATAAGAGAGAGAGAAAGAGAGGAAGGAGAGAGATTAACTATCTATGAAGTGTTATAATTAAATATATGTATTTACGTATTATAAGCAAGTATTTTTAAAGGTTGTAGACTCTTTCCCAGCTTAGGATTAGTCTAATTCATTACGTATTTTCGTGATAACTGTTATATCCAGGTTTGAAAGATGTAGAGAACCAGGGTAATAACTGGCAGTGAGATGTAGACGACGACTTGACCCCAAGAGAAGTAATTCTCTTTAATAAGTTCCATTAAAATGCAGAATTACAACAGAATAATGTAACGAATTTCTTCTCTTTTACGAGTGTTTAAAAAGTTTCGAAAAAAAACGATGTCTGGAACTAACGATTATTTTAGTTTATTAACATTGAGACAGATTGATATAAAGCATATATTTTAACTCAATCTTTTGTAACTACGCCATTTTGCAATGAACTCTCGGGGCTGCACGCCTGAAATGGTTTCATAATTGTTACATTTTGGTATTTAAATGTTAAAAATTAACACGTACACAAAATTAATAAAGAAAACTTGCTCTAAAAGAAATGATCCTCTTTTATCTCTTAGATGTATAGACAATCGTTTAGATAACAAGAGTATATTGTAACATAATAATATAAAATAATAATATAACATAAATACAGTTAATGCCAATAAAGACCTACCTACGACTCGCTTCTACTCGGCTGCCAGTGGCAACTCTCTTTAGGTCTCAGAAAAAAATATACTTTATTGATTATAAAACTGTTTAAATAATTATTATTTAAACTTAAAATAAAATAATATTAAGCAATAAATAATGAAAAGTAAGGTAAATAGAAAGTATTTACTTTACCTTACCATACCTTAGCGTAAAAGGCGTAAGTGTCAGTAAGAGGTGGTAAACTGCCAAAATTAAAACGAAAATAAATAAGTTAAAATGAACTACTACAGTCAATCTATAAATTCAGATAGGTCTTTAACCTGCGAACAATTTTCTGGCATCGGTGTTTTTGCAAGCCGACAACTTATATAATACGTGCCCGGTAACGCCAACATAGACGTCTATCAGCTTTACGTATTCGTCTGAGTTCTGAGTTAAAAAAATCTTCACGCATATTCCCAATACCATAGGGTACGTAGAAGTCTACAAAACTATGTATGTATGACTTTAGATACAATTTTCACCGAAACCTATTTTGGGACAAAGTGACCGGTGGTGATCCTGTCGCCGTCTTAGTGCTCATAATTACGATATAATATAGACAGTAACGGTAAACAGTACAAATTAAAATTATAAAGTATTTATTTTTCACAAAATACTATTTTACTTCACTTAATATTCGAAGCGGTTGCACTTGATTCTATCAAATAACGAGATATTATTGATGAAGATGATCTAAACCATATTAAAAGTTTAGAAATCGAATGATGAAATTGCAACCGGTTAAAATTGTTTATTGGCATTACCAGCCAATTGCTAAGATACAGGGACTGGGTGACGTGTGTAATACATTCTTATATTATTAATCCTCTCCAAAAAGACATCACAGCGGAAATTCTGCCAGAAGGGGCGCAGGCGATGCAACCTGCATGTCATCTATCCTTAAAACATCAATGGCGTTTTTATACGTTCATCTACCAACATTTTTCCACTTTAAAGCCGAACATACAAACTGTTAAACATTAATCATCAGGTAAAATAAAATCATCAGGTGTTCAATCATCATACCTTTAAAAACATAGTCCCAGTGAGCATATTTTATGCACTGATCGTAATCAGAACGGTAGAAGGTATGGGTGTGGTCCCTAGTTTCAGTTGCATTCCGTACTTGTGCGCGTTGTGCAGACTATGAAAAAAGGACTAAGAATTATCATAAGAGCCATGTAGACAGGGTGTAAATCTCTTATTAATAGTCAAGTAAACAAGCACCGTTTATTAAAACTATGTATGTATGACTTTAGATACAATTTTCACCGAAACCTATTTTGGGACAAAGTGACCGGTGGTGATCCTGTCGCCGTCTTAGTGCTCATAATTACGATATAATATAGACAGTAACGGTAAACAGTACAAATTAAAATTATATAGTATTTATTTTTCACAAAATACTATTTTACTTCACTTAATATTCGAAGCGGTTGCACTTGATTCTATCAAATAACGAGATATTATTGATGAAGATGATCTAAACCATATTAAAAGTTTAGAAATCGAATGATGAAATTGCAACCGGTTAAAATTGTTTATTGGCATTACCAGCCAATTGCTAAGATACAGGGACTGGGTGACGTGTGTAATACATTCTTATATTATTAATCCTCTCCAAAAAGACATCACAGCGAAAATTCTGCCAGAAGGGGCGCAGGCGATGCAACCTGCATGTCACCTATCCTTAAAACATCAATGGCGTTTTTATACGTTCATCTACCAACATTTTTCCACTTTAAAGCCGAACATACAAACTGTTAAACATTAATCATCAGGTAAAATAAAATCATCAGGTGTTCAATCATCATACCTTTAAAAACATAGTCCCAGTGAGCATATTTTATGCACTGATCGTAATCAGAACGGTAGAAGGTATGGGTGTGGTCCCTAGTTTCAGTTGCATTCCGTACTTGTGCGCGTTGTGCAGACTATGAAAAAGGACTAAGAATTATCATAAGAGCCATGTAGACAGGGTGTAAATCTCTTATTAATAGTCAAGTAAACAAGCACCGTTTATTAAAACTATGTATGTATGACTTTAGATACAATTTTCACCGAAACCTATTTTGGGACAAAGTGACCGGTGGTGAGCCTGTCGCCGTCTTAGTGCTCATAATTACGATATAATATAGACAGTAACGGTAAACAGTACAAATAAAAATTATATAGTATTTATTTTTCACAAAATACTATTTTACTTCACTTAATATTCGAAGCGGTTGCACTTGATTCTATCAAATAACGAGATATTATTGATGAAGATGATCTAAACCATATTAAAAGTTTAGAAATCGAATGATGAAATTGCAACCGGTTAAAATTGTTTATTGGCATTACCAGCCAATTACTAAGATACAGGGACTGGGTGACGTGTGTAATACATTCTTATATTATTAATCCTCTCCAAAAAGACATCACAGCGAAAATTCTGCCAGAAGGGGCGCAGGCGATGCAACCTGCATGTCATCTATCCTTAAAACATCAATGGCGTTTTTATACGTTCATCTACCAACATTTTTCTGGCATCGGTGTTTTTGCAAGCCGACAACTTATATAATACGTGCCCGGTAACGCCAACATAGACGTCTATCAGCTTTACGTATTCGTCTGAGTTCTGAGTTAAAAAAATCTTCACGCATATTCCCAATACCATAGGGTACGTAGAAGTCTACAAAACTATGTATGTATGACTTTAGATACAATTTTCACCGAAACCTATTTTGGGACAAAGTGACCGGTGGTGATCCTGTCGCCGTCTTAGTGCTCATAATTACGATATAATATAGACAGTAACGGTAAACAGTACAAATAAAAATTATATAGTATTTATTTTTCACAAAATACTATTTTACTTCACTTAATATTCGAAGCGGTTGCACTTGATTCTATCAAATAACGAGATATTATTGATGAAGATGATCTAAACCATATTAAAAGTTTAGAAATCGAATGATGAAATTGCAACCGGTTAAAATTGTTTATTGGCATTACCAGCCAATTACTAAGATACAGGGACTGGGTGACGTGTGTAATACATTCTTATATTATTAATCCTCTCCAAAAAGACATCACAGCGAAAATTCTGCCAGAAGGGGCGCAGGCGATGCAACCTGCATGTCACCTATCCTTAAAACATCAATGGCGTTTTTATACGTTCATCTACAAACATTTTTCCACTTTAAAGCCGAACATACAAACTGTTAAACATTAATCATCAGGTAAAATAAAATCATCAGGTGTTCAATCATCATACCTTTAAAAACATAGTCCCAGTGAGCATATTTTATGCACTGATCGTAATCAGAACGGTAGAAGGTATGGGTGTGGTCCCTAGTTTCAGTTGCATTCCGTACTTGTGCGCGTTGTGCAGACTATGAAAAAAGGACTAAGAATTATCATAAGAGCCATGTAGACAGGGTGTATATCTCGTATTAATAGTCAAGTAAACAAGCACCGTTAATTAAAACTATGTATAGAAAGAACAATTATTGATCTTACTAGTATTATAAATGTGAAAGCATGTAATATGTTGCTGTCAAACATTTAATGCATGAAAATTGTGTAATTCAAAAATTAAAGTTGCTAGCAGAATGTAGTTTAAAATTCCTTATTCCTTAACTTAATCCTTATTTCTTAATACTTTAAACAGTTAAGAAAAGTTATTGGCTGAAAATCAACATTGAGTGGTGCCGCGGTCACTCATGAGCCGATCTATTTCATCATTATACAGCATATCTTTATTTACTTAAAACTTTTTTTCTAAATGAATTTTGTTTGTGCTGAATAAAAAGTGTTTGTATTCCATTCTACCGTTCATTGTTAAAAAAATTGAATGTTAAAGTTAAAATAAGAATATTAAAATGATTGTGGACTAGTTTTTTCACTGACATTTACAAAATAATAGACATTCCAAGATGTGAGACAAGAAACTATTAAAAAAACCAACGATTTTTCATCATCTAATAATGTTTTGAAAACTCACGCTATTCAATTATCAAATATTCATACAGCGCTCATATTTGATTATAGTTTTAGAAATACTGATTAACATTTTCAATCACTCTATAGTGCTCTCTCTGGGATGTTAAATTTAAGATATTGTACGTAACAAGTGACGTAAATTTATGATTACTATTATTTCATGGAATACTGAAGGAGAGGTATCCGATGGGTGACTTGGAAACAAAGCCGGTAAGTCAGGCTGCTAGCTTAACCTGCCGCATACAAATCCGTATATTATGTTAATAAGAACCTTTACCAAATAAAGTTGAACTAATAGCCGAATAGAAGAAATGTTGAGAGACAGATAAAAGCAAATGGCAAAACCTTGTTAAAATTTAAAACAAGTAGAAAATTTAACACATTAAACATTTAAAACCATAGAATAAAAACTGCTTGTCTTTCTGTCTTCAAAAGTTTTCATGAGTTAACTGATTTTGATAAAAGTTAAAAATTATATAAGTACACTTGTAGAATAAATAATAAGTTTTCTCTTCAAATGTAGTCTGACTGTGAAACGTTATTGTATGTATAATACCAACATATCTGAATGTAACAGCTAGTTTAGACTAAACATTTTAAGAAATTTTTTATGGCTTTTGTGTATGGGATACAGCAACTTCTAACGTATAAAGAAATATCCTATCCTAAAATATACCTGACCAGATTCAAGTAGAGTGAAATAAAATAGAATTAAACCTTACAATTAAACTCTTAAATTACTTTATGCATTATCGTTAAGAATGAAAACTATTTTTTATTCTTTAAATAGGAATCTTATTTGAAATATGTCTCGCTTCATGTTCTCAGCCTCAGAATACTCAACCGAAAAAGTAAAAAGCAACAGGAAGAGAAAATTGTAATGAGCCACTCTAGTGTCCACCGCAGTAGTTTCGTTTTTAAGATCACCAACACATGATCTAACTTGGTATACAATAAATTGTAGGTGGTCAGTGATATAAAGAATATAACCTATTCTTAACTTAAAATGATTCGAAATCCACAAAGATAAGTGGCCTATCTTTGTGGATTTCGAATCATTTTGCTTAAATTTTGTTAATCTATACTAATATAATAAAACTAAAAAAACTGTAAAATCTGCAACTACTAGTCAGATTTAAAACATATGCACTGGATAAAGGAGTCTTAAATATGGTTAACTCTTAAAGACGGCTAAATATCATCAGGTTTAAGTTTTTTTATCAGCACGCTTATCCCAATACTAGGGTAGGCAAAGGTTTAGACCATTTAGTTCCATCCACCCACATTTCATCGAAGGTTATTTGAGACAAAATGACATCATGAGTTAGCCTGTTACATTCATATTGTATAAGGCAGCGATATAAATCATACACAAGATACGAAAAACTATTGGTTTCCTTTCTCCTGGTTAAAGAGCTCGTATTTACAGTTAGATTTCAGATTACCCAAACTAGCAGGTCTAGAAGCTTTCCAAAAAGGTAAAAGAAAAAGTTAACGCAAAGCATACAATTTTAAATAATCTGAATTATTTTTAAATAATAAAAACAATTAAATGATGAATGAAATCGGGGTCACAGCTAGTTTTTATTAGTCTTTGAAACTAAACATGTCAAGGGGATAATAATTAAATTAAGTTAGAAAAATACGATGTAAGGACGACTAAATTAAAAAGACTAACGAAGTTTTAATGATTCAAATAAGAAAACATCTGAATAATCGAAAACAACAACTTTATATGACCATTAAATTGTAGACTTTTTTATTCAATCATTTATTTATATCAAATACATATAACTTAGTTTTACATAATCAAGTTTTGACGATGCTTAAAATTAATTAATAAGTTTTTTCAAATCGATTGTTTTAAAAATTTTATTATTCATTGCTATAAGAGTTAATCATTTAACATATAGACATTCATATTCATCACACCAATGTTTGACCCCAACGGGATTCCAAGCCTTAACCCTTAGCTTCGAAGGCAGTGTCACTACTAGGTTACTGGGTCGATATCCATCATGTTTTAATTTTTTATGTGACATAAAATTATTGCGACCGTTAATTTTGGGACACAAAGGAAGCGGTTGCAATAAATCATTATAAGGAAACTCATTAAAATAAAATGCATATTAAAGAAAGCGTAAAAAAGTGATAAAGCTGTATGTCGCATATATCAAGAATGATATTCGCACACAGATAACTCTCATGTACTCAGCAATTTGTCTTAAAAATATTAGTGAGCACTTTCTTAAAAAAAAAAAAAAAACTGTGCTGGTTTATGACCGATACGTTTCTGACAGTATAGTTCTTAATTTTTTTTATGAACTAAAATTGTAATTTTAGTTTATAAATCCTCTATAATTTCTTTAAAATCGGATCTCTTATTTATAACAGAACTATCAAGTAAATAGATAGATACATAGATAGGGACAACATCACACACATTGCTCAGATCCCAATGTAAGCAGCTTAAGCACTTGTGTTATGGAATCGGAAACAACGAAGGTGCCACAAACACCCGACCCGAGAAAATATAGAAAAAGTGTTTTCTACATTGACCCGACGGGATTCGCCGCAGATAGCCGAGTGGTTGGGTGGTCAGAATTACGAGTCAATAGACCCGAGTTCGATCCCCAGTTGACAGGATCGTACCAATATATTTATCAAAAACTTATGTACGAATTAAATCGTTGGCTTGGACATAAAGACGGCGACGGGCTCACCATCTGTCACGTTGTCCCGAAAACATCTTCGGTGTAAGGTGGGTCGAAGGGACTTAATTGTCTACACAAGACCTCTGTATTGGAAATTGCGTGAAGTTATTTTTTTTTTACAAAAATTGTATCAGGTCAGAATGAAATATGTGAATACCTGTAGGCGTGCACGTGGACAGGACAACCAGTTATGGGGTTGTAGAGCAGCAGAACGCACGCCACCACATCGCCCTGCACCACCGCACTAGTGATGCTACCATGGGGAATGAAATGCTTGATTGTTTGCTGCTTGCCTTTCGCCGTCACATTTTGAATGATCTTCAGGCCTTTGTGCGATACCTGTTAAATGAAATGAGACAGAACGTTGCTAATACATTAAAATACACCAATAAAATTTGGTAGTTGTTAGATTCTTGCTTTACTATGCGGAAATTCATGATTTAGTAATGAATTCTTGCGAAGTAACAAATGTCATTTATTGTTCTTTGCAAACGAAGCATATTCCGTGTCATAAAAGATAATAACATTAGAGGCCAGGCCCATGGCTAGACAGTTATGTTCACTTGATGTAACAGAAAATATTAAAACATCCGGACATATCAAGAAGGCTGTTCTTGACCGAGTCTGATTTTACTTGTTATTCCAGCTATAAATAATAAAATAATAAATATATATCTTCACGCAATTCCCAATACAGTAGACAGAGGCCTAGTCTGGACGATTAAGTCTCTTCGACCCACCTTCCACCGAAGATATTTTCGGGACAACGTGACAGGTGATGAGCCCGTCGCCGTCTTTATGTCCAAGCCAACGATATTCGTACATAAGTTTTTTTTTTTTGAAAAACCCACGTACGTGGCTGCCACCTGGGGATCGAACTCGGGTCTCTCGTCTCGAAATTCCGACCACCCAACCACACGGCTATCGTGACTTACTATTCCAGCTATAGTTTCATTAATTAATTTCATATTACAATTACTTATTAGAATATCATTAACATCCTATTAAAATCATACTGGTATTTTCCAAATCCATCGAATAATTATGAGATTAGAGAAAGTGGAAGATTCACATCACTACGCCCATAAAAACTTTGAACATTTTTCACTAGAAATTAGTATCTAAAATTTTGAATATAGATCTTCGTACCTGAAGCGTAACCTTAAAAGGTTCCAAATCCCTTGCTCGCTCTTCCAGAAGCCTTATAGCCGGTAAAGCGAACTCCTCGCCCCGCAAACCACGCGACTCCTGAGCGCCCAGGAACCAGACGTAGTACGAAGCCTTTTTGATATCCTTTTTTAGTCGTAGCGCCATTTTGTAGGATTTTTATGTCATTATTGGATATCTGTAACATAGAAAATTTTTATTTAGAAATGTCACTGCTAAAAATGTAATAAAAAATATTCTCTCCGGTTATAGCAACAGGGATGATGGAAGTAGTAAAGTAAAATAAATATAAATAAATATCTTCACGCAATTCCCAATACAGGGGTAGACAGAGGTCTAGTCTAGACAATTAAGTCCCTTTGACCCACCTTCCACCGAAGATATTTTCGGGACAACGTGACAGGTGATGAGCCCGACGCCGCCTTTATGTCCAAGCCAACGATATAATTCGTACATAAGTTTTCGAAAACCTCATTGGTACGAGCCTGCCACTTGGGGATCGAACTCGGGTCTCTCGACTCGAAATTCCGACCACCGAACCACTCGGCTATCGTGACTAGTTAGTAAAGTATTTTTTATACCTAATTATAGTCTTCTGCTGAACATATTGAACCGAATGTACGGATACTAGACTGTCAATATTGTCTCTGTAAAAGAGCCCTATAGAAACTTAAAAGTTCCCAAAAAGATACTAGGCTAAAAAGTACACATTTGGAATGATTTATTGATTAGTTGATAAATGGAAAGCATATGGGACGTAACAGGCGAATAAAAGAAACAATCTTAAAAGTATAATAGCTGCGGCAATATTCACGATAGCCAAATGGTCGAGTGATAAGAATTCGAGTCAAGGAACCCGAGTTGGATCCCCAAATGGTAGACTCGTACCAAAGAGTTTTTTTTCAAAAACTTATGTGCTCTTTATATCGATGGCCGTCCCGTCACATTGTCCCAAAAATGTCTTCGGTGAAAGGTGATGGATTCAGTGAAAGGGCTTAATGGTCTGGACCTCTGACTACCCCAGTATTGGGAATTCAGCTATTCTAGCTAGTCATAACGATGGCGGGATAACGATCTTCAAAAACACCGTAACAATATATTATGGCGGGCAGCAGAGTTCATAGAGCGTGGTATACTGTGATCGTCAATCCGTAATAAATTCCTCATGACAAAAGAGGTCGATGTCCTGCAGTGAACCTTTAAAGGCCATTAAATAATAACCTATGTCTAAAATACAATAGATTTATAACTTTAAAAGACAGTACAATTTATTTAGCACGTGATATAAATATTATTTGTAAATAATCATTACGGTTAATTATTATTCTTGTCGCATCGTTTGAAGAAATAAATGCAAAACGAAGACGCTATCTATGGTTAATATTTTTGTATTCGTCGTTGGTAGTATCTATTGAAATACAAACAACAGTGCAATGCTTGGCACTTGACAAATTGTCCACAATGTTTATTATCTTACGTAACTTTATTGCAAAATAAGGGCAGTGAACACTGCCAGATGTCTAGATTTGCCGAGAGGATATGTTTATGTTTACGAATTCTCTCACGCGCTCTTTGCTTCAACCGTTCTCAAACCTTGACACCTTTTTAATTTGCGAAAATAAACTTAGTTTAGTTAAAGTAAATTTTAGCATTCTAATCAAATTGAGCTTAAAACTCAAATTTAAAGTAGATTTTTTTAATCTTTTCATGATTAAAACGGTTTCGGTTACTTTATTAATTTATAGTGGTATAATGTTATGACCGCAGACATCTTAAATAATTGATAAATGAATTACAGTTTCGATGAATTAAGTTAAATAAAAGAAGTCATTCTTTAAGTTACAGGATACAATTGTGCATTTAAAATGTAAAAATATCAAAAATATCTTCGGTGGAAGGTGGGTCGAACGGACTTAATTGTCTAGACTAGACCTCTGTCTACCCCTGTATTGGGAATTGCGTGAAGATATTTTATTTTATATTTTTTAAAAATTACGTCATTATAATTTTTTTATAAATTTTTCTAAATATATTTTATATTCACGGATTAGACCCATTCATCATAAAATTTTCAATTGTATGTATCAACAGTGCCGAGTTAAAACTTTTTGTCGTTAGTTTTTTTTTCATGCTCGCTGTTTTTTCCAATAGTAGTTAAAATAAAATAACAATACAGAGAATGGGCGTAAAACGGGTTCCCTTGCTATACAGGGTCTTTTATTTTATAATTCACTAATCTCTGCACTTTTAAGTCAAAACATAACTTAAAAATAACTGTCTTGTGGCTGTGGTTACGGCGGTAACTTTCTAGATGGACTTTTACCAAGTAGCTGTGTATATTTATATCGTCCAATTTTCAAAAACTGTTGAATATAATAGAATGTATATAATTTAATTCGTACCATTTTATTTAGTGTTTTGTAGCAAAGACCATAAAACACTCTTTTTGTGGTTCTCTAGTATATAGTTCAGAGGTTAGAGAGAAATATTGATTAGTGTTGAATTTTGTATTCCTAATAGTTCTCAAGACAATGTCCTAGTATTTTAAATATGATTGGAATGGTAAAGGTACTGTTTCTTTTAAACCAACTGATACGATCTATTAGTATATATCTGTTAATTTTCTTGTTACATTTTATGTTTAACTGCTCGCACGCCTCTAAGGTACGACCGCTGTCTATAATAACTGATGTAGTGACCTAAATAGCGGAACTAATTTTCATGTCAGAGAGTCATTATCAGCCGTCAAACGAAATGCAAAAAAACATTTGGTATACCATTGCCATTACGATGATAGGTAATAACAATCACACTTTATAGAGATTTTATTCCAAACACTTATGTAATATGGACTATTTTGGTTTGTATTTACAGTTACGTGATGATTTAACATTTTTATTCTTCCGTATTATTGCACGGACAAATTTATGTTGAACAAGATTACACATAATTGTCATGTTAGTGTAATATATTTTATTTGTTAAGTTATTATATATAGCTGAAGATTATTTAACGGTTTATCAAATTCCATCGGGTTATAGGCCTTTCCCGAAGGAGGGTTTACTATAATCCACATGCTTGTCAAGCAGATCCCCGTACTAACACCTGTTGATGTTGCACGTCAGTTTCTTTTCTTTCTTTCGGCCTGGAATCTTTCTAGATGGTTACCCAGCTATATGTCAGTAGCCATTGTTATTGTCAAGGCTTTTCTCTAATCGTCTCTTGCGTTAAACATTGGGAAGATACGGATCGGCAGATTTATGCGCTGATATAACACGATAAGCTGAAGATTACCTGCACTAATTTTATTTTATCAACTTTTCAAACCTTCAATTACTGTGCCCCAGGCCTTGAATTGCCTTTTATTATATATAATTCTTTTATTGGAAAAACAATTTTGTTTGAATGTTAACTGTCCTCATTTTTAAGTATAAGCACATCTTACTATCAAATAATTTGCTTGGTATTTTTTATACACTACAAATTCTCGTATACATTACTTTCTTATTTGCTCACGCGTGTGTATGAAGATCGGACCGCGGGCTACGTATAAATTATCAAATAAGAAACCGTTAGAATACTTTATAACATTAGACCAACGTCGTTCTATTAAGAATTATTTCAGCTCGTAGAATGGTGATATAAAATACATAATTTTAAATAAAAAGATATTTCTTAAAGTACAATTTATTTAATGAAATTTATTGTGCACACCAAAAAATGGATACACAAAATATATGCTTTAAGAATAAAAAAACAACAAAGAGCAGCCATATAACTAATTAGCGATTTCTTCAAGCCAGACCTTTCGTAAAGGAGGAAGGAAAACTGAAAAAAGAAAAAATAAATAATATGTTACTTAATGTCCCGAAATATCTTCGGTGGAAGGTGGGTCGAAGGAACTTAATTGTCTAGACTAGACCTCTGTCTACCCCTAAATTGGGAATGGCGTGAAGATATTTTTTTATGTTACTTAATAGAGAAACACAAATACGATATTAAAGGAAAAAGATCTACACGCCATTCCCTAGGGTAGACTGAGGTCTAGACAATTAAGTTCTTTCGACCCACCTTCCACCGAAGATATTTTTTGGGACAACTACAACAGCCCGGCGCCTTCTTTATACGATATTCGAGAGATATAAATTATGTCTGTCTTTAATTCTACCAAACACAAAAAAAAACTTTGTTAAAGAAGGCATTTGGTCAATTTGATTTAAGGAAACCATTGTATGTATTGAATGAAAATAAACTTTCAAAAATCTCTTGTATTTTTTTTTTATTTAAGAGGTATGTATCTCTTTAGGTAAATAATAATTTACTTGGTAGAGTGAAGTTACAGCTTTGTTACTGCACGAATTGGCCGGCAATGCACGGTCGGAAATATACTCGTATAGATAAATAGAAAGATACATATAGCTAGGATGTTTACTCCAATCTAAAAATTAAAATTATCCTATTAAAACAATGCTATTTTAAATGACAATATATCATTGTACAATTTCTTGTGTCATAAGAATTGTTAATGCATACTTATGCGCAGATTAAAAAAAGACAATAGAAAGATAATTGCTTTACGTTGTCATCAGATTGTTTCACACGGGGCATTCTTTAATCAAGGAGCGTACCGTCATAACGCACACGTGTACTATCATTAAGGGCTTCCTCCGTTTATTGTTTTCGTTTTTAGGTTAATTGCACTAACGGACTATGTGAAAAAACGAAGAAAAAAAGAAGTAAAGTTTCTAATAAATATTTTTTGTGACTTGTAAAACACCATTTTAATAAATTATATTCCATTGTGTCTGTAAAACATCAAATTTTAACTTTAAAACATTAATATTTTGTTGAAATTGTCAACAATGGTTTTAGAAATTAGGCTACGTAAAACATTTTCACACGACTGAGAGACAAAAGAACTGAATAGAAAATGACTCCGTGAGCTGCGAGCCAAAATATTATCAACAAACAGATTATAACGCGGACGGACCATTGTAAGAGCTTTATTGCCAACAATGACAGCCCAATTAACAATTATTACTGACGATAAATTTAAGTTACTTTTAAGCTAACAATAAGACTAATACGATATAAAAGTGATCCCCTCGAATGTAGGTTATACGGTTATTATGTTCCCATATATTTCCATTGTTATCGATATTAAGAATTTTGAAGAATTTTGAATATTACAGTCCCTCTGCAATAACCAGAAATAATACTCCTACATAAATAAAGTTTGGGGTATAACATCTAATAATTTTTATTTTTCCTAAAGAAAGAGATCGGTGTCTTTATGCTCTCCTCGTTATAATTAAACTTTAACAATAAAAAAAATTTACGCATTTCTTAAAAGCCAAGATCTCACACTTATTTTGTATGCTTTAGGTACTTATCTTTACAAAGACAAATCACTTTAATGATTCAAACTTTACAAAATATTAACATGTCCATAAAATGAGTCGTGCAAATAATATTCATATTATTAATATAAAAATATTTGTCAAGATAATTTTGTGTAATGTGTAGAGCACGAACAGCGCAGGAGACCTGGCTCTAAACGTCAAAATTTTAAAATTTGCCTTCATCCCAAGCGGTCACTGCCCTGATGCTTGCGGTAGGAGCAAATTTAAAAACAATTGACTGAATATACCGTTGAAGATGCATTTTTTACTGTCGTATCGTATTCCGTCAGCGTGGCCTTGATCGATCGGCCCATGCTACTGGACTTTAAATTTATGTATTGACTTTTTATTTATGGTTCTTTATTAACAAGCAGACGTCGCAAACTGATAAATTATTAAACAGAATTATTGTATATAGGTATTGAAAGTTGTCGCTGTCACCATTACCTGATGCCAGATTGTTGCTAATTTTTTTTTCGTATTTATATATAATATAATGACCTCCGTCGACTAGGCACGAAGACGAGGAGTGGCGAAAGCACCGATTTTCATTGTGTCAGCTCTGAGATACCGGATTCGATTCCCGGTCAATGTAGAAAACACTATTTCTACATTTTCCCGGATCTGGGTGGTACCTTCGTAATTTTTGATTCCATAATACAAGTGCAAAACCTTACTCTGGGATCAGAGCAATGTAGGTGATGTTGTCCACGTCCCTGTTTGTCCAGGGGTAGACAGAGGTCTAGATAATAAGTCCTTTCGATCCACTTTCCATCGAAGACATTTTTGGGTACAAGGTGGGTGAGCCCGTCGCTGTCTTTATGTCCAAGCCAACGACATAATTCGTAATAAAATTTAAAAAAGTCACGATAGCCGAGTTGTTGGGTGGTCGGAATTGCGAGTCGTGAGACCCGAGTTCGATCCCCAGGTGGCAGTATCAATGAGTTTTTCGAAAACTTATGTACGAATTTCATCGTTGGCTTGGACATAAACGGGCTCACCACCTGTCACGTTGTCCCGAAAAATATCTTCGGTGGAAGGTGGGTCAAAGGGATTTAATTGTCTAGACTTGACCTCTGTCTACCCCTGTATTGGGAATTGCGTAAAGATATTTTTCGAGTTCGATCCTCAGGTGGCAGACTCTTGACTTCGAATCACCCAGGCTTTCGGCTATCGTGACTACATCATCACTAACAATTCATGTTGCATTGTCAATTGTGTTGCATTATCTATATGATGTAATATTATCATTATTTTATTCTATGAAAAGTTATACTTGCACGTTAGAAACCTAGAAACTGAAGTCTATTATAGTATACGTATACGTAGTCAGAAGAAGTATATTAAGTTCAGACACACACGTCTTGTTGTAGCAATAACAATTTTCGAAATAGACATTTACTTAGTAGGAAGCAATAACATATAATCTAAAACTTTACTAAAGAAAATCAATATTATATATATGTAGAATAACCTTTTACATAAATAGCAATAACGATTTCGAGGAATGATACAGAGCGACATTCAAAGTGCAGACATCAAAATTCTCTAATAACAATGAGCCAATATCTCTAATAATCCGTAATAGAGCCCACCTTACCTTTTGAACGAAACGAACCACAAAGGCCTGGTTTACTGATCTTTGTTATTCTTTTAGTCACGATAGTCGAGTGGTTTGGTGATCGGAATTACGAGTAAGAGACCCGAGTTCGATCCCCAGTTGGCAGGCTCGTACCAATGGGCTTTTCAAAAACTCATGTACGTATTATATCGTTGGTTTGGACATATACCTTTAACAGTGGTAGAGCCACGCATCAGCTTTTGTTGTTGCATGAATGGGCCGGCTCGACCGGGGAAGTACCACGACCTCACAGAATACCGGCGTGAAGTAGAAGTCTAACAAACTTATTCGTTTCGTCTGGTGAGTGCAGGTAACCGGAGGCCCACACACCCCCCTCCCCCAATTCTGTGGCAGGGGGGCACTCAAAGGCCGGCAACGCATCTGCTATGCCTCTGGTATAGCGGGTGTTCATGGGCGGCGGTAATCACTTACCATCACGTGAGCCAGCTCGATTGCCTCCCTTTTCTATTAAAAAAAACATAAAGAGGGCGACGGGCTCACCTCCTGTGGGAAAATGGGGTGATTAATTGCACTTCAAAATATTGCTAATTCTAAATTAATTTAAACGAAGCCAGAGCTAAAATACAGGAAATTAGAACAGTCGGAATATTAAAGTATTATTTGCTATTTGTTATATATAGCAAGGTAGTATTATTTCCGAAACAATTTAAAGAAACGAGTACTTTGCAAAGAACAAAGTCCTGGTAAGGTCTGTTTTCACCTTTAAGGTGAATGACCTCGGTTTAGAATTGAAAGAAACACAGTATTGTTATCCCAGTAGAACTAGAGTAGGAGAGTGGATCACGTAGACGTCTAAACAAAGCATTTAAGAACATAAAATGTCGTATGATCTTTCTAACGTGTGAACTTTAAAATTAAAACAAAACGTGAAAGTTTTTGTAATAAGTACGATTTTATGTGTCTATTTTGACTTAGACGTTACTCAGTTTAAGGTTACGTACGAAAATTAAGCATCATGCCTGTGTCAGGCAGTGTCTAAGGCAAAGCAAATTGTCTGATGCTACAACCGCCAATCCGTTGGATCTCGGAGTGGCGATTATGGTAAAACGTTTCTAACGGGAGAGAGATAGATAAGCAATCAAAATAGCTCCGATGTGTAACTTCATGAGCTTTTAAAGTAAAATAAGATAATTTAATATTTGTGTCGTGTATTTCATAAGTGAAAAGATCCATTATATTTAGTTAAAAGATTTATCAAAGCAGTTTATCATTGTAAACGATATTCAATATTGAGAATTAACCTACATACATACATACATACATACATACATACATACATACATACATACATAAATACGTACATACATAACAGCCTATTAAAGTCCACTGCAGGACATAGGCCTCCCCCATAGGGAGAATTTGCCATAATCGCCACGCTTGGCAAGCGGATTAGCGATAGCAGTATCAGACAACTCGCACCTTAGACGCTGCTGCCCGTCTTAGGTCTGATTATTTTGGTCTGATATTTTTAGAGATGGTTATCCCGCCATCTATCGGTTGTCATAACGATGTTTAACGCTGTTTCCCATAGTCGCCTCTACAACACCCACGGGAAGGAAGGGAGTGGCAATATTCTTACACCGTTAACGGTGTAAGAATATTGCCACACACACGGCTGGAATTGACTTAACATATTTAAAATTTAGTACATTCTAATTATTATATTATTATCTAATTACTATATCACCTGTTTTGTGTTAATGGAAGCGACAAAGAATTTAAATTAATTAAAAGAAAATCCGGACCTTTCTAACACTGTGGTGTAGAGGTAGAAGCTGAAACGCAGAAACAACGAAAGATTAAAGGTCATAAATAAACTCTGTAAATAAGTGGAGAACAAATTACAGATTATTGAAGAAGATTAAAAAATGTTATTACCAATAACGGAATTCGATGACTAGGTAATTATAGGGACAGTTCTGATTAATCGAACGGTCGATCCGACCAAGCTGAAAATGTGTAACCAATTTATGCTCGTTCTAGTTATCCGTTGTTTGAGCATAGAGGTCATAATCGTACACACACGATCCGCACGTAGAAAAACTAATAATCGTAAAATTGCAGCCCGTAGAGCCGCGAGACCCGCGCACACCGTTAGTCGCCATGCTGACAGACCTACCGTTACAGTCTCAGTTAACTGTTATGTAACTACTTTACGGAGGTAACCTTGGATTAATTACACCTAATTATACGAAATAGATCTATGAAATAGAGATTAATGGTTATTACGAGATGAAAATTAAGCAGAACATTGACAGGCGGCAGCGTCCAAGTTGCGAGCTGTATGGTGTTGCAAATCCTCTTACAGGAAAGTAAAATAAATATATGTACTCTTATATAGATATATTTATTAACAAACATTTACCACGCAAGTTGCGTTGGGCGGGTTAGCAATGGTACTGGTACTAGGATATAAGTAAAAACAGCAACATTATTAACATACCTAACTCTCAGTCAGTCAGATGTTTGAGACGTAGTTCTCATAACTCACTGTACCAGTAATTATCATGTACATAAATACAAGACCGGTCACGTGAAGTATATACACTTCAAAAATAATCTCTACAAAATAATATATTAAACTTATTCTTTATTAACTACTTTAAAAGTCACGATAGCCTAGTAGTTCGGAGATCGGAATTCAAGTAGAGTTCGATTCTCATGGCTCGTACCAATGGGATTATTCAAAAACTTACGGACGAATTATATCGTTAGCTTGGATATAAATACCCCAAAAAATGTCTTCGACGGAAGGTGAGTTAAAAGGACTTAATTGTCTAGACCTCTGTCTACCCCTCTATTAGGAATGGCCTGAAGATATTATTATTATATATTAAGTACTTTAATGTTTTTCTGAGTGATAGAATCCGCAATGAAGACATTCGCAGCAGAACTAAGGTAACCGACATAACAGTAAAGATCAGCGCGCTGAAATGGCAATGATCTGGCCACATAGCTCGAAGAATACGTATAGCCATAGCCGTTGGGGAAAAAAGGTTCTCGAGTGGTAACCTCGTTTAGGCAAACGCAGTGTAGGACAACCCCACAAAATGCAGTGCCGACCTGCGAAATGTTGCCGGAGTCGATGGATACCGGAGTGGTGGCTGACGACTGTTCTTTGTGGTGAATTCTGGGGGAGGCCTATGGCCAGCAGCGGACTCTTGACAGGCTGTAAAGAAGAAGATAAAGAAGAAATACTTTAAAATTTATATAGCGTATTAAGCTCAATGTGCTAAAATAATTGACACTAACGGTATAAAATTTTCATACAATGGCGGGCCCTATTTATATTATACACACGACGCCTAAAGCCATACCGTATTACTTTTAATTCCAAATGTAAATTCAAAGTTCTTGTTACACGCAATCGTTGTGTTTTCTTTTAATAAACTACGACACACACCTTAATAGCTTATTGTTTCGTGTGACCACTCCTCTTTAGTGTATACTTTTTCATGTTGAAAAGTCTATCGTCTGAATAAAAACTCAAATGGTATAAAGTGTTGACGGTGCAAGCTTCTCATTATTGTCAGAAAAAAATAAGAAAATTTCTGAGAAAAATAAGTATCTGAATGAAGTATGCACTCTGTGGCTATTCTGACCAGGAATGACGATTTACCATTTTTTTTTTGGGTCCATGATTTATCTAAGCCAGTATTGAATTATTCTACACTACTTATGTTATGTGTTTTATTAACTGAGATTATTTAATAACAAGAAGAGTGAATGAACTTTCAGTTAATTTTATGATAAACTGTCAGTGTCCCTCGAAGACACTCTAGCTTGTATATTATATTATTTTCAGGAATACTTGTCTATTTGCCAGTCCACTGCTGAATATAGGACTCCCCAACAATTGCCACTATGTACCATTACACCCTGCAGCTATCAACTCCCTCAATTTCCCCAATTTCGTCCCACATTCCTCATCACTGTCTTTGCATGTACGAAGTTGTCACTCGACTGTATTTACAAAAAGAAAGCCAGAACGATTTACAATGATTTCCACACTTGGCAAATGGTTTGGCGACCTCGTGCCAGATGCTCCGCGTCTTAGACGCTTCTATACGACACCTACCTGCCTAATTTTGGTCTGGTGTGTTTCGAGATGCTTAGGTCACTATCTATAGGTCACCGTTACTATTTTAATTTATTGTTTTAACTTTTCTCTTAACCACCTCTTACGATACTTTTGGGAAGAAAGCAGAGGCTCATTTTGATGGCGACATGACATTATGAATATATGCCTATTTAACTTTTTGAATTTGAATGTGAAATACATATGTAAATGATATTAAAACGGAAATATGAAAATAATTGTCGGCACTTCGTTTTTAATTCTTTTATTAATCATTCATTACACGCCAGATACCAACGAATAATGTTACATGTCGTTTGTTTCAACTGAATGCGTCGATGTTTTTATAAGCATGCGAAAAGAAAGCCGGAAACTTGAAGGAAATTCTTCAGTTATACTTTAATACTTTTATGTTACCATACAAATACCTACATTTTTACCTATAATAATTGAATCACTCGGTAGGAGGCCTCGGTTTCGAGTCCAGGACGGGTAAATGTAAAAAACAACGTTTTCTACATTGTCTCAGGTTTGGGTGTTTGTGGCACCTTCGTGGTTTCCGATCCCATAACACAATTGCTTTAGCTACTCACTTTGTGATCAGAGCTATGTATGTGATGTTGTCCCTATTTATCTTTCAATCTACGTGTCTAATACTTGCGTTTGGCCGTTAATCGTTACATCCGTCCCAAATATTGATTGTTTCCGATTTTGTTATTCCCTAAGAATATAAATGCACACATTGCAATGTATTTGGGTCAAGTTTGCAAAAGCAAGTAAGCCATGTCAACCATTATGGGGTCACTACCGCATATGGGTAGACATTACCCGTTAGATTTGCTGAGACTATGAAGGTAAACGTGCTGACTTATTGACGCATAACATGATCGAGTGGCGACAAAAGTAGTTTCATTAATTTTGTGCGAGTGAAACAAAATCAACATTGAAGTTATGACGGCATTCCACCTTCATTCACAACAGGCGGTATTCTTTCGTGTAGAAGTCTCACGAGCCGTCCGTCACGAGCAATGCAATGATTGCAATGATAGCTACCGGCTGAGAGACATTCCATCTCAGTCCTCCAGAGCGACAAAACATCTGTATACTTTTTCAATTCAGTGTTAACTGGTGGCTTAGGCACTGGTAGTGACATAGGCTGCTGTAAACACCAGAAAAGTGACCTTTTAGCTCGTCTATTATCGAAATTCAGTTAATCCCCCAAGCTCTAAACTTATGGCCAGAGATTAGATATCGTCCGGTTACTCTATGAGATGATTACCATGAGTGATAAGCATGTTAATTGCCTCGTAGAGGCTTATCACAACGTTTTTAAAATAAATCCACATCATGAACCGTCAACGCCATGTCTTTTTTTATCATTACGCATATTTCCAATATTAGGGTAAACAGAGGTCAGGACTGTAGTCCTTTCGACACACTTTTCAATTGTAATGTGCCGGTCTCCGTCTTAATATCTACACTAACGATACAATTCGCACATAAGTTACGAAAAACTCATAGGTACGAGTAGACAAAACTATAAGGGATGTAATTCGAATCTGCTGAATCAAATTCCGATCACCCAACCGCTCTGCTATAATGGCTTTGTAATAATAACCATATATATTACTAAAGGAGTAGCCAAAAAGATCGGATCGCCAAGTGTCACGATGTACTTCAAGTGTGTATGTGATACTTATTCATTCTCCTTAATCTCACCTAGTGCTCTTGATTTTTCCATGTTTAAACAATGTGCTCATATGATCATGAAGTGATTCCTCAACGATATATTGTGTGTTCCCTATCGAGCTGTATTATTTGTTCACCATTCTTTATTTACTCAGTCACGAAAGCAAAATTTACTGAACAAAACTGATAAACTTACCGGACCCGAAGAAATAAAGGTTCAGATGACGTTACAGTAAATAATTATAAATAAGTGTTGTTTATAATCACAATTTGGTATGCCTCAGTAGACATGTTAAAATATGTATCATTCGTTAAGAGTAATCAAATTAGACGGAATTGATTTATCTAATGCATATATTCAATTACACATGATATTAATATTAGACACATTATCCAACACTTACTTAACAGTCGTATTAATTATAAAATGATGCAATCAATTATTGATCAATTAGCGGAAATATTGTGTGGTCTAATGAGCTTGAACGGTTTAAGCCCACTTTCGTCTCACACTACATCGGAGTGCATTTTAGAATCATAATCAATTGAAAAAATTTTAACAGTGGTAGAGCCACGCATCAGCTTTTGTTGACCGGCTCGACCGGGGAAGTACCACGACCTCACAGCATACCGGCGTGAAGTAGAAGTCTAACAACTTCTGCGTTTCGTCTGGTGAGTGCAGGTATTCGGAGGCCCACACCCCCTCTCCCCCAATTTTGGGGGGAGGGCACTCTAAGGCCGGCAATGCATTTGCTATGCCTCTGGCATTGCGGGTGTTCATGGACGGTAATCACTTACCATCATGTGAGCCACCTGCTTGTTTGCCTCCCTTTTCTATAAAAAAAGCGAAAGCTACATTAACGATTAAATCAGTGTTATTGTTAATTATTAAATCTGACTTAATTGAAATTGATGATTTGAATGATGAATTTTATCAAGCATAAAAACGTTCATAGTAATATCCAATAAAAAATTCAGTGACGAAGCAACCGTCCATCATGTTCTATCTCCCCAAGAAGCAAATAAAATGGAATCCAAAGCCAGGTTTTATCGTACGGAATCATTACAATTTCTACTATCTATTTTAGATCATAAATAAAATAAATATCTTCTCGCAATTCCCAATACTAGGGTAGACAGAGGTCTATAAAGTTAAGTCCATTCGACCCACCTTCCTCCGTAGACATTATTGGGACAACGTGATAGATGGAGAGCCCGTCCCCGCCTCTATGTCCAAGACAAAAATATATATAACATTTTATATTAAAATACAATAAAATTATAAACCGTCGAGAATTGCACCCACTTGGCTGTAATCAGAATAAATCTACATGAACGACGTTATCGCGGAGGTCGATGACCGGAGATAAGCTACCATTAACATACAAACACACTTGCGACCATGCTAATGAGATTCAAAACTCGAAAGAAAAGTGAGCATTTCTATGATCATATAATTAATACCGGTTTTATTCATGACTAAATTAAAAGGTAACGTTAATACAAGTAGCAATTGGAACAATTAGACTTATTGAGATCGATTTCTATAAACGGATTAGAAATCGATTAGAAAATCTAAAATATCGGTTCATTTGAACATAGGAAAACGCCCATGTTATACAGAAATTTAATTACCCTTGTTACAAAACTGTGAATATCAAATAGTGTAACTTGAGAGACAGTGCAAGGATAATTTAAACGTTATTAAACAGATGAGTATGATCATTATTGATCATACCTTACGATATTTTTTATCTTAGAAATCTTGAAGTCCTGTTGTCCCACTTTTCATCAAAAGCAATTGAAGACAACCTAATAGGTGGTAGTATCACTGTTTTACAATGTGTCCAAAAATAAAGCTACATACTATAATTACGTATAATTAGTGTCCAAAATAAAGGTACATACAGATACATTATACATACATAAATATTCATACTCATCACACAAATTTTTGTCCGTAGCGAGATACAGTCTCAAAGATCTCAACCTTCAACAAAATTATGACAACACTACTACAAATTATTTCATAGATAAAAATTATTTACAACTCGTACGTTTCGAAATAAACGTGTAACTTCTAATTATGAAGACAATAAAAATGGAGGTAGTTAAGAGTTAAATTCAAAATGTATACGCCATTTCGTTAACGAAACAACCCAAGACTCATGGAGCAGTATTGTGAAATAGTTTCAAACAATCATTCATGTAATGTTAGCAAATACTGACTTTGTTCCTATTATGAAATAAGAAAAACGGGGTTTAACATTTGTTACATTAGTGGGTGGAGTAGGCGTAAAAATCTGCCTACCCTTTCCTTACTGAAGATATCTTACTTATTTTATTGTCTGCAAAATACCCTAGTAGGACCCTCCCATAAATAGGATATTTCATACTTGCCACGCTTATCATGCAGATTGGCGATCGTAGTACCTGATTCTTCACGATCTTCATCACCGGTCTGTTTACTTTTGATCTGGTATTTTTCAAGACGGTATCCCTTTAGTCAGTCAATGCCTAGTCTCCCTAAGTCGCCTCTTATGATCTTATCAGGAAAACACCACTATTTCGCAAATCTCGCCTATATACTTCAGTAGATTTTTATAGACCATTATGTATGTATTTATAATTACTCAATTTTAAGAGGTATTTAAATGATTGTACGATGTAGATGTAATTAGTGAGGGACGAACATAGAGGTTGAGGTAGGCTTCACTTAGTAGATTCACTCCCTCCAGAACGGGTTTTCGTTTTGTCAACATACCGCCACGTGTTTTAGTAACCATGGCTTGAACACCGACGGTGAACCTAGAGGTACCCACATGGCCAGCCTAACATTGCGGGGTATGGCCAACCCGAGGTGGCCGCTCCAAATGGGCTTAGTAAACCCATTTCGGATGTGTGTTGGTAGGCTGTGGAGGGAGTATCTGCTGTTGCTGAATATGGTCTGCGGCGTAGCCAAAATCCAGATCCGCCACGGGGTGACGGATGGGCTGGTGCTCGCTCAAGCACCCGCCTTTCTGAGCGGGTGACGAACTCAGGGGGGTTCGTCACCCACGTGAGTTTGGAGGCCAAGGAGGTAGACGCGTCTGTGTTTCGGCGCGTCTAGCCTGATGGGAGAGGGAGAGCAGACGTTCTCTCCAGAGGAGGGGCTGCCTTGGGCGGCCAGCGCGGTCGGGGTCGCTAATGTGTGCGAGAGCGTTCCCTTGGCCCTGGCGGCGAAGTTAGAACACCGTGGGGTTTTAGTCGGTGTAAGCCCGACATCTGCTATACGTTAGGTATTTCCCCACATATAAAAATTGCATATCTGTAGCAAGACTAAGAGCAATTAGCTCAAGGTTAAGGCGATACTCCACAATTGTACAAACCGTAAAATATGATTGTCAGTCATTACAAATGCCGAAATAGCGGCGAAACTAGTAATTGAAAAAAATTGTGTTATTGAAATGTTTCTAATTGAAATTGATATTATAACTATAACGAGACTGTTAAGAAATTGTGGTTATTTTAGGTTATTTCGTGTCTTTTATTTTTACATTACAATTTTAACATACTTAAATTAACTAGTTTTAACCGAATGGAAAATTTCGGCACCACGTCCTTGTATTGCTATTATAGATAAATTCGATCGTTGAGTGAAAAAGCACACCCTAAAAACTGTAGTTCAATGTATTACATTTAAAACAAATCTACATTAAAATTTCATCGACAGATAAAAGTTGAATATTTGACCAACCAACACCAACATTGATCTACATCAATATCACAAAAATTCTATTATATTTTGCACTAAATTCTGACAGGTATAGACAAATTGTTAGTTCCTCCAACGGCAAAAAAGAGAATCATCAAAAATAGTTAAAAAAAAGTGGTAACGTAGAAAACTGTTCAAGTGAAAGTTTCCGATCGAATTGAGATCTTTGACAGCTACAGAATATATTTTTGATACAACGTGTAATAACTTTTCTCGTTATTGTACCTTTAATAATGCCCTCTAAGTTTCGTAACAAGTGAATAAAACTAGTTGAGCGTAGACCGAAGTCATTACCAGTCATATTACGTGCAAAAAGTTTGATATTTTAATTTAGAGTGATAAGGCAGCGAAAGTTCTAAATGAATTCTTTGAAAGCCTTAATTATTTTTGTCGATTCATTTCATGTTTGACGTTCTTTAGGGTACCGTTTAAATAAAATTTACGTAATACTCCAGAAACAGCACACTGTAAATACGTTGTGGCAGACTACACTACGGAGCATTCTATCTTAGCCCTCGGGAGTAACATACCCCTACACCCCCATACACCCTACAATAAATAACACATCTTCAGCCCTCTTCGTTTGACGTTTTTCAAACAAACTATTATCACTTATCGTTCATTAGACTATTAGCTAGTATTTCAATCAATCCTTATAAGTAAAGCACAAGCTGTTTGGCGTTACAGTACCAAATACCTTCGATACACTAGTAAGCAGCCGACCGTTACTGTCTGCTAAATTTGGGCATGGTAATTTTTTAAATCTAAAAAAAATATATATAAATTTCTTCTAATATATAAAGGACTTCTAATAGGCAGCTGATCTTGAGAATGATAATATACTCACAAACTCGCGTAGTTAAGTAATAGTTGTGATTAAAGTAAAGATTTTACTTTCCATGTCATGCCTCTTAAGGCCTTTAAGAAAAAGCAATGTTCTGTTCTTAGCTTGCCGTATGTCATCCGCGTAAGAATTTAACACCACTTTCTTGCTGTTTGTTTTAAGAATTGGGTAATGGAAAATCCTTGTAAAGGAAAATGGTAATTCTGACTGGCGATGAATGCCAGCGAGATGTCTGGTGCAGCATATTTCAATCCGTAAACGCGTCGATTATAGCAAACTCTCTTTATAGGAGAGGCCTGGACATAGTGAAATTTTCAAACCGCTAACAATATAAGTTATTGGTTAACGATTAACTATGGTTAAAATTATTTATTTTTGTGTACATCTTGTTGTACGTGCGACCTTCTGCAGTGTACACAAGGGAGTGTTAAATAGAACAATAAATAGTCTGACAATATTGTAAATATACAAAAGTTTAGGCATATGTTAAATATTAACAAAGCAATTTAACATTTTTTTAAATACGGAACCCAGCATAAAACAAAAAAGTAATAGCAGAAAGCTCTTCGATCCAAATTTAACTCAACCCTCAGGCTATTTTTTATTTATAAAGACCTGCTGTTATTCAACATACTTAATTTCTTTGATTGTAATGAAGCATTGAAAGGTAGTTCTTGCGTGTTTGTCGGCAAAAGCGAAAGCGCTTATGCAAGAAGGGTTCGATGTGATTAGACATCGAATAGTTGTGAAGGGAGAGAAAAAAATGTGCCTATCATGGCTTTTTATTCTTATATCGCAACGTCCGCGTTTCTCGTTATAAGAGAAACTCTTTAATGTTACATGAAGGGATTGTTCATGAGATGTGTAGGCAAAGATTGATGTTTTGCTCAAGTACATATGTAGGGCTATTGAATGTTTCTGGACTTTATATAAGAAATGCACGTTTTCATTATTTATTTATGTTTTTTACCTTCATGCATTTCACAAAACAGGGGCCTAGACAATTTAGTCCTTTCGACCCACATTTAACCGAAGATTATTTTGGGACAATCTGACCGGTCTTTATGTTCAAGCCAACGACATAAATCATACATAAGTTTGAAAAACTCATTGGAACGAACCTACCTCCGAGGGATCAAACTAACGACTCTTGACTCGAATTCCAATGATCCAACCACTCGGCTATCGTCACTATTTTATTATATAAATGCAAAAATACTTAGCCTGTTTTTTGATACTTTTTTCTGTGATGCAATAAGATGAAAACGTTGCTTGGGGTAGTACATAAGCTATTTTTCATCTTGAGAATGACTAGGAAAAATTTCACTCCTTCAGCTGAGTCACTTCAGAATTGAATTTACCGTTTTACATGCGGCATTAGATTAATCATTTGTTCAGTTTTTTTTAATTAAAGTTTGACATAGCTTTATTTTATACAAAATATTTCATAAAAAATGTTTTGCCTACACTTTTTCACAGCAAGAAAAACGTACAGATTTGTAATTACATTAAAGTTGACCCAATAAAGCATTTCATTTGGATTTGTAAATCGTTAAAGTAGTTATTTCGTAACAGACCTCATCAGAACTAGGCAATTTCCTTAATAGCTATTTATGTCACCATCGGATGGAGAATTACTTACTTCATCCAAAGTATTCTCACAGAAGTTTTATTTAATCTTTGACACCAGCACCGAATCTTATAAAAACGTAACATACTATCCATAACCGTTACAAGGTTACTTTTCACGTAAGACGTTTTGCTTGTTGCGTTAAGCAGTCGAATGTTACTATATTGTATAAAATTTACCATAATTTACACGATATTTTTTAAACACAAAATATATAAGTATTTTTGGTGAATAGATTATTGATTTTTTATCTTTTCGCAATTTACTAATTATGGGGTAGGGAGAGGTAAGGAAGGAGATTTTTCTTTTCATCAATTCACTTTGAATCGAAGTTTATGAGGGTCAACCTGACAGATAGGGAATATCCAGGTTATATTATATATTTAAATTATTTAATATTAAGACTTTCGGAAAATATGGTCATCATGTTATGTGTCATCAACAATCTAGTGGAAATGGGCATACGAGTATGCCCATTTCCACTTGATTGTTTGGAATAGTGGCATTAAATATAAATACATCGGACTTAATTACAGCGATTAAAACAATCGAAAGGCGATGGTAAGTTAACTTATTGGCTGATCGACTTGTGTCGATATTACATTGGAACCGAAGTTGCAAATAGGGGTTGAAGTCGGTTGATCATCCAACACTTTTTTCATGCACGCTTTAAGTTATGCATTAACCATTGGGTGGGTAAGGTAAAATATCGTAAGGAAACCATCATGTCTCAAACTGAATAGATGAAAATATGTTATTTCAAAAAAGTATAGTAACCGCTGGCCCGTATTGGAGTATTGTAAGCTTTTGCCCTGCCTGTAAAAGCCCTTTTTTCACTTTTTGTTCATCGACCAGGCCGGTTTTAGTCGGTTTTATACAGTTTACAGAAAGGATTTCAAAAACATTTTGATACACTAATTTTATACGTAAACTAAAAACTTTTGTGTTTGTTTATTGACGTATTTCGGCTAATTGACAAAAGAGATTTTAATAAAAATTTAAAGGAAGGTCTTATAATGAAGAAATAAGTTAGCTTTAAATTAAAAAATATATTCAGCGAATGAAGCTGTTGGTATTTCATATAAATGACATGTGAATTGTTAATTTGTTTGTTATTTTAATGCATAATATAATACTGATGTTAAAGTGTACGCATCAGTAATTTTTTACAATGAGTATTCAATTTCAAAATTACTCAGCATAGCGTTAATAAATAAATGCAATTTTACGCTTGTTGATAACCGAGATAATTCATCGTAATTTGCAGCGACAAACCATTAAAAGATAATCTCGGCACTAAACTAATTGAATCAAATTATCTGAAAGGCCTATATACACGGATTAACACGCAAAATGACTACAGACAACTTTATCTAATTCAAGGTCTAACTATCGTTGATTTCCTGCAAATAAATCTAGCTCTTATACAAGTCTAGACCGGTTTAGGGCCGGCCTAGGTAACGGGACGACGGACTTTAAATACTCGTATATATGGCGTAGAGTAGAACACAAGCCTTCGATTTCCGGCTATGCAAGAATTTTTTTCTTGGTAATTATTTAAAAAAATTAGATACTCCCGTTGATACTTATTATGTTGCGATGAAATGTTTCTAAATGTTGGTCATTGGTGGATGTTACATAAAAGTGTTATTGGTCGACTATTTGCCAATAACAAACTGTGCATAGTCCGCGCCGACGTACTCGTGGTCTTTGTAACTCTTTTTACTCTGGAATAACAATAATAATATAAATCATTATTAATAAACCAATTTATTTTACAACGATAGTAATCCCAGTCTTTCAATGAAAAAAAATATAATAAAAAGATGACCTTAATAGTATTAAAAGTTTATGTAATTTATGTTAGCAAACACATAAACTCTGATGCGTGTATGATCTTATGTCGATATTTTATTAATCCATGTAGATAATTATGAATTCAAAATAACGGAGTAAAGTACTTACGGCATTACGTGTTTAACATTTTATTTACAGTTTCTAGCAGAACTAATACTGAATTAAAAGCGGCGCTTTTATTTACTTATTTTTAGCAACAATATTCATAAGGCTTTTAATGAATACGTTTTATTTTAAGGTAAATTCTTAGAAAAAAAAATTTAGCTCGTATTACAGTGACATATTAGCAAAAAAAAAAATTGATGTTCCTAAAATCTTACTATTATTTACTTCAAGTTGCCTGAAAATGGTAAGGTTAAAATTTCGATGAAAACATATTATTGTAGAATTACCGTGATTACCGTGTCTGATTTAAATTTACTTGCGGTGGCGAGTGAGTTGCGCATGCGCTGGGCCACTGTCATCGACCGCGTCCGTTACACCACTTAGGTTGTAAGCCAAAGAGTAAGTAGGTGCTGGTGCTTTATTAGATACGTCGCTACTTTGCAAGATTATCTTCTTTAGCTTAGAAATGAATGTATAAAGAATTAATATTAATTATGGTATTATTTATGACCAGAAGAAGATAGCCGATAGCCGAGTTGTTGGGTTCGATCCCCAGCTGGTAGTACCAATGAGTTTTTAAAAAAACTTATGTACAAATTTCATTGGGAATTGCGTGAAGAAAGCGTCTTTTTCTAATAAAACTATTAGAAAAATACAAAACACATAATTTCGGAGTCAGATTTTGATACGTGGTGCAAAAAAGTTCTCGTTTGCAAATCAGTGTTCCAGAAAATTTTTCAATTATGTCATCACAACGTTACAAACTAGTTTGATCTCATTGCGTTGCATTTAAATAAAGAAGGATTTTTATAATATAGAAATTTTAAAAGTGGATATAAACAAACATTTCCAAAATTGGTATAAATAACTGAAATAGATAACTAAAGTAGCGACTAAGTAACATACATAATGCCATAAATAGCTATAATAAAAACAAAAGAGTAATAACTATGAGAAGTTCCTGGTTAGATTTCACCTTCATGTGTCCGTTGACTAGTGTCCATTTTAAAATAAATTGTTATACATAATTCATTAAAAAACAATTAATTAATCAAAGGAAAAAGTTATCTTTCTATTTTTAAATCTAATAATAATTAATACAAAGTGTAATTTAATCTTTGTTTTAAGCCAACGCAGCGGTCATGAACAAGAGACGTGATTTGACTTTTATTAACAGTTTTTGCTTCAATTAACGCAACAGCACGGTTCCATGTTGCGGAATATTTTAGTCGTTGTATTAGAATCAAATCGCAAAATAAAAAATAAACTAAAATTGAAAGCGAGACTTTTTGATTAGTGTTCATTTCTTTAGGATTTTATTGAAAGGTTATGTTTAACAAGCAGATGTATTTTAGATTGATAGACCTAAGTCTGTCTACTATGGATCTTTAAAATTGTATACTTCATTTGTATTCTGACATTATTTTTATGATTTTCAAGATTAAGTTCGTTTTTCAAATATGCCTATAGCACTCTTATAATTATTAGACGTCCTGTTTTTTTTACTTTCACATATGAAATCTTTTTTGAAAAATTTACTAACATGAAGTTCAGAACTGGCTAAGGACCAATCCAATATATTTTTTTACTTTTGACTTGTATATTTTCTTCACCATTCATAATTACAAATATTTATTAGTTCATAACACAAATTATAAATATAAAACGAAATAATTAGACGGAAAATAGAGTAAGAGATCTGTCTATTCTATTGGTCTGATAACATTGAGATGTTATCTCAAGAATCTCTAAATGGAGTGCACCTAATGTTCATTTTAACAAAAATAACATCAACATGGAGAGCTTGTAATAATATGTTCCATTGTAAAGTAGAAATTCAAATATCTTTAATCACAAGTTTTGTTAACTTTTATCTATGTAAATATATATTATGAATCCTATTTTCTTTTTCGAGTGACTGGTATTAATAAACTGTTACTGAAATTGGTATAAAAAATGTGATTTTTTGTTTTACATTATATTTATTTTTATATTTTATTTCATTATGTTTTCCTCAAAGCACACCTCACAAAATGTGGTCATTTACGACAATAGTCAGCGATAAGATATTGCTTTTGGTTTTCTGCCTAAAAGTTATTCAAATTCAAAAAAAGTGAGCCGTTCAAAATTAAAGAGCTATTTGATTACTTCTGTAAGTATATTATCTGCGACATTAATTAATGCAAGGATTGTTTTATGGTAAAAAAACGAGCTAAGAGTCCACACAATGGTGCGTGACTTCAAGAATCCATGAACACTTGCGAGTAGAATCAATTTTAAAAGAAAATTACGGGGGCTTTGTCATCCCCGAGGAATAAAATGGAATATCCGTAATCACATTAACTCTCTATTTCTTTCAAACCGGTTTCTTTCAAACATGACAGTTGTTACAATGCTATTTCGTGGTAGAAATTGCAAAGAATATTCCAAACAACTCCTAGACAGAGCAGTCTTAGTAGGCCATAATATTTGAAATTATATAATAGTGAAACAATTACATATTCTAAGAAATGTAATTTAATTTTTGGAGTGGTTAATTTTTACAGTTTTTTTATTTATTTTAATAATTTAATTTGCAACAGGGTTGAATTTTTATTCATTAAAACAGTGTGGTAAGGCGTAAAATATAATTTTTCTGTAACTGAACTTATCAAAATATTAGTATAAATAGCTTTAAGATGACTCAAGGTAGACCAACAGTTCGGAAAATAAAATATATTAGACGTTAATTAAAATATTAAGTATACAGAAAAGACGTTTAATTTTTAGAAACTGGGTATGTTGCGAAATTATAATTAATGTAAATAAATTGCATGCAAGATAAATTGCACACTCATTGCCACTACAGCATGCCGATCTTGACGGCTTTGTCAGATTGTCAGGCTGATCAGACATATTTAATTGAAAGAAGTAGTATGATACACTAAAACTCAAAAAATTTGTTAACCGTATCGTCCCAGTGACTTAGCCAAGTTACTTCTATTATTTCTTAATTTTTCTCTTAATTTAATAATAAAAAGTGAAGCGTAACTTACATCCTTTAAAATCACAAATGAAATTGCGTAATAAATCATTTCAGTTTGTAAAAGATCTTTACATACCTACTCTCTAGATACCATTACGGTAATCTGCCTCGGTCTCTGCCTGCCACTACGGAAAGGAGGCAAGATGATTATATATACGTTATGTATAAAAAACCTGTCTATGTGTATTTAGATATTATTCCCTAAGTCATTTTAGTCTACAGAGCATGTCAAAGAAATAAACACACGTACATAAATTTGTAAACATTACCCTCTACCTGCGACGTTGAATAAAAACTATTATTTTTCCTTTAATAAATATAATTTAAAAAATTTTCACGCCATTTCCAATGCAGGGGTACACAGAGGTCTAGACTATAAAGTCGTTTCGACCCACCTTCCACAGAAGATATTTTTGGGAAAAAGTGGCAGATGGTGAGCCCGTCGCCATATATAATATAACATGATAGCAATTATACTTATTTAGAATTTAAATGTAAGCCACCACGCGTGATAACGTGTAAACGCTAAGTGTTAATAAATTAACAACATGGCGAACATCATTTGGAAATTTTTAATTAAATCAATCAAATTCTAACTAACCTAGATGTTTCGTTTGTGAATCGTTTTAGAATCTTTGTTGTTGCGCAGGTTTTAGATTATTATTAATCGGTTACAAAATGTAGGATTGGAACATATCGATAACTAAATTTAAAACAAATAGACTTCCTAATAGATCAGATAAAACAAGAAAAACATATTCATATTTCAAAATTAAATTATTGCTTTGATGATAACACTGCTTTCTTAATCTAAATTCTGGGTCGTCCGATTGAATCCGCTACAGACAAAATATTTGTTTACGGTATTCGATTATTTATGTATGGTAATTAATGTATTTTGTCATATCACCACCACTAGACAGAAGATATGGGGAATCGAAATTTGGAAATGAAAAAAGTGTGTCAGTATATATAATGCATTTCTCGTATTGTCTAATAGTTTTGAATATATTTGTATCTTCACGCCATTCCCAATACAGGGGTAGACAGAGGTCTAGTCTAGACAATTAAGTCCGTTCAACCCACCTTCCGCCGAAGACATTTTTTCGGGACAACTTGACAGGTAGTGATTCAGTCTCGTACATAAGTTCTTGGAAAACCCCATTGGTACGAGCCGGCCACCTGGGGATCGAACTCGGGTCTCCTGACTCGAAATCCGATCACCCAACCACTCGGTTATCGTGATTTATTAATAGTTTTGAATTTAGAACATATTAGTTTTGAAACCTGCTATATACTCACAAAAGTTGAAGCAGGAATCCAGACATTTTTTACGTACCTGTGGATAATAAAATACAAAACTTTAAATTACTAGGCTTACTTTAAGGGAAATCAAATAAATAGTGACATGAAGTCGTGACCAAAATTTATTAACACAGACAAGCTTAATCGTAATAAATGGAATCCTTGTTCAAACACAATATTTTACGTGTGGTATCGGCGAACAATTTACTAACCCCTTTTTTTGGGTGTCTTAAGAGGCATGTAAAGAATGTGTCCTGAAAACTTAAATTGCTATATATATCTCCCGACTCCTCAGATGAGTAAGTGGCGTCAGAATTTAAGTCGTTAGAACTGCATTCGCCAATCGCTTGCTGAGTGTGTCTATTATAGCAAATCTTAAATAGAGGAATTTTATTTATTTTTGACGACCTTCGTAGACGAATGGCGTATACACCGGTTTTCAAGTTGTCACCATTTCTGAGGTCCCGGGTTCGATTCCCGGACGGGTCAATGTAGAAAAAACTTTTTCTACATTTTCTCGTGTCTGGGTGTTTGTGGTACCTCGATTGTTTCCGATTCCATAACGCGAGTGCTAAGCTACTTTTATTGGGATCAGAACTATGTATGTGGCCCCAATCTGTGTATGTATTTATTTATTTAATAAAATAAATAAATATAAATATCTTCACGCAATTCCCAATACAGGGGTAGACAGAGGTCTAGTGTAGACAATTAAGTCCCTTTGACCCACCTTCCACCGAAGATATTTAATTATTTATGTATTTTAAGTCACGATAGCCGAGTTGTTGGGTGGTCGGAATTTCGAGTCGAGAAACCCGAGTTCGATTCCCAGGTGGCAGTACCAATGAGTTTTTCAAAAAACTTATGTACGAATTTCATCGTTGGCTTGGACATAAAGACGGCGACGGGTTCACCACCTGTCACGTTAACCCGAAAATATCTTCGGAGGAAGGTAGGTCAAAGGGACTTAATTGTCTAGACTTGACCTCTGTCTACCCCTGTATTGGGAATTGCGTGAAGATATTTATTTTTATTTTATTTTTTATTTATTTAAAGGGAGAAATAAAATATTTCCTTCGAAAACTAATTAATTTACTAAATGAACTTAAATAAAGATTGATTTATTTTATATTATTTTATTATTGGAAGTAGGGTGAAAAATGGGCTAACAGTCGACCTGATGATAAGTGGCAATCCATGACAACTGCAGACCATTTTCATTTTCCAAGAAAAATGTAGCAGATCCCTGCATATCCCGAGGACTAAGGTGGAAGTCTCATAGTGTATAATAATGTATGAAAATTGTGACATACTTAAATAATGATGATAATACAATTATTTGTAGAAACGAACTCCTTTTTTTTCTTTACGCAATTATCCTAACTGGGGTAGGAGGAGCATAGAGAAGTCCTTTCGACCCACTTTTCACTGAAGATAAACATCTAAAATAAGGTTGTTAACTTTATTATTATAACATTAAAATTATTAAATTTACGTTAATGATATATTAAAATATATCATTAACGTAAAATAGATATAGTTAACTTACTTTAGAATATCTTTAATAGTACAAAGCAGTGTATTGGAGTCATTCATAGCTATTATTTGCTTTAAACTCTGCGTGATTTTCTCAAATAACTTGACGTATGGAATCGCGAACAAAGCTGTAGATAAACACAAAGATTTTGTCCTTGCCTCTCGACACGAATACCTATCTCACTCGGTCATACGATTTGCATTCTCTAGCCTCACTGGTGTTTCGTTAAACATCGTGACCTCAAAGTGAAGGAACGCGAGAGAAAATCTCGTTTTAATGCTGCCTGTTATCTCTAATGGACACCTTGTTCTATTAGCATAACAAGAAGATAGACGTTTACTATTGATTATAGAAATAACTGGTTGGAATGTTTTCAGTATCAAGGTGACTGGTCTACGCAGAGCAAAGAACAAAATCATGTGTATATATTTATTTATTCTTTTTGTATAAGGTTTACATAGATGTGGAAATGCCTTACTGTAATTCAATTGAAATATGGCACGGCAACAAGAAGGCGGTTCGGAGTTTCTTAAGAATGATTCTTCTCCGTCTGAGGTAACAAAACGGTTACATAAAACATCTCAGATACATCGGTTGCAATTTAAATTTAAAAAACATGTTTTATATGTCTGATATTAATGGTGCCATAAATAAAAACTATTTATTTATTAAAAGTCGCCTGTTGTACAAAATTACATCGGCTAAATTCTATTAGCCGATGTAATTTTGTACCACAGGCGCCATTTAATAAATAAATAGTTTTTATTTATGGCACCATTAATATCAGACATATAAAACATGTTTTCTACAATCTATTCTAAGATTACCAATTTGATACAATTTTAATTGAAATTAATAAAAACACTCAGATAATTTTCCCAGAGAACGAATTCACATTTGATTCGTATATCATTTTTATATTAATAATAAAATAATCGACAAAATTTGCTATTTAAAAATAAATCAAAGTTATTGAAATATATTTAAACATTTACACATATTTTGATAAATATTGGATGTTTACCTTCTTATTGGAACTGGAATGCGAAAAATAATATTTAAAACATCTAATTAAATTTATAAGTTTATAAATATCTAAACTTTATTTTTCTTTTATATAATTATATTAAAAAAATATTTTCTATATAAAATATTATATAATACGAAAGTCCATCAAAGTGAGTAAATTCCAATTTCAATATTAGAATATGACTATGACTTTACAATGGTTAAACTTGCCGCTGGGATAAAATCAGAGACACCCATACGAAACCAATACTTTGCTACGGGCCGTTTATTATTAAGAGATTAAAACTAACCTTTTATTAAGTCACGCTATAGTCATGACGGAAAATACGTTAATATCGTGCATTTGATATAAGCATAGTTTTAGAAAGTCGTCACGAGCTCCAAACACAGGTTGTTGTAAACATGTTCACACTTCAAATTCACATTAAATATAGAAATAATCTCGTCAGGTCGCCTTTATCGTTAATAATAATAAATTTGCATTTTAAAGTTAAACGTTCTTGACGTTCGGAATTTTATCAGAGATAAAAAAAAAATATCTTCACGCACTTCCCAATACAGGGGTAGACAGAGGTCGAGTCTAGACAATTAAGTCCCTTCGACCCACCTTCCTCCGAAGATATTTTCGGGACAACGTGACAGGTGGTGAGCCCGTCGCCGTCTTTATGTCCAAGCCAACGATATTCGTACATAAGTTTTTGAAAAACCCATTGGTACGAGCCTACCAACTGGGGATCGAACTCGGGTCTATTGACTCGAAATTCCGACCACCCAACCACTCGGCTATCGTGACTTTTTTATCAGAAATACTCATCGAAAGTGAGCCGTGCGGTGTAGGCAAAGGAATTTATCACCCGTAGGCGGCTAAGGGTACAACCTCCTATGCAATGATAGCCAGGAGGCGGGATAACTATCTCTAAAAATACCAGAGCAAAATTAAGCCAACCGTTGACGGACAGTAATTTTGAGGGTCCGAGGTGCCTGATACTAATACCGACATATAATAAAACATGAGAATCAATCGTGTCCCTTCTGCTTTAATATTATTATTCTGTATTAATATCTCTGTAGGTGGCACAGGACTGTTCTTTGCGGTTGCTTTGGTGACAGCCGGTGATCAACAGCGAAATTTTTAAAACGCTGTAAAGAAGAAGTAGTAAAAGAAGAAACAAAAGAACTGCTTTGTATTCCACTTTTAGCTCAAAAAGAAATTATTTATAATATTAATAGATTTTAAAATATGAAAGGTTTTGTTATTATTTATTTCAAGCTTTTATTAAGTGCCTTTCAAGCTTTTAAGGTGCGAACTGCAAAACACGACGTCGCACGACATACATGGCAGCTTTTTTAATGTATCTATTTTTTATTTTTGAACAGTGGTTGAGCCACGCATCAGCTTTTGTTGTAGCATGAATGGGCCGGCTCGACCGGGGAAGTACCACGACCTCACAGATTACCGGCGTGAAGTAGAAGTCTAACAAACTTCTGCGTTTCGTCTGGTGAGTGCAGGTAACCGGAGGCCCACACAGCCCCCTCCCCCAATTATGGGGGGGGGGGGGTCACTCTAAGGCCGGCAACGCATCTGCTATGCCTCTGGCATTGCGAGTGTTCATGTGCGGCAGTAATCACTTATGATCACGTGAGCCACCTGCTCGTTTGCCACCCTTTTCTCTAAAAAAAATTCATGCAATATTAGAACGACATAATTCACATATCCACTGTGTAAGTAAATACAATAAGCACATTGTATGATTATTATCGAGAATTACATAACTGCGCATCGGTAACGTTTACACATAGTCATGTAAATTATTTTTATTTAGCGACAATGCGTTAAAATATTTATGAACGTTTTCTCTGTCTATGCTGTACTGAAATGGAAACTAAAATTTACAGCCTTTAGTTTTACAATCATAAATAACCAACCATAAAAATGGTGACTAGCATAACAGGAATAATTATATAATTTATACATACGATATACACGAAACATGTCCACTTGGTGATCTGTTGTCTCTGGTTACTCCGTACTATGCATGAAGATATTAATTTATTACTATTATTACATCTAAAATAGCTATTGACGTAGCTCACTTCACTGCAAGACAAAGACCTCTTCTGTAAGAAGATTTTGTAGTAATCCCCTCCTCGTCGGGGGATTCCTTGGTAATCTCAGTATCAGACAACTCGCATCTTAGATGCTGCTGCCGGTCATCAGCCTATTCTACAGGGTGGGCCGTAAATTTTTTTAAATAGCAACACTTGATTTCTCAAAAACCGTTAGAGAGACGGACGCGCGGGTAGCGGGGAACTGTGCGTCGCTTCATGCAGTTTTAGTCACGATGGAGCGCTTCACGGGACAACAGCGTGCTTTTTGTGTTAAGCATTTTTTCAAAAATAACGATTCCTACGTTACTGTACGACGCTTATTACGTCATGTAAATGAGTGTCCAAGTGTTAATTTAATCAAAGCTTGGATTAAGAAGTTTGAACAAACGGGATCGACAATGAATATTAGACAAACAGGGCGGCCACGTTCAAGAAGAACCGATGAGAACGTTCGGGAGGTTGAAATTTCCGTAAGGAACGATCCAGAATCGTCTACGCGTAAGCGTTCGGCGGCTTTGGCAATACCAAGGACTACTCTGCGGCGAATTTTGCATCTGGAGCTTAAGCTGCATCCATATAAGCTTCAAATTGTGCAGGAGATGAAACCAAACGATTACATTCGACGACAGTATGGGCTGCCATATCATCAAAGGGCATAATCGGTCCGTATTTCTTTGAAAATAATCAAGGAAATAACGTAACTGTGAACTCAGTGGAATATGTGAAGATGTTGCGAGAGTTTTTGATACCGAAGTTACATGAATTTGAAGGATACAATAGCAGAACTTGGATGCAACAAGATGGAGCTACGTGCCATACATCAAATGTGAGTTTACCGGTGGTTAAAGAAATCTTTCCCAATAAATTGATTTCTCGCAGAGGTAATATTCCATGGCCTCCAAGAAGCCCCGACCTAACACCATGCGATTTTTTCTTGTGGGGATACCTCAAGAGTCGAGTTTACCTTAATAAACCGACGATTATATCCCAATAAAAAGAAAACATTCCGCAATCCCTCGCAGCATGTACCGGCGAGTTTTTCAAAATTTGCGTAGTCGTTTGCAGGAGTGCCAACGAAGAAACGGGGCGCATCTCGACGATGTAATTTTTAAAAAGTAAATTTCAATGAATGATTATTACGTTAAATAAATAATCGAAAAATTATGTTCGTAGTTTAATTTCTATTCATGTTTCAAATGTGCAAAAATTTACGGCCCACCCTGTATTTTGGTCATTATCGTTACAACTTGGTATTTTTCACCTCTTCGACATCGACGGAAAGAAATTGGCAGAATTTGGTTACGCCGATGCCACACGGAATTATTATTGAAATATGCCAAATTAAAAGCGCGCAAGTCACGATAGCCGAGTGGTCGGAATTTCGAGTCGAGAGACCCGAGTTCGATCTCCAGGTGGCGGGCACGTACCAATGGGTTTTTCAAAAACTTATGTACGAATATCGTTGGATTGGACATAAAGGCGGCGACGGGCTCACCACCTGTCACGTTGTCCCGAAAATATCTTCGGTGGAAGGTGGGTCGAAGAGACTTAATCGTCTAGACTAGACCTCTGTCTACCCCTATTGGGAATTGCGTGAAGATATATATTTATTTATTTATTATAAAAGCGCGCAAATTAAATAAGCGAATATCATGAATTCTAGTAGTACTAATTACAGGAATGATCATGATATCCAGGTCAAGATACTTCGAGTTTAAAGAGGATCCCAATAAGTTTGACGATTCATGGACCATGCTCTGAAATTGTTACTAAACAAATTATTCGCATGCTACTACATAATTACGTACCGAGTCTGTAGTGTTGTTACCGTGACGTGGTTAAAGTAGCTACACTGACCACAAACCGTAAGTTTTCGTAAGCGTCGTAACAACGTTAGCTAACGCAATGTATTTTCAAAACATTTCTTCATATCACAAAGTTAAGTTAAAGGGCATTAATAACGTATTAAGTTTCTGAAAGACAAAAACTTCTTCACGGTTGACAATAGGCCACTACATTCCACCGTGATCTATGATGATACCAAATCTTATAGTGATTTTTTTGCAAAGTCGTAGCAGACGCTGAAGATTGAGCTGATTTTTTTGTTGTATTTTCATTGAAGCATCAGAAATTAGGGACAAATTAAAATTGCATTGCTAACCTGCTTTATAAGCGTAATATATAATGAACATTCAAAATCGTTGTTTTTTGTTTTCATAAACTTTTTTCCAAAATTAACAAACGGTCAAAATTAACAAGAAGTCACGATAGCCGAGTGGTTGGGTGGTCGGAATTTCGAGTCGAGAGACCCGAGTTCGATCTCCAGGTGGCGGGCACGTACCAATAGGATTTTCAAAACTTATGTACGAATTATATCGTTGAGTTGGACATAAAGACGGCGACTGGCTCACCACTTGTCACGTTGTCCCGAAAATATCTTCGGTGGAAGGTGGGTCGAAGAGACTTAGTCGTCTAGACTAGACCTCTGTCTACCCCTATTGGGAATTGCGTGAAGATATATATTTATTTATTTATTATAAAAGCGCGCAAATTAAATAAGCGAATATCATGAATTCTAGTAGTACTAATTACAGGAATGATCATGATATCCAGGTCAAGATACTTCGAGTTTAAAGAGGATCCCAATAAGTTTGACGATTCATGGACCATGCTCTGAAATTGTTACTAAACAAATTATTCGCATGCTACTACATAATTACGTACCGAGTCTGTAGTGTTGTTACCGTGACGTGGTTAAAGTAGCTACACTGACCACAAACCGTAAGTTTTCGTAAGCGTCGTAACAACGTTAGCTAACGCAATGTATTTTCAAAACATTTCTTCATATCACAAAGTTAAGTTAAAGGGCATTAATAACGTATTAAGTTTCTGAAAGACAAAACTTCTTCACGGTTGACAATAGGCCACTACATTCCACCGTGATCTATGATGATACCAAATCTTATAGTGATTTTTTTGCAAAGTCGTAGCAGACGCTGAAGATTGAGCTGATTTTTTTGTTGTATTTTCATTGAAGCATCAGAAATTAGGGACAAATTAAAATTGCATTGCTAACCTGCTTTATAAGCGTAATATATAATGAACATTCAAAATCGTTGTTTTTTGTTTTCATAAACTTTTTTCCAAAATTAACAAACGGTCAAAATTAACAAGAAGTCACGATAGCCGAGTGGTTGGGTGGTCGGAATTTCGAGTCAAGAGACGCGAGTTCGATCCCCAAGTGGCAGGCTCATACCAATAGGATTTTCAAAAACTTATGTACGAATTATATCGTTGAGTTGGACATAAAGACGGCGACTGGCTCACCACTTGTCACGTTGTCCCGAAAATATCTTCAGTGGAAGGTGAGTCAAATGGATATAATTGTCTAAACTAGACCTTTGTCTGCCCATGTATTGGGAATTGCGTGAAGATATTTTTATTTTTTTTAACAAAACGGTTATGAACACATTTATTGAAATTTTAACAGGCGTTGCCAGTCGGGTCAAAAAGATTTTAAGAAATATACATACCCTGGATGAGTACACAGTATTTGCTAATCAAGTAAGCTACATCTCCTTGTTGACATTTAAGCAATGCAAATTCGTGGTGTATTGTACAAAAATAGTCGATGACTTAAACGGAATGCAACCGGTCACTCAACTACATCACCTTGACTGGAGGGCGACCGCTCGACTAAACAATGGCGCATTTGCTAGACCGGTCCGGACTTTCGATCTAGCCAGCTCGTTTATATGTGATCATGTGGAGGATCAAATGAAAATAAATCATAACTCTTAACAAATTAGTTTAGTTTATAAAATACCAGCGTGCAAAACTACTAAATAAAGGCCTCTCAAATATTTGAGATAATATTTTCTTTATTATCATTTCTCAGACGCGCAATTTAATAAACTGTTGGTAACAGCACAATGTGTTTTACCACTCTTATTACCCTACATGTCTTTAGGAAAGTTTTGAATTTCTTAAAAACATTCTTTTTAGGCTTTATACATATAGGCATTTTTTTAGAATATAGTTATTTCATTCCGTTTTTTTAAATCCGTTTTCGTTTCAAGCTGTTTCCTTATGTAATTCCCGGTCTGACGCACCCAAACATTGTTATTTATGCACTATTAAGCGTCTTATTTTTCTTTTTCGATCCTATCCGTACAACGCTTATCTGGAAGGAATTGCTATTAGCGATAAACCCCACCAATTGCTCACCTCCTCTATTAAATTAATTTTTTATTACGTTTTTTTAGGAAAGCAATACAGCGTATTTTATCTATCTATTCCTGTGTAACATTACTTATTAGTACGAGCCTTTCTTATACATTCATGATCGAATAGAGTCGAATTTCGATCACATCAATAACTACATTTAGGCGCTATCGTGGCTTGCGTGGCTAAAATATATGTTCCAAAATTTGCTTAATGTCTATTTAGTAACCTTTTATTTCGTGACATACAAAATGACGCTTACAAGATAAACATTGCAACATCGAGGTCGCATGCATTGTTTTCAGAGTAAGCTAGCAATAAAATATAACTTATAACTTAAAAATTTACTATAACTTATTATATCTCGGAATAATTATCAATATGATATTATTCAATGCACATATCAATAAACAATCAGAATGATAGGGTTTGAAAGTATAAATATATTTAAAAATATAGTTTTTATTTTTATTCGGCAATAATTGTAAGAAATGTATTAACTATAAGAAATGTCTTATTATAATATTTTGTCTTTTAAATATATTCAAATATGTCACTGAATATAATTTAAATATGTTGATCATAAATTGAGATAATTTGCATTAATATGTCGGCCAAATGTCCGCATACCATATGAAGGTCGCCAGAGTCATGATATATTTATCATAAACAATGCAACACGAATGTCTTCAAATTTGAAAATTAAATTTTAAAAAGAAATCAGTATTAAAAACGAGGTAGACCCATACTAAATTTCGAAGACTATGTGAGTAAAAGCTTATAAAATTTGAGGAATTTTCTGTATTTTCTTGGGATTCCATCATAGAATCGTAACGTGATGATGATGGAAACTAACTGTAGTATACTCTTTTAAACAAAAAAAGGACTTCGAAGTCGGTTTAACATTAATAAATAATCCTCCTCCTTCTTTTAAGGTTAAATAAAAAACATTCCTAGTTCGGCGACTGAATGAATGCTTTCAAAGATCGATGGCAGAACATTGGTTCTTACTTAACACAGGCCGTTAAAATATCACTGCAGGACTTATGCTTTTCACATAAGACAGACGTGCATAATAATGCCCGTCACCGGACAAGTTAATTTTTGATACATTTGGCGATGGTTATCCCGCTATCCATTCAAAGCTTATCCTTTAGTCGCATCTATCTAGTCCCAAAATCCCTGTGTGGTCCCTCACTAACTAATTACATGACATTTTTATGTCGTATGAGTCAGACAGCGGAAAAAGAATGCAAAGCCATAACAGTGAAAGTCGAAGAACAGAATGCTTCAGTATCTGGTGGTGACCAGTTTTGTTATGCATTTTCGAGTGATCTTTAAACTTTTGCAGCAAGTGAATTGCAGTTTTCGTAGTCAGGTCAAACATGAATGGAAAGTGGCGAAATTTTATACTCTGTTCGTTTTATTCGCGACGCAACTCGACTCGATTGCTGTTATCTTTATTATTATTATTTCGTGTAAAGGACTACGGTCTTGACAATTTATATTTGTTTTATTCATATCTTCAGTGAGTTGTTGAGAAAAGAGAGTAAAAAACACTTTCCGTTTTATAACATTACCTTAATTTAAAATTAAATTTGTGTCCGAATTGTTAATATGTTGTGCCAGTTTCGGTGATTCCCATAGCATATTTTTTATATTTAAAGCTTATCTGATTATCATAAATCCTTAATTAAGGGTATAAAGATGTTAAAATAGTATATTAAAAATAAGAATTTCTGACAAATATTTGAGCAGAAAAGTGAAATGGTCTTACCTGTTAACGTTGTTCGATTGAAGTTATACCTAGTTGTTCCTTCGAAGACGATGGAACGAATACTAAGTTATTAAGTCGGTTATTATTATTTCCACTATTAAAAATAAATATAAAAGTTTTAATGTTATGAATGTATTGAAATCATACTTATAACTTAGAGACTTAGACTATCTTTAATAATAATCAGACTTCATAAAGTAGGAAGTTCTATGCTCGCCTAAACATACTGATATTTTTTAACTTTTATTAGCGTAACTAATTAAAGAACAATCAGTTCTTGGATTAATTTAACTTTTTAACTCTATGCAAGAAAATTTGGTAACGTAAATATATTTCGTATAATGATTGGACCATTAATTTTGATGAGCAATTAATATTGTTCATTATTTTAGATGCTATTAATGAAATCAGGCCTCCTCATTTTGCGGAAACTCATTAAAATAATGAAGTGAAAACGTGAATAATCGTCATGCAACCGTGCAATGCGTTTTGCTTGCGAATTCCAAGTTATTAACGATTTTGCTAATTATTTCAGAACCGAATAGATATCACGATTTATACAAACAGCGTCTGACTTCCCTAAATGGCGTGTGGTTAAGGCGTAAGAATCACCCCTGCTTCCTGTGGATGTCGTAAGGCGACATAAGTACCTTGTATTGTTCGAGATTGTTGTCCCCATTCGGTCTAATACCAGACAAAAACAGATCGGTGTCGGGCAGAAGCATTTAAAGTGAAAAGTGTATGTTACTGTGATCGCCAAACCGTTAACCAAGCGCATAGCGTAGCTCTCTCATTAACCCCTAGCTAATTAGAAAATTATATGGCCGCTATGTCAAAATGTAATACTCGTATTACAGACATAGTCTGGTGTAGCTTCAAATGGAAACGATTAACAAATGACGTAATATCCAAGCATATATTGTGGCTGTATTTAAACAACCGGTTACCAGTAAGCAGTATCTAAAGGGCCGGCTACTGCAATTGCGTTTGGCTTACTGACTTGATCTGAACCAATTTTTGACCGCTCCTTCCACCGCGTATCATCTCAAAATACGGTAAGCTTAATAATGTTTTATGTTTTATCATAGGAACCGTGGATTTTACAGGGATAAATGACATAATATATGTTAATCAGAAAAACTATATGCGTTCAAAATTTCATTGAAATCAGTTTAGCTTATTTTGTTTGATTGAGTAACAAAAATACAAATTCACATATGTATACAAAATTAAAAGTGACCTTTGTCATACAGTGGACTTTATAGGCTGTAAATATAAACCCTTATATTAAAAGTTCGTAGTTCGAACAGTTATTTAAACAAGAGTTCATCGAAGTAAAAACTAGCACTGTGCTTTATTTCCTATATAGTTACAAAGCGCAATATATCATTGATATTGCCACGGATAGAAAGCTGTATTGAAGCATGTGTATAATTCCCTGCATCAGTAACATCAGGAAATGCTTATGCATGGCATCTTTGTTATGTGATCAGTGTTCTTTTAACAACCTATGCGATTTCACTCTAAGGTGGAAATCATGATAAAGGGCAGAGTATAAATCATAATAATAAAAACCCGAGCTTGGTTGACAGAGCCTTGCTCCTTTCGCTACCTGCTGCTGTCCGTGCTGTTCAGTCTGTTAAATTTTAGTATGGTATTTTTTTAGATAATTATCCCGCCATATGTTGGAAGCCATCGCAATTTTCAACCCTTTTTCATTAGTTGCCTCTTGCGATATATACGGGAAGAGACTGGTTGATAAATTAAAAAGCCGTTACACGACAAATGGTCTATCAAGTACCACAACTTATATTTGCATAAATATATTAAATTTTATGCAGCGAAAGGGTATACCCTATAGCATGGTTGTCATCACTACAGGACAGTTATACTTCTAACGCTGATACCTTTGACATACGTAGGTTACTCAATTAACATTTAATACGACGTGTATGTCCGCATTCTTTTCTATCTTAACTAATTTTCCTAATAGACAGAGGTCAAGGCAATAAAGTCCTTTCGATCCATTTTTCAACGAAGCTTATTTGGGACAACGTGACAGTGGGCGAGCTTATCCTCTTTCATGATACTAATGGTTGCCTCTTGCGAGATTCGAACCATCAAGAGAATCACTACCAACTGGGTAATATATTGCATATTTTATAGAGTATTAAACACGCTCTCTGTGTTTAGCTTCGTAAATAGCATTATTCTTTTTAGATCAGCATTGTATAAAGTACATAGGTAGCAACATTCTTTCGTATAGCAAAGGTCATCGAAAAATAGCTACACGTCGCCGTGTGAATGATTATATATTGCCAAGCATTATATAGAAGACCTTGAGTATCAGTAAAACTTGTTTCATTTACGTTAATTTACGTGCTCATTTTGAGGTTAGCTTCAAACATGTCATAATTTTTGCCTCTCGTAAACCTGCCTTTCACTAAACCTGAAACGCGTGAATTTTAGCGTTTCAGGTTTAGTGAAAGAAAAAGTATTTTTGTTTAATACTTGTTTATTATATATATATATATATATATATATATATATATATATATATATATATATATATATATATATATATATATATATATATATATATATATATATATATATATATATATATATATATACGTTCTATAAACATATTAATATATACATATGTACAAATATTCATATCGAAGATTATTTTTATATCATTTTACTTACGAAAGGAATCATAAATTTGTCATGATTGGCTAAGATATCTCTGAAATAAAAATAGCTTGTAAAAAACTGGTTTACAAAAACAATATTCGTATATTTAGTCATTAGGAAATCGCTTGATAACTTATGATTTAATTTTGTAGACAATTAATTTACAGGTCTCTGGAACTCCAGGTTCGACAGGCGATTTAGTAATTGCAGCACCAGACAGCTTACATGATGCTGGTTTATTACTTCGAATCGGTTAAAATTGCTATCCTTCCTTCGACACTACGAAGTAAGTATCCTCTCCGTAAATAAACAAAAATATAACTTCTTTAAATAAAACACCTCACAGCTGTATTCCGTATAATTTTGTTGGGAAGAATGGTTTATTTCCAACAAAATATTTACAACTTCTCACGATCACGTAAAATATTAAAAATTAATAAGGCGGCCAGTAGGGCCTTTTTCGATTTCAAAGGAATGGTGGTTACCATTACACTCATAAATATTATATTGAATAGACCATTACTTTAGTAGAAACTGCGCATTTTTTTAAACCTTAAATTAAAAGTTACATTTTATAACATAAAGTATGATATCAATGTAAAAATTATACCAACCCCTCTTTCCGTGGGTGTTTGAGAGGCGACCGAAACAAAGCATTGTAGATGCATACCGATAGATGGCAGGATAACCATCGCAAGAAACCAGAAAAAAATTATTATCAACTACGGTGCGTGGTATTACGATCGCCAAACCGCTTGGCAAACGTAACCATTAAGTACAAAACATAGTAATTATGACAAGTACGATAAACAGTATTTCAAAATAGTATATGATTTTACAATACTAAATAGAATTAAAAAAATGTTGTTTGCTCTTCTTAGCAATCATGCCAAGAACAATCATTATTTTTTATAAATCTCATTACAGCTTCAGTGTGTTGGTAAGTCTTGAGAATCAATGCGGCCTTGTGGAGGCTTTCGCCGCTAAGGTGGAGAGGTCAAGTTATCGTGAGAGGCTGAAATTACTACCTACGCGAACTAACTCCTAATTTCACCTATGGAATAGATACAGCTTTCTTATTGCGATCACTAGTACTTAATTGAAAGCTGTAATATTTGCACTTCCGCTTATCACGAAACCTCTTTTGTGGATTAGGAAGAAAAATATTAAATTAAATTGTATTTTAAACGGTTTTATTTAGCTTGCGTTCTTACGTTTGTTTGCGTCAAATCTAGTAATTGAAATTTCAATTCGATCCAATCCACCGATCTATCTAAATTTTTTACACATACCCATTTTTCTTATTTTTTTTACAAAGCTAATTTTAAAAAATATAACCTGTGCCCAAATACCTTTTTATAATATTATACGTATATACCTTTTTATAACGTCCACGTAAAATTTACATGAAATTAACGTACTATTTTATAAAACCATACCACCAAGCGGCAGATGTTATATATTACATCACATAAATTTTAACGAAGAGTCCAATTTATCGCTTAACTAAATCATATTAAAATACTTCACGACACATCCTGCTTCCTACTAAACTATTTTCTACAAGGTAATCCTTTAAAGTAACATTCCAACACCTTCCGTCTAAATAATATTTTGATCTACAAAAAAGTGAAGCAAAAACTACAAAAGAGAAGGTTCCCTTTTGTGGTTCGAACGCGAAACTAAAAAAAATCGAAACACGAGGCACGCGATTGGGAATTGAACCTGCACCATTAACGTGCCAGACACACCAACCTGTTAAGAAAAGAAGATATTCCGAAGTACAGACGAGCTCAAAAAATTTTATATTAAGCTTTCCACACCAAAATCGAGCAGACCGGTGCCGACCAGTGGCGTCTATGATGAAACGGGTCTGGCGCTGTGGTCGCCACTCGCCAAGTAAGACGATTATAGCAAACTCTCTTTAGAGGAGAGGCCTTTGTTCTACAGTTAAAAAAAGGCCGTTAAGTAAATGAAAAGCATGACATGTATCAAAATATCCCTGAGCATTACTTCATTATAAATTAATTGCATTTTGATGATGGCTACATGAATGAAGTATCTCGACAAAAAAATAGTACCTAAATAATATATGCATAAGGAAAACTATTTGTGTATGTTTCTTCATATGTGGTTCACTTCTATTTTATGACAAATGCTAAGCACTTACGTCTTCATCTGTACAAAAGTGTTATGATCGAAACCAAACTTGTTTCAAAGGTATATGCTTACGTGGAATGCTGATGGGAGATAATGTTAACTTATGGTAAGGATTTATGTAAAAAAAGTAATAGTTTTCTGTTACAAAATGCTTACTGTTACCAAATGAGTTTGAGGTTGCGTCCCGTCTCGCACTCTGCGATTTTTTAGATTGTTTAGACGATTTTTTAGACGTGAGTTTAGCCGCTAAATAGCAGCGTGAAATTAAGTGAAATAATTGGTCATCTGAGATAGAAAACATACATTTCTATTAATAAACATCAGATTTTCTTTTAAACTCCGTTTTTTATCCGTTAAAGATTATGAAACGATACTACCGTTTCATAATCTCTGACGGAGAAGAAACAACTCTCTCGCGAGAAGATATGATAAAAATTATTTTATGTTATATCTTCTCGCATATTCCCAATATCGGGGTAAACAGAGGTCTAGTCAATTCTATCGTCCCGAATTCTATCGTCACCTTTCATCGAAGTCAGTTTGCGATAATGTGACTGGTAGTGAACCCATCGCCGTCTTAGTCTCCAAGATAAAGGTACAATTATATTATATCTGGATAAATACATATATACTTATAAACATACATGACTCGAGTACACAAATGTTTGCCCATAGCTGGATTCGAACCTTCACCTACCTTTAGCTTTGAAGGCAGGATCACTACCAACTCGCCTTTGGTGTAGATCCCCTTCGTCATATACCATTCTTACTATAATTTTACATATATAATTTTTTTTATAAGTTCTGCAGTGTTCATTAGTTGCAGGAGGCACGTACCATAAGGCAGACTATTAATTCACACTCCACACAATACTTTTGGCACCGTTCTGGCACCAAAATTCAAAGGCAGACCAAGGTCTCTCCTTGAATTTTTACTAAACTTGAGCCATCAAACTTAACAAAATGTAATAGATACATTGGTTAAAATGTTAAGTATACCTCGACCATCAATAACGTAACATACGATGTAACTGTCCGACTGTAACATTTGATTACAAAATGATGAGGTACAATCGAATGTGAATTAATAAATAATAGATTATGAAATCCTACAATGCAGCCTAATCACTTTCCGTCGCCTCGCAATCAAACTTAAGCGCATCGATTGTTATTTTTATTTTATGCTAGCCGATTATAGATTTGAACAGTGGACTTTTCAGTTCATTAAGTAAGCAAGGAAAAGCAATGAACTTCCCTCTTTTTACCTTTACTACGATTCACTGCATTACCAGGCCTAGCAAATGTGAAAACATCTACATTTCAGCCTGTCAAGACTCCACTGCCGAGCATAGGCCTCCTCCGAGATGGCTCCTTAGATAACATACATAGATCTTCATACATAGTTGTTTTACAAAAAAATGCGATTTTTTGGTAAATTTGTATACCCTATGTTGTTTATTATATACGTTCCTTTGATAGACTTTGTGTCTCTTAGAAATACTGTATTGGGATAGTATCTTAGAACTAGATGTTATAACTCGTCTGAAACAGTAAAACGTACGTATTTATGTAATTCATTCCGATAGTAAATAAAGTTTTAAAACTATTAAAGGTATTACTCGTTTTATTGCAATGGCAACGTTGTGCAATTGTTCACCACTGATATACATTTTGTTTCTTAACACTAGGTTACTTGACCGAAAATTATTACATGATTACGTGGTTGTATATATTTGAAATACTTATCAATTGTATAATTTAATTACATAAATAGTAAATTAACACTATTTGAAATAAAATTGATGAATACATTTACATAAGAAACCTGAACATTAAATAGTAAGTAACAATTATCATGATTTCAATACTTTTTAAAATAATATGTTGCCTACCGATAAAAACAACCGAACATGCATTTTTTTTATTTTATTGATAAAAGTCGTGGTAGTTACTTCGTCGTTCGACGTACTTTTAATGCAAGCGAAAATCGAGTTCCAAGTCTGGCTCCACTAAAATTGTTGACTACTTAATGTACTTAATGTAATTTTAAATGCTGAATTCACTACGAGCTAGGCGGTGAAAAATTATCCAGAGGAAATATTTAGGTCTGAGAAATAACTAGCAATAACCAAATCTGCGAGATGATAAGTCTAACAAGTAATTTTCATTGGTTATTCCGTCAGGGAAAAAATTAAAATAAAATAATAAAACTTTTTTATTGTCAATCAGTACCTTAAGAGTACTTTTAAAACTAGCTATCAAATTAATGGCAGCATGCAGTCAACGGAATTACCATAATCAAAATACTCAGAGCATCTCCTTGCGTGGCCCCATCCGAAGCAAGCGTAACAGAGTTAATGGATCCTAGTATCATTATTTAATGTTCATTAATGACTAATAAAATTATTAAGTTCGTATAAATCGGAACATGTCTTGTACATAAATATTTTACTTTTTAAAATTTTTTGCGTACAAATATTTTATGTGACATAGTTCCTTATATCACAATAGTATAAAAGTTTTATTTTTGTGTAATTTTCTCAATGTGTTACTTTTTATTCACAACACACCGACTCACTATCGCCTATGGAATTTTTCTCTTCATTTTTCTATGATTTTAATGAATATTACACATAGAAAATATTACAAAAAGGAATACGAACGGTGGTCACGATCACCCAGTGGTTAGATGATCGGAATTCGAGGCAAAAGACCCGAGTTCGGCGGTAGACTCGTAGGTCTTTTAGGTTTTTTCAAAACCCAAAAGAGGTGGGTCGAAAGGATTTCATTGTCTAGACTACCCTAGTATGGAGAACGGCGTGGAAATAGGTTTTTTTTTTTAAAAAAAGTATCAAACTATTTGGGACTAATACAGTTTAATTTTGTTTTCATATGCATTTGTAGGTATATTAAATTGTATTTAAATACTGATGTAGCGTTCACGTCCATCTATGAATGTACTTTTTAACTTTACTCGAATTCGACCAGAAAAATTTAATCTTATTTTAAACGAGCCATTTTAACCCGAGATGTCCGTCCGGACTTAACATACTCGTATTTTTTCTGTCCAGGATTAAGAAAATTTATTTGGGCCAACTAGTTTTTACATGAGACATATTCATGTGGCATTTTCGTTATATATTGGGAATTCCATGATATAAAATACTAAAATATAAAACAAATACATAATAATTATTAAATATATAATTATAGAGAAAAAGTGTTTAAAATTTATATTAACTCACACGGGAGGGATCAGTTGAAATCCCGCCAGTGTCAGTTGAAATTTTAAACATTTTTTCTCTTTAATTTAATAACTAGAAGTTCAGTTTAACTTACTGTGTCATTTAGTATGTCCTGGTCAAGTTTCATTGTTATCTCTTCCACCGTCGAGTTATTAACACGCTATGGACACACAGAGTTACTGTTGCTTTCATGATATTAATTATAATTAATATCATGAAAGCGATATCATGTAGTATGCTACATACCGCTGACAAAATTATTTATATAAAAAATTTATTCAGATTTCTCTGAATAAATTTAATTTCTCTGAATAAAGTTAATTTCTCTTAAATAAATTTAATTTCTCTGAATAAAGTTCTTTCGCCATCGTGTTTCCTTTCGGAAACACGATGGCGAAAGAACGAACGTTATGTGCTTTCGTTATAAAGAAATAGGAACGAAGAGGAATAAAATTTATTCTCTCTCAAATAGTACAATAGTTAATAATTAATGTTTCACTAACAATTGTAAAGAGCTTTATGTACCATAATATTATAAAAAAGGGCTGCCAAACTTGAATGTGCTGAAGGATAGAAAAACAAAACACCGCAGTGTTTTAGTACGTTCTAACCCAAAGTCCTTGCTCTCACGAGTTCAGGATAATTAATCTCGTTGGGAACACACACATCTATATATAAACAGGATCTATCGTAAGGTCAGGATCGTATTAAAATATTTTGAACGGAACCCGGTGAAAGTGTACCTGTATACATTATACGTTTACCGGACACAATGACAGAGCGATTGTTTTCACTGCATCGCGTGAATGTTAATAGTAAAAGTGAATCCGCTGATGTATCGACAAAGTGGCATATTAATTACGCTTATGCAGAGAATGTATCGAAGTGTTATAAAAATTACATTTGTTTACGTTCACTTCTGTTCCGCATATGTAACTTGAAGTATTCTCAATTAATTTCATAGTGTATCGACGTTAATGCATAAAATCGAAAGTAATTTCTACTAAGTCAGGAATCTATAGAGATATTTAAAGAGAGAAAAGCACCAACAAGGCTTTTTTCTTTTTGGAAAAGATGCGGAGAAGTTTTTTTCACGAGTAATGTCGTGGTCACACGTTAGACACTGCTGCTCGTTACTTTTTCACCAGATGGTCTTCCTGTCATGAGAGAGTAGCCTTAAAATGTAAGGATTTTACATCATTCGCCTCTTACGACATGCGCAGAGAAAATGTAGTGGTAGGATATTTTATGGCACATACGTTTATGATCTCTTTGAATGGTAGCACCTTTAAAAATAACTATTAAAGCAAAATTACTATTTTATATGATTTATAATCTATTTCAATCTCATCCACCCCAAAAAAATATACTTATATGCCTATACATTTGAATTTCGAAATAACGAAATAAAAAAACTTTCTTTAAAAAAATGCTCCATACGTTTTCTAAACAACAACTGCAATTTATAATGCATCTTACGCTATCCAATTCTGCGTAACTAATGTTTACTATAGTGCTGAATAATTGTTCGCAATAATTTTCTCCTGATTTTTATTTTAGTTTCCGATATATATGTTTTATTATGCTAAAAATAATCGTAATCTAATATGATTATAGAATCATATTGTTACCAGAACGTATTTTATAAAACGTTCTGGTAACAATATGATCATGATAAAATACAAAATTAGATTCGATTTCAATCCTTATAAACCATCTAAAATATATAACGATTTCTTTTATTTACGCGAATATTACACGTTTTAAATAAAACGATTTTCGGATTTTATCGTTTTTAATTAGTTTTTACAAACTATTTTTATTTCCCGACGTTTCGGATGCTTTACAGCATCGCCACGGATGTGAGAATCGTTTTATTTAAAACATCAAAAATATAATTGAGCATGAGTGCATGTGCGCTAGTCGCGCACATGCACTCATGCTCAATTATATTTTTATATACATATAGTAATTGATACAAAGTGATTTTCATATAAGCATCTGTTTGTATTGTTATCAAAAGAAGCTACCTCGTCAGCATAACTAAAACCAAAGGATATAGTTAGTAGTAACTTTCAACTCATTTTTCACCAGTGCTTTTTGGAACTATGTGACAGGCGGTGAGCTTAAAATCGTCTTGTTTCTAGTCAGCGTCACTTTCCTGACACATAGAGAATTAACTTGAGTATCCTTTTTTGTACTGAAATCTACTAACCACTTGGCTATCGCAGCTTAAAATAATAAACTTCTGACTTATCTCAGTACAAAATATTTTAAAAATTAAATATGATTCAAACAAGACGTAACTTCCTTCCATCCGGTCCGACTTCCCCTGAAACTATGTAATCTACTACTATTTCCTAACAATTGTTCCAGTTTCCCATAACCGAAAGAAAAGAAAAGATTGAAAATGAATAGAACCGATTTATCGGCATTCAAAGCGCACTGTACTTAGAAATTGAATGTTGGCAGCAAAGTAGACTGCGTGAGAGATATCCGGTGTCGGTATTGCAAATAGTTTGCGGTGACTTTCTTGTTGCATTTTCATAATTGCGCTGTTATTTACGCATTCTGCGAGTCATTCTGCTATTAGATATGCATAAGATAAATCAGAGAGCACGTAATAAGAAAATTTGCAGATCTATTTTCCAGATTACAGTCACGGTAGCTGAATAATTGGGTGATCGGAATTCGAGTCGAGTGACCCGAGTTAGATCCACAGGTAGGGTAGATACCAATGGGATTGTCTAAAAACTTATGTTCGATTTATCTATCTTTGGCTTGAACATAAAGATGGCGACGTACTTATCACCTGTCACGTTGTCCCAAAAATGTCTTAATACTCTACACCTCTGTCGATCGCAGCATTGGGTTGGGCGTGAAGATATATTATAAATTTTCAAGATTAAATTAAAGACGGAAAGATACTTATCGGTAAGGTTATAAAACGTAGTGTGGTTTCTTTTCGGGGGTTTCGTAAAAAGCGAGTAAAAGTAGTCCTTGAATACTCTAATAACGAGCAGTAGGCAGCAGGGTAAGTATGTGAAATATCATATCAAAATAGAGCAGACTGATGTCGGGGAAAATAAATAAGAAATCAGCGTAGCTTCAATAATTGCTCCTTAAATAATTAATTTGTAAAGAAGGATGTTTGTGGTGTACACACCAGAATGTAAGAAAAGTTGAAAAGGAAAGTCCTAACATTTGATAACGCAGAAGAATAAGAATCGCTAGTACTGACGTAGTAAATTCATCTGCCAAGGTATTGGAAAGTAACAAACTTGAAGCCATATGCATAAGAGAAAATTACAGTACGCACAGATAAGAAAATTAACTTTGTATGTGAATCAGAGAATCGCTTCTACCTGGATTCGAATTCTAGGCTCATGATTTCGTAGTTAGGCAGTAAGAAGTCTGTACCTAGAGAAACTTAGTGAAAAGCTTTCGTTTTATTTGTATACATGTTTTGAATAATAACGTAAAATATTTTCTATTTTCTTTACGATTTCCAAGTCCAAGTGATTTAGGTCACAGCATTCCCACGTTTACCTATTTAAATATTCCAAACATACTTTATGCCGTTTTCAATAGCACACGGTGTATTGAATATATTTTAATGCTGTCAATTTATGAGAGATTTGGATACTACCGATATAATCAACTGTCTGTTAGGTTAACATATATAAAAAAATATCTTCACGCAATTCCCAATACAGGGGTAGACAGAGGTCTAGTCTAGACAGTTTAGTCACTTCGACCCACCTTCCACCGAAGATATATACGGGACAACGAGACAGGTGGTGAGCCCGTCGCCGCCTTTTTGTCCAAGCCAACGATATAATTCGTACATAAGTTTTTGAAAAACCCATTGGTACGAGCCTGCCACCTGGGAATCGAACTCGGGTCTCTTGACTCGAAATTCCGACCACCCAACCACTGGGCTACCGTGGCTTCATTCAGACACTGACTAGGTTAACATAGATTGAAATTGTTATAAAATACTACTAACTTGTGGAGTATTTAGCTCTTGAGCTATGCCTTTATGGTATTCCAAAAAATAACAAAACAGCTGATCGGTTAAGTATTTGGTTCCCGAACAAGAATCCTCGTGTTTTATCGTTAAATTGTAAGTGCCCTCCACTTTCACATAAGATTTTTAATTGTAATTACAATCTGCCACCTATTTCAGGAAGACAATGCCGTGTTAAATATCCATAAATAACTACAAATTATTTAATTATTTCAATAAAATTTAATTTCAATGTTTACAAAAATTCTGACCAAATTTATTTCAAAATATATGCAAACATAAAAAACCTAACTACTAAAAACCTAATTAATATTTATACTTAATTCCCGCGAAGAGATAGTTCTACATCATTAGTACGCGTTTTAATTATATGTTTTGCATTACATCATCTTCGAAATAATAAGCATAGCGTTATCTTTAAATGCCGCTGATAATAACGTGAGCAGAAGAAAGATAAGACTCAGGATCTTTCCTGTGAGGGATTAATTTGTTAGAAGCATTTATCTATAAAGTAAACAGTAATATCCTTGGTTTTGAAAGCATAGTACGAACATTGGTTATTTTTTTTTCTATTACAGTAACATAGTACAGATAAATTTTAAATATACTGTGATCGGTACGTCGCAGAAGAAAACGAGGTGTTCAGAATCATGACTCAACATTCACGACTCTTGGTTTGTGAGACCTTACACCAAGTAGACCTTACTAGATATCACAAGTCGTGATCTTAGTGACCAAACTTACAGCAAAATAGCAATGTAAATAAAATTCTGGTAATCTAGATAAAATATATTAATTTCATATTAATTTCACACTTTTCGACTGCTACATAAAATTATTGCAACGACTTGTATTTAAATTGACATTTTTGATAACCACCTTGCAACAGCCTTCGTAAACGTGCCAAGGTAAAGAAATACCGTTTCAATTATATATGCATGTACACAGTAGATAAGTATAAAAAACTTCAATAACATAACTTGACCGTGTGGAAACGGTGTAAGAATATTAACACTCCCTTTCTTCCCGTGGATGTCGTAAGAGGCGACTAAGGGAAACAGCCTTGAACATCGTAGTGGCAACCGACAGATGGCGGGATAACCATCTCGAAAAAAGTCAGACCAAAATAATCACACCGAAGACGAGCTGCAGTGTCTGAGGTGCGAGTGGTCTGGTGCTGCGATCGCCAATCCGCTTGCCAAGCGTAGCGATTATGGCAAATCCTCCCCATGGGAGAGGCCTATGTCCCGCTGTGGACTTTGCGTATGTATGTATGTATGTAACATAACTTCATTTTAAATCATACACATTAAAATTTCAATACTAGGACTTTAATGGTCATGTGGCTACAGTGTACGAATTTCCACATCTTTCTTCCCGTAGATGTCGTAAGAGGCGACTATTCCTTGCCTTTAAGATATAACTACCATATTCTGATAGTTAAATTTTCAAAGTCGTGGCCATTCCGAAAAATAATAAACTGCAACTATGCAGTCCGTGAGATGCTTATATAGTGCGAGGTATGTTGAAAATTGTGGGAAAAAAAAAGGAAAAAGTTTAAGTCAGTTAGTGATGTAATCTTGTTAATGTATTAATCTGAACGAAATACATTCGATAATTTTTATATCTTTATGTTATGAAAATCTGAAAACTAATGAATAATACCAGGCGAACGAAGTTGCAGGTAAAACCTAGTAATATATTATAAATTTGCTAAGACTTTTTTTTGATGGATTTATTATAAATTTACTAAGACTTTTTTTGATGGATTTATGGTAAAAAATGTTTAATTTTTAAATTTGTTCTACTTCCAATATAAATAATGTACATTAATTAACTTTATCATATTAAATTATATTTGATAAGATCATTACAGTAAACGCATCTTTTTAATTTTATTTTTCTCGTACTGACACTATTGCTACTACTGTACTTTAATCATTTTTTCATACAGTGCGCGCATAAATAAGGAACTAAAAACTCCTTAGTGACCACAAATGTAATGCTTTCGATGTATAAAATCTGAATGCAGCGTAGTCACATCATTTCCTGCGTTCATACGTTTTGTGGTTTGCTGTATACGACTTTCCCTTGCGTTTGCATTTCACACGTTTTCAAAGAAACTATGTACACTCGTTTACTCGGCAAATTATGACGTAACAACCAAAACGGTGGCTGTTCACGCGAAGACAGAGAGGTTTTTTTCTTCATCGCCAATCTATTCCAGTCTACTATTTCCAAATGGTCAAGAAAGCGCTAACAGATCTTTACATGATTTTTTTTCAAAGGTTGACGCATCTATTAATGTTAAAAGGCCTCTTTAGACTGGCATGAAGTAGAATCTCATTGTGATTTTCTTAAGCCAATACATTTATTTATGATGGTTCCTTTATTACCTATTCTATATATTTGAAACGTATAGAGTCAATGTAAATTACGCGCTTCAAGGAAATCCATTTCAGTCCTCAAAGGTGTGATCTGTAATCTACATTGATTGAAATAGTTTGTAAAACCATCAATCAGGGGGCTATTAACACCCGTTAATGCCATAAAAAATGTTAATCTATTTTTTAACACCACCAATTACTTTTAACATGATATTAGGCCTGGTACGAGATCCGATATCATATTATTATAGTGTAAAGAATCACGAGCACACTGTAATTATGTTCATCAAGTGACAACTTCGCAGTCCGTAACGTATACTTATAAGAGTACATGTCCGGCTCAGGAATGCATACAGAGTAACACGACACGATGGAAATAAATTAGGCTGAAATTTAATCACAAGTTTTAAATTATAATAAATTATAATTTAATATATTTAATTATAATAAACAGATAGGGACAACATCACATTCGTTGCTGAAAGAAACACGATATATGTTTGGTGATCGGAATTCGAGTCGAGAGACCCGAGTTCTATCTCTGGTGGCAGGCTCGTACTAATGGTTTTTTTTTCAAAAACTTATGTACAATTTATATCGTTGGTTTGGACATAAAGACGGCGACAGGTTCACCACCTGTCATGTTACCCTAAAAATGTCTTCGGTGGAAGGTGAGTTGAAAGTACTTAATTGTTTGGACCTCCATCTACCCCGGTACTGGGAATGGCGTGAAAATATCACATTCATTACTATGACCTTAATGTAGGTCGCTATCTAATTGATAGCCAAGGTACTACAAACACTTAAAACCGAGAAAATGAAGAAAAAGTGGTTATCTACATTGACCCGTTCGGGAATCGACCCCGGGATGTCAAAGCTGGCGACACTTTGAAAACCGTTGTGCACACCACTCGTCCGCGGCATTGTCAAATGCCGTTTTAGTATCAATTACTCTTTCATGAAGGTAATTTCGAAGGTCGACAAAATCAACAAAAGATAACTTCAATGTCATTTGGTTCGTTAAAAAAGAACAGATAAGTAATACGCTTCAAAACATAAGGGTCCACGTAACATTTAACATGAGGGAAATATCGTGGAACGTGCAAGTTGTCTGCTGGTATTCCGATCACCAATTCGCTTGCAAGCGCGGCGAATGTGGATAGGTTTTTTCGGGAGAGGCCCATGACCTGCAGTAGACTTTTACAGGCCGTAATGTATGTATTTATGTATCTTGTACTATATTACACCACAGAGTGCTATATATACGATAAACATACAGCATACATATATATAGATAAATAGGAACAAAATCACATTGCTCTGATTCCAAAGTAAGCAGCTTAAGCACTCGTATTATGGAATCAGAAGAACAAGAGGTATCACTAACACCCAGACCTGAGAAATTGTAAATAAAGTGTTTTCTACCTTGACCCGTCCGGGAATCGAACTCGGAACCTCTGAGCTGGCGTCACCATGAAAACCAGTGTAAAACCACTCGTCTACAGAAAACTTAAGAAATAAGACATTACTTTTAGTTTTAAATTTCTTCCTCAACGAATCCAAAGGTAGGAATACATTCTACGTAATACATTTTAAGTAAATGATCATTTCAGAAGCACAACAATTACCGATAAATTGAAGTATTATGTTGCCATAGTACATAAAATATATTATATATTTACTCTCTTCTTTATGAATTTTTACAGAATTGAAGCTATTTTAATTACTACAAGGTCATACATAATATATTTTTATTGTATAATGACCTATAGCCACAGATGCAAAATTTTAAAATTATTTTAAAACCGAATTCTAAAAATTGGTATAAATCATATAAATTTCAATATATTCATTTCACACACTCGCCCCAAATATATTTATAGATATCTTACCAAATCATATGCCGAATATTTGACCAGGAAATCTGGAAAATAAATAATATTAATTAGAATGAAATATGAATAAAATGTCAATAATCTTAATTACGAGTATAATAAAAAGTCGACAAGGTTATTCAAACTGGTCATTAGTTAAAAATCGGGTTACGTCAAAATGTCGTGAATTTTATTATTTGACAAATCAGCAAGAAGATATTCATTAATCAAGATTTACAAAGTTCATGACATATATTTTGCAAATAATTCACTTAACAAGATTAATTTTTAGAGTTCATGTTAATCACATTGAATTCATAATAATAAATTAGATTTTTGAAAAAATTAACTTAGTCATCACTTTCAATTGTGTCTAATGAGTTTCCGAAAGTTTCAAGCAATAAATAAGTTCTATAAAACCAGTATTTATATGACAGCTTTAATATAGATTAACAAGACAAAATCTCGGGTATAAGCGAAAGTTATTAAATTATATACCTAGATGTAATGTTGAAACACAATATTACGAAATAATTTTCATACCTTTACATTTTATTAATTATAAATTGCATTAAAATAATGCATTAGGTTGCTGTGTGGTATCGGCTTAAAAATTGCATTCCCCCCCCCCCCCCACCTCTCCTTTCTTCGTGTGAGTGGATTAACGATAGCGATTTTAGGGAAATTTCCTTACGGAATGGGCCTATGCAATGCAGTGAACAGGCCGCCATTTAAATAATATTTTATATGCCCGTAAAAATATCAACTGTCTACTTCCTTCAATATCTTAAGTGCGACTTAAAACAATATCGTGACTCTTGATGAATAATGACGCGACTTAAAACAACGAATACTTGTTGTCAAAACCTTAGTTGCAGGTGAAAGCAGACGAACGCGTTTTACGCACAGATTAACGAGTTAGCGATCGCGGACGATCGGTAAGAGTTAGTGCGACCGTGTGACGATGTTTATAACATTCTTGCATATTTAAACGGTCTCCGACTGTGAGAGAGAATGAAGAAATTAATGAAGCTTTTATCATATATGGCAATATAATACTGGCAATAGAAAAGATGTAGCTAATGAAATTGCGAAAATGATGCTTAGATGACTTGGGGATTACGAGAATGAATGATATGAAAGTAACAAAAGAGGTATTTAAGACGAGGTTGAATGATGGGTCCAAGATGATTATTAACAAGTTCAAGTCAAGAGAACATTTAAATGAGTTTGTATTAATTTATATGTAAATCAGTATCAGGAAGAATGTGGTCTTTGCCTACGGGAATGAGGCATGTCGTTAAATGACATATCTATGGTTTAATGAAATGTTATATTTTAGATTAATTATAAAAATACCAGGTTTGGAAAAAGCTAAAACATTAATAAACTTAAAACGTTTTTACTATATATATATATATATATATATATATATATATATATATATATATATATATATATATATATATATATATATATATATATATATATATATATATATATATATATATATATATATATATATATATATATATATATATATATATATATATATATATATATATATATATATATATATATATATATATATATATATATATATATATTATCCCCATTGCAAAAAATGTCTAATCTTCCATCAAAGAAATGCCACGGCAGCCGAGTGATTGAGTGATCGGAATTCGAATCAAGAGACCCGAGTTCGATCCCCAGGTGACAGGCTTGTACCAATGGATTTTATCGAAACTTATGTATGATTTATATCGTTGGCTTCGACATAAATACGACCACAGGCTCACCACCTCTCATGTTGTCCCAAAAAGATTTCTTCGGTGTTAGGCGGACCGAAAGGACTTCATCGTCTAGACCTCTGTCTACCCCAGTTTTCGCAATGCCGTGAAACGGAGATTTTTTTACAAAACCACTGTAAGATGTCACTTTTACACGTCATCGGTTGAGTTTTTACTTAAATGCAGCGTATATTTTTCATTTTTAAAAAGAAAAATATAACACATTGGCAAATATTGCCAATGTTACAGCAGTGTACAGACATACTGAGTCGTTCTTAGTTAAAAATACTTACAAAAGAAGACATTATAAATTTAAACCAAACAATCATTTACGCTTTCGTCGTGTTTTATTTTGTTTTTTACTTTGAAACGTAGCCGAAGATGTCTATAACAATTCGACATTCAAGACCTAAGCCCACCGTGGTCACGAGTGCTTTTAACCACTAGAAATATCGGGAAGTTTTAAAAAAATTAATTGCTATAAAATCCGTAAACAATAATGTACTTATATATTACAAATAAACAACGTAAACAACAATATACATATGTATTATTGTTTACCGATCCTCTGGACCTATCCTCCACCAAAGACCACATTTTTTGGGACTAGGTGACAGGTGGTGAGCCCTTCACCGTCTTTATGTCCAAGCCAATGATATAAATCGTACATAATTTTTTGTTCTTGAAAGAGCCCATTGGTACAAGCCTTGGGGATCGAACTCGGGTTTCTTGACTCTTATTTCGGTCACTTAACCACTCGGCTTTAGTGACTTTGTAAACAATCGTTTTGTTTTAAATTTAATTCGCGTAAATACAATAAATCCTTAAAGTCATGATAAAGTTATATATAATTATAAAAATACCAGGTTTGGAAAAAGTTATATATATATAAAAGTTATATATATATATATATATATACATATATATATATATACATATATATATATATATATATATATATATATATATATATATATATATATATATATATATATATATATATATATATATATATATATATATGTATATACATACGTATTTTAAGGGCCTCTGAAGAGTCTACAAGATAACTTTAAAGAAACTGGCAAAAAATGTCTAAATTTTATTTGATATCCATACCAAATGTTTTCAAAAAATATAAAGAGATATTAACAAAGTCTTAACATATATAAAGTCGGTCATAGATTGTGCGCAGAGATCGCAACCGAGACCTACATTTATTAACAATTTTATTCACATTCCGAGATTATGTAGAACGAGACCGACCAACCTAAGTGCCTTTGTAATCTGCCCTACTGCCCTAAGATTATTTAATAACGTCTTTATATTTCAAATTATCTAATAATATTAACAAACATATTCAGTTTTCAAAATACTGCTCAAGCAGTTAGGACTAAATTTTGTATTTAGATATGGCTGGCTACTATCCAAACTAGTTTGTACGAGCCTATTACCTGAAACAAAACTGCAAGATTTTGTGCGGACTTTTTTTTTTCATTTTAAAATAAATACTTATAAAGAATACATACATAGATAGGGACAACATCAAATACATTGCTCCGATCCCAATGTAAAAATAAAATAAAGTATTTTCACGCAATTCCCAATACAGGGGTTGACAGAGGTCTAGTCTAGACATTTAAGTCCCTTTGACCCACTTTCCACCGATGATATTTTCGGGACAACGTGACAGATGGTGAACCCGTCGCCGTCTTTATGTCCAAGCCAACGATATAATTCGTACATAAGTTTTTGAAAAACCCTTTGTTACGAGCCTGTCACCTGGGGATCGAACTCGGGTCTCTCGACTCGAAATTCCGACCACCCAACCACTCGGCTATCGTGACTTTTTATATCCTTTTTAAGATGCTAAAGCACTTTAGGTATGGGAACCGGAAACAACGAAGGCACCACAAACACCCAGACCCGAGAAAATGTAGAAAAAGTGGTTTTTATACATTGACCCGACCGGGAACTAACCCAGGAACTAGCGATGGCGACACCTTGAAAACCGGTGTTTACGCCACTCGTCCACAGATGACGTCACATTTTTTTTATAAAATAAGCGACTTATTTAAAAAATATACTAAATATTACTAAGGCAGAATCGACGCAGTTTGTATTAGTTTTTTCACATTATCCAAAATAAAAAATTACTACGCCAAGGAAAACAACAGTATGAAAATCGGATGGTGATTAGCCAGCATTGTTGGATTTCATAATCGAAGAAAGCTCCATCGGACAAGTATTGAACGAGGCTTTTGAGTATACTTACGTAACATAATTCACAGGAGATCAATGCACTCTATGTATTTTGAAAGAAACCAAAAGCGGAAATAAAAGCATATCAGTGGGATTTCATTTTCAATAAATGTAAAACGTAGGTATTATCGTATAAGTAATTTTTTGACTACAGGTTATTAATGTGATTTTTTATTTCATTTTATTTTTTTATCATTTGAAAACTTTCACAGAAGGAACTAGGTGGCAAATTCTTTACTAACTTCTTTAACATTCACTAAACTTCAAATAGTCTCCGTATCTATTCCATAAGGCTCAATAATTTTTAATACGTGTTTTTAATAACAATTCAATCATAAAAATAATAAATCTTTACATTTTAGGATATTTTAGGTTACGAAAATTTACTGTTCTATTTTACGTTAGTAAAACAAATTATTTTTTTTGCTTGAAGTTATAATATTAATAATTTTCTATGAGCAAGAGATGTTACTGATGCGCACTGATTAATGAAGAGCATACTAATTATATTATTATATAAAGATTATCATCTCCAATTTCTTTCTGGGTAAGACACGTAATACGTAAAGATTTTAAAAAAAAGTTTGAAATCGGTCGATTTATATTAATTATAATTATTTATTTATTTTATTATTCTTAATTATTTAAGTAGACAATGATCATTTTCATTCATGACACAAACATTTTTTTATTAATAACACGTAATCATTGTCGCCGAGAATTGGTAAAACTTTGTTGTTACCGGATATATGGCACCATTAAGATATGTCAATTTCCTGAATGTTATTATACAGTGAACGTGCTTCACAAGCTATCAAATTAACGTACATTTATTAGGAGATACAAATATTAATATTGAATAGGACAACAAAAAAGAGTTAAATAGTTATTACCGTGTGGTAACGACGAATGAATATAAATATTCCTGACTCTCTTTCTGTTGGTTACGACCGGCGGGACAGTAGCTGCAATTCGTTTGCTAAGCATCACGACTATAGAAATTGCTACTATCGGGTATCTTCTGTTCTGCGGTGGAGTTTAACAGGCCCTTATGCATGAATTTTAATATGTATTGAGTACGAAGAAGTTATACAAAAATGCGCGTAAGGTGCAGCCGGTGCTTTTGTATGTGACTTTTTCTGACAATGACAATGAAAGGGACTACAAATACGTTTAAGTAATCGACTAGAAATATAGTGTTTATTTAATCGTAATCTAGTGTAACCTTGCTAGAGCATGGTGCAGCGTGGGTCTGTTCGGCAAAGTTTCTATATTTAGCGTGACCGAGCAATCACCTCGGACGCTACAAATAATTCGCCACTACTTAGATGTTAACTTGTACTTACTATGCCATGCATATGCCACAATGCCATTTGGATCACAAACGATTAAACTCTAATTTTGTACAGATCCTCTAGTCGTAAAGGATGATTAAAAAGAGAAGCACCTTATTCGCTATGTCACAAACAATTTCACACCTATCACGTATGATCCCGTTCTCTTATTGAATAAAATCGTGTAATTTTCAACATAGTCTAGTTTATTTAAGTCTTTCTTACCTGTTAATGACATAATTATCGGCTTGTAGAAAGTGCACTGCTGGATTCCCTCTCACGTACTATATATATCGACTGCCTTACCCATAAGGAAAAATTTTAAGCGAGGCGATAATGGTAATTTGGTAATGAACAGCGATTATAATGCCAAGATCCCTCAAATTCGAGACCTAAAACGCTGCAACCCTTCAACGGTCTAATTTTTATCAGCTGCTCCTAAAGTTTTGATGTTTTGTTTCATCTTCTATTGAAAGCCATTTCCATTGTCAAGGTTTTAACTTTAGTCGCCTCTTATGATAAGAAAAGGAAGAAAAAGGCATATTATCGGCCTAAGCCGATACTACGATGATCTGTTGTCAAAACCATATGTGTTTTTGTAACTAATTCTCGGTTTAACAACTTATCTCATTTGAGTAAAATTCGAATGGTGATAGCTAATATCCAGGATAAATTGACACGTGTAGATAGATGTCTGCAGCTAGTACGCGAAGTATTTATTTTACTCGATAAAAACACAAAAACAAAATTCTCTTAAACGACCACGTAACAGTAACATGGCACACCTTTATTCAAGAACCATACTGACCCATTGAAGGCTCAAGTCGAACAATAGCTCTTCCTGCTGTCAAGTAGGTACTTTCAGAATTATCTCGTTTTACTTGCGTTCCGTTGCGTAACAATTTACGTGATTAATTCCGCGTTCAGAACGAACTGAAAGTCGTGTATTGCAAAACTGTTCACACAAATACCGACTATGAATATTCGATTGACGCAACACATGTTTTTAAATGACAACTTGTAATTTAAAATAATAATAAGCAAATGAAATTGATCTAGATATCACCATAATCATTATCAGCTAGCGACTTTTGAAGGTTAGTACCTCGCTTTAAAAGTATCATCGATCTTAAAATAAATGAATATCTTCACTCATAGTTCCTTAAGGGTAGTCAGAACAGATTGCCATGTGTCAAGACCACGATGATATGATCATACACGCACGTCTAAACTTACTCATTTATTAATGATCTGTAAAAGTCCACTGCCGGACTTCTCCTGTCAGGAAGACGGACGGATTCAGACGCTGGTGCCCGTCACCAATACTTAATTTTAGTTTTATTAATTTTAAGGCTATTTCTTATGTAAACCTGATAGCAAATTCTTTTAGCGATACCGCTTTAGCATAGCATCTATACTCTTACATAGTGAGTACGCCGTTTAAATGATCCTAGAATTATCCTATTGCGAGAACGTTAAATTTACAGACCTATTTAATGCAAACATCTCAGTCATCTTGCATATCAATTTAAAATATCGTCACATCATTCCCAATAGTAGGGTAGACAGAGTTCTAGACTATGAAGTCCTCCCTTTTCGTCCTATTTCCATCAGACATTTTTGGCATATTCGCCAAGTAAATATATTAGAACGTGCATATCTTTTTCATTAGAAAGATTTTACGATACTTGTAATATCTTGTGTGCAATGCGAATTATTTAAAAGTTAACATAGTCGTTATGTTTTTAAACTTGCTTAAACTCTTACAATAATTTATACGACTATTATTCGCTAACAACAGTTTACGTTATAATTTTTTGTATTATAAATGTCGGTACAATTTTAAAACCTTGAAATAGTTCCTAGGACTGGTTCTAGAAATCAATGTTGTCACAATCAGTGCCCACGACGGTACCGGTTACAGCGGGTACTGGTTAGTGCAACAACCCTATCCCCGTGGGTGTCTTCGGAAAAACTACAAAAGGGTCTCTCTCAGAAACTTTTCTATACATTATTAACCGATAAGTGAAATTGATTACAATCCATAACAAATAAGACCAAAATAAAACTAATAGAAATACAAAACCATCCTGTTTGTGTGTATGTATATATGTGTTTTTTTTTAAATGAAGTTGTGATACATTAATATATTCGCACAACGAATGCATATTTTTGTGTGATGAATAAATAGACTTGCAATAGAGTACAGGAAAGAAAAAAAATTGTACTAACTTACAAATTGTAATAACGATAAGTACTGGCAATGTAACAACAATATAAAATATAATGAAATTATATGAAGTGAAAACTCAATGATTTTTGAACTTAGATTATTAGATTATTAGATTTATAATTCCATTATATCAAACAAAAATAAAACTTAAATGATTGTGTAGACTACGGGTGGCCCTGTGACGAAACCTTGTTGAAGTAACGTAAATATAGCCCTTATACACACCGGCATAGCTTACAGAACATTTGATAATTTCTCTGAGCTCTTAGATTTTTCATTTGAACCAAGTTCAAACAAAAACAAATAACATTTAATAACACAATGAAATAAAAATTTAGTACTTCTGACTTACGTCATTCGTACGTACATTGACATTCTTATAATTTCTTTAGAAACTTTGTTCATTAAGGCAAGCACATTACGACAAATATGTTACTCAGTGACGAGGAGCAACGTCTTCTGCGATCGCCAAACCGCTTAATGCTCGTAATTTTTGCAAGGCAGAGTAGAATTTTTATCATATCAGCAATCATATTTGTGTCTGGATACATACATAAGCTTATTGGGGCCCACTTTAGGACATAAACTTTTCCAGTTAGAGATGGACGATCGCAGTATCAGACGCCCAGCACCCTACACCCTGCTGCCTGATCTGTGATTAGTAAAAAGTAGGCGGCCTGCAACTTTTCCTGCACATTAAACAGATAACGAAAAAGACAAGAGTGACGAAGAAGCAAACCGATGCTCGCAAATCCTATTTGACTTATACTGATTAAATCTAAAAATCAATTTACAGTCTTCATTTTTACCTTTTTTATTGACAGGTGTGACATATAAAGAAAGTGTAAGTGTTTTAGATGTAATTTATAATAGTGTAATATATAATAATGTAATATGTATTAGAAGAAGATGGAATTTACACGTAAAATGACAAAGTATGATTACTAAATACAAAAAGAAAAAACACGACAGTGAAAGTATGAAACCCCGTTGAAGTCTTTTATATAGTCTAAATGTTCGCTCATAATTAAAAGTATTTTTAATATTTTATAGAAAGATATAAAATTATTTTATCAGTTTTACTAAGCAAAACCTACGTCATATGCTCAAACATTCTATTATGTTACTCAACAAGTAAGTAGTTAAGTATTTTTAAGCTCTTATCAACAAGTCAGCTGCAATCATTGTTTGATAAAAGATATTGGTAGCAATCAGAAATGTTATTGTTTGTTACCGACACTGACATAAGTATAAACAAACAAACAGTGAACAATCCGCATTCAATTTTTGTTGTTGAATGTACTTGTAATTGAATCAGGGAAAACAATGCCTAATAAAAACTTCTTACATCGACAGGTTAAACAACATTCCAGTATCATTCAGTCACATCGGTGAAGGTCTTAAATGGATTATATGAAGTCAATAACTGTTATAAACATTTTTCATCATATTATCATTATAACGGCCTTTGAAATTCCAATGCAGGACGTAGGCCTAAAACGTACGGGAGGGTTTGCCATAATCGCCACGCTTGGCAAGCTGATTGGCGATTGCAGTACTAGAAACCTCTCAACTTAGACGCTGCTGCCGACATCGGTCAGCTGAATTTTGGTGTAATTTTTTAAAAGATAGTAATCCCGCCATCTGTCGGTAGCCAATAACATTTTTAAAGCCTTTCCGTTAGACACCTCTTACGAAAACCGTAGGAAGAAAGAGGGTTTTGTATTATTAAATGGCAACAACACAGCAAAACCTTTTTCTTATGTATATAAAAATAAATGATTGCGATCTCTCTCTTCCCATTTGTTGAAAACATCTCACAAAACAACCAAAACCGTTTGCCTATATTAAAATGACAAAATATATAATTGTTATACATTGGGACATAATTGCCATGGATTGTACTAAGTTTAAATATATTTCGCCATTTTTTGTACACAGATGCTTTTCTTATGATTATAGTTTACAAACGAAGTCACGAAAAAAAAGTTAGGTACATATGGGAGGGGAAGGCTTACTACGTTCTCGAATTTATTTATGGTCCAGTAATAAGCAGTCACCCCTGTACTACGTACCGCAATGCTTTAAGTCTCCATGCTCATGCTTAGTTACTACATATTCCTTCGAACACTTTTGTTAGCAGTTAGAAGTTAAAAGATGAAATGATTACATCCTTCAATGAATTCGTTATTGTAATTTGTTCATGACAATGTCTTCAATTATGGAATTAATGTAATTTAAAAGTTTTCATTAAAAATCATTACGTCTACATAAATGTAGATAATGGGATTTTTTTTATGAAAAATTTTTCAGAAAGTTTAATTATTAGCTAGAACTTTGTCTAGTATGTACGTGTATAGAAATCAATTTTTCGATTCAGAAAAATTTTGCGCCATTCTTTTGTTAAAATACAATTTTATCTTACGAAAGCGATGGCGTCATTTTTTACCCACAATTTATTTCTAAAATGACGAGTATGCATGCAACACGAAAATAATTATTAGATTTCCTGATAAAGCGCAATTAGAAACAATCGCCACTCACTCACCGATCGATCCGCTAAGTCGCACGCGATAATCCCGTAACACACCAATTTGTAAAACACTTTATTTCTATCCTGCAATCGAAACTTTCAAAACACTGTCCTTGCGAACAAAAGCTTGCTTTTCACCGAGAAAGCGAAAAGTTTGACTTCTAATTGCAATAGAATGAAACTTGTGGAAGTTGACGTATGCGATCTCACACTTGACGTTGAATGTAACACCAATTAATAGCAATTACTTCAAGTTAATTTCTGCAAGTTACGTACAACACGTCTTATGCGTACCGTAGTTCGCGGTTCACTGAAGGAAGAGAAGTGAGAAGACACGTCACTAGCTGCGCCCGCGCCGAACTCACCTTTACTTAGCAATACGATGGCTTACTAAACTTGATACTTAAGGAATGAGTTAAGACATCGTTTATTTTTTAACAACAAATTTTTTGTGTAATAATTCATACGAACATAGGTTAATTTTCATACGTACATATGTTTATACGTAATAAATTAAGTACTAGCTAATATAATCATCCATTTAATACAGACAGTGGGCGTGGGAGTGGGCGACACGTTCCTAAAGGTACAAAAATCTCTTACTAAAATCCTCTGCTCTTCGACATTGGTATTCAAAGGGTAAAAAGTATATTAAAAAGCTATTTTTATGGCTATTTTTCCAAATATATGATGTGATTGTTCGATATAGTAGAAAGTATAATAATATTCTTATGTTACCTTTGTACTTTGTAACGCCCTTTTATTGGCTATTAAGTTACTACTCGTAAATAACATAATAAACAGAAATATATTAATAAAGTATGTAAATTGTTTATTCCACAAACAACACTGACATCTCTTAGTACGGCCTCGATATTCGGACAGGCGCACACACACACGCGTAATTTGCCTCTCTACGCTTCATCTAATAATTCCACATTCATTCGTTCGACTTAAAATGTTTACTAATAAAATATATACATCGATTCTTAATAAACATTAAAATGTAAGTTACACAATATGATATAGTTCACGACCGATATCTAATTTTGTATACACTGTCTCCTATTTTAGTATAGACACATGGTATTTGGAACCAAAACAACCCGTATCTGATTAGGTACCCAATACAAATAACATACCAAGTAAACATTCCCAAAAATACAGACGAGCCGGTTGCATGTGTCCTGATTTATAGTAGATGCCCTTTCTATTCGGTTACCGAAGCTTTACCGTATATTCAACACTTTTACAACGATAGAATTTTGTCCATACATATAACAAATTCTAACAACTTTAAATCGATAACAACAAAATACATGTAAAATTTTATTATATTATGTAATATCAAAGTCATTTTGTAAATTAAGGAAACATCACAGTCCATTAAAGATCCATTAAATTAATTAGTATAATATCCGTTGATACGTAACTAGCTTTAACGATAAATCTGACAGCGCGTCTTGTTTCCTTTGAACTCAATGTCTTAAGATACTTTCACTTAACAACTTATAACCAACCTGCCGTGATTTGACGTCGTACCTTTAGCATTTATAACAAGTGGAACAATTACACCTGTAACAGGCTATATATAGAACGTGTCCCAAAATTCAACGATAAAATACACCTCAGGGTAGACCTGCTCCTGACCATAAAAATATCTAAGAAAAAAAATATCTCGATTTTTTAGAAATTACAAAAAAAATACTTGAAAATTTTTGAAAATTAGCACCCATAATTGTATTTGTTACTATTGTGACCACAATTCTTCATATATTTCTGATCTTTTGTTTGTAACAACAACCTAAGTAGCACTCTTATCTATCGCAATCCTTAAAAGTACCAGAATAGTTCAGTTTTTTGTATACGTGTTCATAAAAAAATCATCAAAATTAATGTTTTCCCTAAAATTTTGCATGATTTCAACTTTCAGACCACTTTCACTCATCGTGGTGGAAAAAAAAGTGTTGACACTGTTATGGAGCGTTTTTTACACAGTTTCTACAACTATCCAAGATTCTAAAGTAGTATAATACTTCAGGAATACAAATAGCCACAAACAAATTCCAACATTTACTAAACAAAAAATGGAATTTTTTTTAATATTGATAGGAATCACTTTTACTATATGCCGAAAAGGGACATTGTTGCAAGATGTGCGTATTCAATAAAGATTAGAAGTTAGAGGGAGATAGACGATGTTTATTATTAAATAACAATAGGGCAGGTAGAAAAGTTGCTAAAAAAAGCTATGAAAAAGTGCTCAACGAAATTGAAATTGATTCGACTACCTCGATACGTGCTATAGAACTTGCTACGAATGTCGCAAAAAGTTGTGCACATCGAATTCTAAAACGTCACTCGCTTTACTTACACCACTACAGGCGAGTGCAAACATTATAGCCGCGGGACTGTCCACTACGAGTCGAATTTTGTCGTGTGACGCTGCAAAAGCACAGGGAATACCCCCAATATTAACATAAAGTTTTATGGTCAGATGAAACGACCCGCAAAAAAGATGGCTATTTAAATTTTCACAACTTACATAGTCCGATCTTAAGTCAAAATGTCAGCCTATTCAGTTAGGCTTCGGTAGCAGAGGAGGTTGTGAGGCAGCTGTACATTCAGTGCGTACTTTTTTTAACGAATTGTCAAACAGATGTTCTCTTGAAAGTTGACCTTAGGAATGCCTTTAACTCGCTCGACACATCAACCCTGCTGAAGGAGGTTGCAAAACATACCCCGGAAATTTACCATTACGTTTGGTAATGTTACAGTCAAAACTCTAATTTATTTTACGAAAATCATTTAATTGACTCAGCCGTCGTAGTTCAGCAGGGCGATCCACTGGGCCCAGAATTGTTTAGTTTGGGAATTCAACCGATTATTTCTAAGTTGAAATTCAAACTCAATGTTTGGTACCTAGATGACGGAACCCTAGGAGGAAAGCCAGATGACGTGCAAAATGACCTTCAAAAAATTATTCAAAATTTTAGAAACATTGGCATTGAATTAAATAATACTAAATGTGAACTTTTCATTCCTGACCGTTTGTCTTCTCATAGACACAGTTTGTTTCAAAATTTTAACAATATATCTCCTGGCATTAAAGTAACTGAGGCGGATTCTCTTTACCTCCTTGGAGCGCCGTTATTTATAGAGAGTATGAAACCTCTTTTGAAAGCAAAATTTGATCAATTTTTAGAACATGTTAATAAACTCTTCTTCTTCTTCCTGCCCTTATCCCATGCTATGTGGGGTCGGCACAACATGTCTTCTTCTTCCACTCTTCTCTATTTCCCCTCATCTCAATACTCACTCCTTTCTTTCTCATGTCTTCTTTCACACAATCCATCCATCGTTTTTTTGGTCTCCCCATAGCTCTACGTCCATCCACATTCATCTCTAACATTCTTTTACCTATATTACATTTTTCCCTCCTCATTACATGCCCGAACCATGCTAACCTACCACTCTGCATTTTCTCTGTCACTGGTGCTACTTTCAAGCTTCCCCTTATATACTCATTCTTTATGCGATCTTTTCTAGTCACTCCACACATCCATCTCAACATTCTCATCTCTGCAGCATGCACTCTTCTTTCATCCGTTACTTTCGTTGCCCAGCACTCAGATCCGTACAATACGACAGGTCTCACGATCGTTTTGTAAACTTTGCTATTAAGTTTAAAAGGCGTGCGTGGATCGCAAGTTATTCCCGAGACCTGTCGCCATTTTATCCATCCCGCATTTATTCTATTCTTTACGTCCCGGTCGACATTGCCGTCATTTTGGATCACTGACCCAAGGTAACGGAATTCGGAGCAGACTGGTAGGAGAACACCATCCAAGGCAATATGAGAAAAACTGGATGGACTACTGAAGTCACAGAACATGTGTTCAGTTTTTGTTCTGCTTATTTTTAATCCGACACTTTCCAGTTTTTCTTGCCATTTTCCCAGCTTGCTCTGTACCTCAAGTGCATTTTCTCCGACAAGCACAATGTCATCAGCAAATAGCATACACCAGGGTGCTTCCTCCTGTATTTTCGATGACAGAGCATCCATAATCCCAAGGAGGGTTGGTGTCAGGCAGGCGGCCGATCGTAAAACATTGCCAAATACTTTACAACATGGGTACAACAGGAGACAGAACATGTTAATAAACTATATATTCTTAATTCTTATATAGCGCTTACTATTTTAAAATATTGCGTTCTTGTTCCTAAATTTACTTATTTACTCCGCTCGTGTCCAGCATGGAAATGTTCTAATTATTTAAAACAAATTGACCTTAATCTCAAAATAGCTTTGGAAAAAATTCTAAATTTATCTTTAGTCTCGTCTACCTGGACTCAGGCTACTTTATCTGTTAGATTTGGAGGTATCGGTATAAGAGAGGTTTCAAATATTGCGCTGCCGGCTTTCCTTGCCTCCGTACACAGTGTTCATGATTTTTCACGTAAAATTCTTAAGAATGATTTGGACTTGAACTTTGTTACCGAGGCAAGAGAAGCATGGTTACGTCTCTGTCCCGGCGAGGATATTCCACTGATACCTAACTCACAAAAACGGTGGGATATCCCGTTGGTTCAGAATGTGCAGAAATGCTTACTGAACAATTTTCACTGTGACAGAGACCGCGCCCGCTTTCTAGGTGTTTCGACAAAGGAATCCAGTTACTGGCTACATGCTTTACCATCAAGTAACCTTGGTACATTACTGGATAACGAAAGTTTACGAATAGCTGTAGGAATACGATTGGGTGCATCGATTTGTCAACCACATCGATGTCCTTGTGGCAGCGACGTCGACGAGTTAGGCCTCCACGGACTTTCATACCAAAAAAGTGCCGGCAGACTGTCTCGTCACGGTTCCTTGAATGAAATCATTCGAAGGGCTCTTGTTTCCATAAATATTCCCTCGGTTTTAGAGCCTTGTGGAATATTTAGGGAGGATGGTAAGAGACCCGTCGGCTTGACTTTAGTCCCTTGGGAGAGAGGCAAAGCTCTTGTGTGGGACGCAATTTGCGTCGATACATTAGCGGCCTCTCATATTAAGGGTACTTCGATACGGGCCGGGGCGGCATCAGAGGCAGTTGAATCGGGTAAATGGCGGAAATATGAGTCTTTGAAAGGAGACTATATATTTGTTCCATTTGCCGTAGAAACAATCGGTCCGTGGGGTCCCCGCGCGATGCAGTTTCTAAAGGAATTGTATCCGCGACTTATCGTTGCCGCTGGTGAAGAGGGCTGGTTCTTTTCTCGCTCAACGGTTAAGTCTAGCCATTCAACGTGGAAATGCAGCCAGCGTTCTTGGTACCATTCCACGAGGAGTAGGGCTCTACGATTATAATAGTTTTTAATTAATAAGTTTTGTAAATATTAACATATTTTTTTTCTGTAAATATACGATTGATAAATTAACTTATGGACGGGCATATTTAATGGAAAAGTAATTAGGCCCTTGGAGTCACAAAGGAACTTAGATTGCAATTGTTATTTAAACTTCTTACAAAACGATCTGCCAGAATTATTAGATGTGCCTTTACGTAATTTGCAAAATATGTGGTTTCAAAATGATGGTTGTCCAGCTCACTACGCCCGTCGCGAGAATATTTAAACCAAGAGTATCAAGGGCGTTGGATCTTGCGACTTGGCCCTGCCTTATGGCCACATCATGCAAAAGTCCACTGTAGGACATAGGATTTTCATTTAAATATGATTTGTCTTAATCACCACGCTTGGTAAGCGTGTACAGTTCTGCTGTTTGCAGTTTGTTGCTGCTGCCCAACACCGGTCTGTACTTTTCTTAATTTTGCTCTGCTACTTTTCGAAATGGTTATCACACTTATCTTATTACAAAAAAGATATATCTTACAAATTATACTTTTTCTGGAATTCAGACGCTAACAGAATTAAAAAGGCGATGAGATTTGAATATTTTTCCCCATTAGGTATTGGCACAAACACAATCCGATTAGCTTAAATTTAATCATATCGGTTTTATTATATGTTGCTACAGTATTTGTATTACTTCCCAATGGATAGGATTTTTGACTGAAAATCAGCGCTGACTGAGACCATACTTACACAGCACAAGCTGAGCCAGCCCCTTTTCGGTACTATGCAGCTAGTTTATTTTATTTTTTTAAACTTAATACTATTGTTCAAATGTATGAAATTAAGCACAACTTAATAAATGTTTTTTTCTATTGTATTCTATTATATTGCAAATTGTGTCTACTTAATCAAGGTAATAATAGCTATTAGCAATAGTCATTCTGGAAATTTCTAAGTTAAATAAACGCGTAGTTAATCACAAAGAAGACACCTTTGCACCTTTAGCAGCTGATGTTTTGGCGTTGAATTGTCTATTCAATTTGAGCATTTGCTTAATATGATAATTAAATTTAAAAAATAATGTATACATACATAGATAGGGACAAAATCGTACAAAGTGAGGAGCTAAAGCAATATAGACCCAAGAAAATTTCAAAAAGGAGGTTTTTCATATTCTTCCCGTTCGAGAATCGAACTTAGGACTTCTGAGATCATAGAAACCCGTGCGTACGCCACTCATCCACGGAGGTCGTCAAACTAATCGGAACGCCTTGTCAATTTCCATCTCAAAAATATGAACCTAAAAATATGTATGGCGAATTCTCTTTACAGTACTGTAAAGTACATTTATTATTATATAGTACGTGCATTTTGTCGGCGTTTTTAAGCCATGAATCAAATTATGTAATATACCTTCATTAATATAATGCAATTAGAAATCGATACCTAACGAAATGTTAGGAATAGATTTCTAATTGCATTATATTAATATAACAGTGGAATATAACAGTACATACGAAATAGGCACCGACCACAGAGACAGTGGGAAACCGTATGTTGTAACCGTATGTAATTATGACCACAGCAAGATTTGTAATTCTCCTATAATGAAAACTATATTTACGAATTTTGTAACTTTTTTGCACAAAAAATATATTCCTGGTATACTATTACGTCCTGATGTACTAATAGTCAAGATAGCTGAGTTGTTGAGTGAGCGGAATTCGGGTCAAGAGACCCGAGTTCGATCCCCGGGTGATAGGCTCGAACCAACGGTCCATTATCATCTATTATCATATTGTCCCGAAGAAAGTTTACGGTGAACGGTGGTGGAAAGGACTTAATTGCCTTGAACTCTGTCTACCACAGTATTGGGAATGACGTGAAGATATGTATGTAAATATACTATTATGAGATATAATAAATTAAATGACTTGTCGTTTAAGTGCCCAGAACTAGAAGTGCACAGAAAAATTTATTATTTTTCAACATATTTTGAGAAAAACTTGACGTCTGTTATGGTATCAAGAGCTAAGTATATTTAAATCAATTTATTTTATCAATTTAGACAATTTTTCGGTTTTAAATAAGGTTGATAAAATTTAAATAAAATTGGTATTAAAAGGTTTTTATGATTTCAGACACAATTTTAGTTAATCGAGGTAATATTGTATTTCTGCAATTAGAGATGTTAATCAAACTAATTTTTGGACCAAAACCGGATCAAGTTCATTATTAAGACCGTAATGTACCAATACTTAGGAGAATTCCTAGAGGTGCGAGGATGCAGCTTGTTAAAACTTTATCAGACGCCTTTTCTTTCTCATCCATTCATCGGATTCTCTTTACCTCCTTGGAGCGCCGTTATTTATAGAGAGTATGAAACCTCTTTTAAATTGATAAATTTTTAAGAAAATGTTAATAAACTGTATATTCTTAATTCTTCATTATTCTCATATGTTCAACACTTACTCCTACTATTTTAAAGTATTACGTTCTTGTTTCTAAATTCACTTATCTACTTCGCTCGAGTCCAGCATGGAAATGTTCTGAATTTTTAAAACAAAGTAAACTTAATCTTAACATAGCTTTGAAAAAAATAAATTTAATTTATCTTTAGTCTCATGTAGCTGGACTCAAGCTACTTTACCAATTAGATTTGGAGGTATAAGAGTAGTTTCAAATATTGCGCTGCCGGCTTTCCTTGCCTCCGTACACAGTGTTCCCAATTTATCCAGTTAAATTCTTAAGTAAAGTAAAATTCTTATTTGGACTTGACCTTTGCAACCGAGGCAAGGGAAGCATGGATACGTCTCTATCCCGGCGAGAATATTCCTCTGGAACCTAACTCACAAAAACGGTGGGATATCCCGTTGGTTCAGAATGTGCAGAAATGCTTACTGAACAATTTTTACTGTGACCCAGACCGCACCCGCTTTCTAGGTGTTTCGACAAAGGAATCCAGTTACTGGTTATATGCTTGTAACCTAGATACATTACTGGATAACAAAGTTTACGCATAGCAGTAGGAATCCGATGGGAGCCTCGATTTTCAACCACATCGATGTCTTTGTGGCAGCGACGTCGACGAGTTAGGCCTCCACGGACTTTCATACCAAAAAAATGCCGACAGTCTGTCTCGTCACGGCTCCTTGAATGAAATCATCCGAAGGGCTCTTGTTTCCATAAATATTCCCTTGGTTCTAGAACCTTGTGGAATATTTAAGGAGCATGGTGAGAGACCCGACGGATTGACATTAGTCCCTTGGGAGAGAGGCAAAGCTCTTATGTGGGACGCTACATGCACCGATACAGCGATCTCTCACAACAAGGGTACTTCGAAAAAGGCCAGGGCGGCATCAGAGCCAGCTGAATTAGGTAATCGGTGAATTAGTATTATTATTATATTAGTATCTGATTTATTTTTAGGAAGTATCTCATCATTATATTATTGTTTTATTGTCTCGTAAACTACTTAACAATTGGATCAATGTTTTTTTAAGATAATTTTTATATTCCTTCTAGCTGATTAAAGGTTTGCACTTTCTGAGTAAAAGCGTCGTCTATTACGCAGCCAGACAAATACATGAAATAGTTATCACACGTAAAATAATTCGTTTACTTGCTAAATGTACTTATTAAATTAAAAAAATGTGGATCGAAAGGACTTAATTGTATAAACCTCTGTCTACCCCGGTATTAGGAATGGCGTGAAGATATTTTTATTAGCAAACGTTAAATTTTAACATGACACTCTGAATTACATAATCGGTCTGCGATATTAAATAATCTTAAACTAAGTTGAAGTGAATAGCCGAACAACTTTCAACTAATTTCAATATAATATTACTTATATTCTTGTGGTGCAGCTTAACTTTCTCTGCAACCTGCATGCCAAACGTTTGATAAGAGACTACTACACCCGATAACCTACTTAATAATACTAAAAGTTTTCGGAGTATTTACTTACGATAACTTGAAACGTTAAAAAGTAATTAAGCCTATGTTATCTTGCAAATATTATCATGTAGTTTCGACATTTCAAACTAGTTTCTACATTAAAAACTGCAATTGTAAAATATTTTAATTAAATTGATAGGTAGTTTCATCAAATTATTTAATTATTCCGATATTATGGTTTAAATTTTTTCGACAAAGTAGATAATAAATTAACATTCTATTTAACTAGTTTGCTTGTTTTCGATATCTGCAAATGGAACAATTACATATATATATGTTTATATATTGACCAAAAAAACGGACGTGAAACAACTAAAAAAGGAAGGATTTTGTAGTTACTTAAAATATTTTTAACTGTATCATATGCCATCAAATGAAAGGGTTGATAACGAAAATATTATTTATATTTATATTTATTTATCTTCACGCACAATCCCTGACGGGGTAGCCAGAGAGAACAGATCGCCAAGTGTCACGATCCCTACATACTTCTTTCGCTTCTTTCAGATTCATCATCTTCTTCATACATGCACGTCTAGGTATCCGAGTACTCTTGACCCTCCTCTCTTCGAGCAATTTGCTCACATGGTCTTCGAAAGTTAATCTCGGTCTACCTCGACACCTTTTAATATTAACTTTCGCGCTATATATTTTCTTCACCATTCGGTCTTCACTCATTCGCTCAACGTGCCCAAACCATCGAAGCACGCCCTTATCCATGTTTGAGACAAGGTCATCTTTCAAATAAATAACGAAAATAATATACAACAAATGACGAAAATAATATACAAAAACCTAAAATATGGAACCCATGCTAACAATTTTTTTCATTGATAAGCTTAGAATGTAAAATACTATCTAAATTTGAAATAGAAATGGTTAGAGTATTTTCGAGATCATTAAAAAAAATTTAATCGTACAATAATTATAGTATTAAAAATCCAAAATTTTCGGAATTATACGGAACCGTTGCCGCATGACCTGTTTGTTTAAGAATACGTAAATTGTCAGTCTGAACATTCTATATAATAATCCAACTAGCTAAATAGGCAAGTAATGGGCACATCGCATGTTGCAATCAGCAATGTGTGGTTTTATCTGGAATATTTTGAGATGGGCATTTCGATATACGAGTATCCGAGATCATGAAATGTTGAAGTTTCCAACGGTTTTTAACATTTCTCTATATAAAGTTGTTATTGAAAAAATTACTTCGCAACACTCCGCATGCAAATATAAAAAGGTATATGTTACCTGGTCCGAAGAGAAGAAGAGCACCACCCTCCCTCCCACAGATGCGTGTACTAATTCCACTGTATGCACCACCACCACCACTACTCAAACCAGGTAACATATACCACCACCGAAAACGCGACACGTGTTTCGCCTCAAAACAAGGCATTAACTCAAGCGAGTAGACTCTACGATGAGCGACCGCAGAGTCAAAGTTCTCTGGTGGTGCTCGTCTTCTCTTCTCTCTGCGAAGTAATTTTTTTAATAACAACTTTACAATGAATTTCCGCAAACTAACGCCTGAGTCAATTAACTATCATTTCTCTATATATTAAGTCGCTAATAAGTTTATTATCTTTACGTACTTCCCAAGAGGGGTAGACAAAGACAATTTTCTCCTTTTACCCACATATTACCGGAGCTTATTTTGGGACAACATGGTCCAACGTTATAAATCGTATATAACTCACACCGAAGGAACAAATCGCCAAGTTTAGCTTCTATCAGATTCATTATTTTCTTCATAAATACAAGTTGGGGTACTCTTCACTTTAAATTACGATAGCCGAGTGGTTGGGTGGTCAATATTTCGAGTAAAGAGACCCGAGTTCGATCCCTAGGTGGCAGGCTTTTACCAATGGGTTTTAAAACTTTTTGTAATTGTTTTGGTTTTAAAAACTGTTGCAATTATATCGTTGGTTTGGACATAAAGACGACGACGGGTTCACCACCTGTCACTTTGTCCCGAATATATCTTCGGTATAAGGTGGGTCAAAGGGACTTAATTGTCTAGACTAGACCTCTGTCTACCCCTCTATTGGAAATTGCGTGAAGATATTTATATTTATTTAAATATTATTCTTAACTTCCAATTCTTCAAGCATTTGCTCACATGCTCTGTAAAAGCTAGTATCAGCCTAAGTAGATCCCTTTTATTGTTCAATTTCGTGCTCTTTATTTTCTTCGCTACTCGGTCTTGACTCATTCGTTCAACGTGTTGGAACTATCAAAGCTAGCTGTTTCCATATTAGTTATAAATTCATCATCAAAACCTGTCATATTACAATTGCGAACCTCGCCAACGGTGCCAAGCTATAATACTAGTATTAGCCAATGGCTTTCGTGCTTAAAACAACTATTAAATATCAACTAATAATAACTTAAATAAAACAATTAAATATAGGATCACATTAAATTATTCATAAGCATGTGATTCTGCTTGAGAAACGTAGCGAACATTAAAAAAATTGCAAAACAATATCGAATCGATATATTAAGTTCTGCAATGCTTAAGAAATCGAATGGTTTCTGTACTAAATAACAGTGGATCTCAGAAATATTTTACACGAATCCTTTGAATAATTTATATCGTTTTGTAAGCATTTATACGGCACTAAAATATTGGGTAATTTGATGTGAATTAAAATAGATTATTTTGTGGTAACCGCACAAGAATTTTCGTAAGAATTAGATCCCTCTAGTTCCGTAGAGGTTTAAGAAATTAAGGAAAGTCGTGGCTAATGATTAAAAACATAACCTTATACCTTATTTTAGTTCAATTGAACTCATGTTATTCTTTTTTACTTTAAATCTAAGTTACTCCTTTATCTAAAATTATTATTATTTAACGGAGAGGTAAAAAGTGTTCAACAGTCATTTACTAGATGTTAAAAAAGGTTTTTGTTTATTTTATCTCTCGCGTGCCACATCGATAGTATCGTATGTTTAACTTTTGGAATTATCATTTTATCAACGTCCCAAAAGGAACCGGTCGCAGTAGGTTCACGGCAGGTTGCGACCCACATCCGAAAGCTTTCTTTCTTTAGATGGTAAAAACTGTCCTACAAATGTTGTTAGTTTTTAAAAAATTCGCTGTTTTCGAATCAGTAATAAATTATAAATATTATTTATAAAAATGTATTCATTCATTCATGTATCATACTAAATTCTTATGTATATATATTATAAAGGTTCATCACTTGTCACGTTGTCCCAAGAAATGTCTTTAGTGAAAGGTGGGTCGAAAGACTTAATCATCAGGACTTCTGCCTACCCCAGTATTGGGAATAGCGTGAAGATATTTTTTATGTATGAATATAAATTCTGTCGTTCGCAAATAAATGCACTCTTAGTATTAATATATACATTTTAATTGATTTGCACTCTGCTATGTTCTTTGTTAGATTTTAAACTGTAGTATTAACGCAAAAGAAACAACTTTATACATACTATAAGGGGGTAGGGGACTGTAGCTCCTTAATACAGACAATTACATAGCCTAGCTAGGAGAACAGAACGTCACCCTCACTATGTTTAACCTTACTTTTGTTATATGTTTTTTTCTTATTTCATGTTTTTACATTTAATTTACTATAAGCTCATTACCAATATTTAATACTTAATATTTATTTAGAATGTTGTATGTATGTAAGCATTAGACATACATTCATGTTGTTCAGTAACATTAAATTTCAGTATTAAAGATGCAGTGTTTTTGTTATATTATTCAGTTCGTATTTTATTTAAACGTATGTGTGCAGATAAATAGCAAAATTAATAAATAAATAATCAATAAATCAAAATGATATTTTTATTCTTGAAATTCTGAATATATGGCAATAATTTCGTCTTATTTCAGCTAAATTATCCAGACCAGAAACCATGATGTTCGTGTAGCAGTGAAGCTGCCTTTTCCTACGACGTTAGGGTAAAAAACTAGCTAATCGGAAACCTTACCATGAGGTAAGCAACTCTTGCCCACTGATAAACCACTTTAAAAGAAATTTACATGCAGGACCACATATGATGGTACTGACCCACACCCCCCTCCCCCAAAACCATCACCGGGTACCAGCACCACCGGTGCTGGAGAATCCCCCTCTGGGCACCCGCGCTCGGGCAACCAAGCGCTGTCTGGATGTGAATGCTCAGGCTGCCCCTCGTATTCTTGGCAAAGATCCGCTCTTTTCCCATACTGTTTGAGGCAAACGAAGCAAAAACCTTCGGCAACCCTTACCACGCTTGCCGTGGATTTCTGCAATATCAGGGGACTCCACTCCAATCTTGAAGCCGCCCACTACCATCCGGAGACGGCAAAGCCGACCTTGCTCATTCTTACCGAGACGCAGATATCCTTTTCGGGGGATACCTCTTGTCTTACCTACCCGAGGTACAAGCTGGAACATTCTTTTGTGCCTCGGGCCGGAGTTAGTGTATACGTCAGAGAGGATATATGTTCTCAACGCCTCGATATATGTTAACCTGTCCACCCTTTGGCTACGCATGGACAGCGACGACCACCCTCGCGTCTATGGGTGCCTCTATAGGTCCCACAGCGTATTACGAAACTTACCGACTCATCGACCACATCCAAATGGCTGCAGATTCCGTGCAAAAGCTGCAGTGCTACCATGCCTAAGTTAAAGCATCGGCGTCTCGGGATTCAAAAAAAAGCGTTTTTAAGAAGGAGTATAACTCTGCTCCTACTCTCTAGGCGTCGTCCCGAAAGCATGAAAGACAGCTTTGTTGCACCCGATCCCTATGAAAGGCGACCACTCAGATCTGACTAACTACAGACCGGTCGCCATCACCTCCATGTTCTGTCCGTCCAATAATGGAGTCCATTATAAACTGCCAGCTCTTGAGGTATTTAGAGGAGCACCTGTTGATTAGTGACTGCCAGTACAGCTTCCGTCGGGGTCGCTCAGCTGGTGATCTTCTTATGTACCTCACTCATCCATTCCATCATATGGGCTTCCCGAAAAATTTTGCAATGTGGTCACTAGTTTTCTCGTAGTTGACGACGCATGCTCGGACTCCAAGTCTGTGAACGCTGGTGTCTCACAAGGCTGTGTGCTATTGCCAACCCTGTTTCTTCTGAATATCAATCAAGATCCGGTAATCTGAACGAGTACCGGAACAAAATTGTGTCTGATGTCGAGATTTTGTTAGACAAAATCTCGGACTGGGGCCGACTAAAGTTAGTCCAGTTCAACCCCAAAAAGACACAGGTTTGCGCGTTTACCGCTAAAAAGAAACCCTTCGTCGTGTCACATCATTTTGAGGGCACTCGCCTAGTTGCCTCAAAAAGTATCGGAATCCTTGACGCCGGCATATCGAGCAACGTTCAGTTTCGCGGTCACTTGGAAGGGAAGGCCAAATTGGCTTCTAAAAAGCTTGGCGTGCTTAGTAGAGCGCGACAGTACTTCATGCCGGTCCACCGCTTGCAACTTTATAAGGCGCAGGTTCGGCCGCACATGGAGTACTGTTTTCATCTCTGGGCGTGGGTACCCCAGTGTCAGCTACTTCCATTTGACCGTATCCAACGAAGAGCGCCTCGACTTTTTTATAAGATCTACTACGGGGAGTGCTTCGAGAAATTCTTCGGATTAATCCCAGCCGCTAAATTTCACCATAGTACCTTACGGCATAGTCAAAAATTTCATCGACACCATCTTGATGCTTGGCATTCCACCACAGTGCGTTTTTCGCAGAATTTTCTGCCACGCACTTGCACTTTATGGAATGTGCTGCCGTCAGCGGTTATTCTGGACCGATACTACTTAGGGACCTTCAAAAAAGAGCCCATACCTTTCTCAAAGGCCGGCAACGCATCTGCTATTCCTCCGGTATTGCAGATGTTCATTGACGGCGGTTATTACTTACCATCACGTGAGCCACCTGCACGTTTGCCTCCCTTTTCTATAAAAAAACACTTTTACTTGCCCCCTTCAAGGCCTTACATTTAGAAGTGGAAGAAAAAATTATTTTCTTCCACTTCTAAATGTAAGGCCTTGAAAAGGGCTTTAATAAGAAATTACGCCATATAACTTGGGTTTACCAAACACCATAAAATTATTATTGGCTAGGTTTTTTAAAATAAAAGGCTCATTCATTACATCTTTATGACTTTACAATCACTTTTAATAAATGGTACGAGCTTGTCTTCGAATTTTAGCTTTCAATCTCTCAACCTCTCACATAACTGTTTATAAAATCTACGTCACAACTTTGACCCCTCCCCTAACGACTTTTCATAATCGCCGTGTTTAGCAAGCAGATTTGCAATCGCAGACACTATGCAAAATTTTTGTATTTTCCAAGATTTAATAACGCGTCTATATTACCAAATAATTTTTATAGGATGACGGCTAGTAACTCTGGAGCCACAAATGCATTGCCAGCTCGAAAGTGACTCGAATTTGGAAACAGAAGAGGGAAAAATTAAAAAAATAAAGTGGTTTAGGATGTGGCATTGCTGAACGGAATATGGAAAAAGGCTTTGCTTAGTGATTTTTTGGGTGATAAAATCAGCAACGAAGACAGAACTTAGGTAACCATTATAGCCTTAAAGATCAGCACACAGAAATGAAAACGCCACATAGCTCGTATAAATTAGAACCGTTGGGGAAGATTTTCTAATGAGATTCCGTCTAGGCAAAGGCAGTGAACGACGAACCTTACGAGATGGAAACAAGGAACTGCAATATTCTTTCTTTTTTTTAACATTATAAGCTAGCTTTTAACTACAATCCCACCTGATGGTAAGTGGCGATGTAGTTTTTGTTGGTAGGCACACTAGCTTAGGAAGAGCCTATTCAGTCTTGAAGACACCCACATTGTAATCGGACGGAAAGACATGCAGGCAAATTATTCAAGTTCTTTGCTGTACGCATTATGAACGACGAAGCAAAACGCTTCGTCCGAATGCAGGGTATATCGACAACAAAAGGATGGAGACCCGCCGTGCGTCGTGTTGTCCGATGATGGAAAGGGGAAGGGGGAATTCACTCATGTAATTCCTTCGTACACTCACCAAAATGTAACCTGTAGAACACCGAGAGACTGGCCACGCGACGTCTGTGTTCGAGACTGGACAAATTGGTAGTAACCAAGTCAGGATCACCGATTAGCCGCTTGGCCCGTCCCTCCACAGAATCCAAGGCTGCCAGTTGATATTTAGGAGCTCCAGCCCATATGTGGCAGCAGTACTCTACAGCCGACCGGGCCTGAGCTTTATATAGGGTCAGAAGCTGTCCCGGAGTAAAATAACGCCGCACTTTTGCAAGAACTCCCAATCTCCTTGCAGCGGCTTTAGCCTTAGACTCAATGAACCGCCCAAAGTTAAGGTTTGACGTGATTTCGACTCCTAGTAACTGGAGGCGGTCGGTGTATTCTAGAGATACATTCTGAAATTTAGGAGCCAAGGTGAACTGGCTCCTTTTGGCGGAGAGCAGACACGCTTGCGTTTTGGTGGCATTGAATCTCACAAGATTGGTATTGCCCCAGTTGGAAACTGCCTGTAATGTAAGATTCATACGCTCTACCATGGCCTCCCGAGCAGACTGTACTTGATCCTGTCTGGACTGAACACGCGCCAGATATCTTTCCACAACTGTGCAGTCATCTGCATACCCAAAGAGACCGGGCTCGAGCAGGTCGTTTATGTGCAGCAGAATGAGAGTTGCGGACAGAACAGACCCTTAAGGAACTCCGGCATTAATCGCCATAGCCTCCGATGAGCAGCCGTCAATAACGACTCGCAAAGACCGTTCCCGCAAAAAGTCTTCTATCCAGGCTATCAGTCCAAGGGATATACCATATGAAGGAAGCTTATTGATAAGGCTAGCATGTCAGACCCTGTCAAAAGCCTTCGAGACATCGAGCGAAACCGCGAGTGCTTCACCACTGTTCTCGAGGGCCTCACCCCATAGATGTGTGACATACACTAGAAGGTCCCCAGTCGACCAATTTCGGCGAAACCCGTACTGTCGATCGCTAAGGAGATCGTTATGTTCTAGGTATGCCAAGAGGTGCGAGTTCAATATACGCTCCATAATCTTACAGAGTATGGAGGTAATTGAAATAGGTCGATAATTGACTGGGTCAACACGGCTACCTTTTTTGGGCACGGGCTGCACGTTAGCAAGCTTCCAGGATTTGGGAACTATTCCAGTCTTCAAGGAGAGGCGATACAAGCGTGTCAGAACAGAAGACAACTCGGGTGCACAGGTCTTAAGCACTATGGCTGGAATACCATCAGGTCCACTGGCTTTGTTCACGTCCAGATGTCGCGTCACGTTTTGAGGACCCCTTTGTTAGTGATGTGGACCTCTGACATTGAAGTACCACAGGGAGGTAGGGAAGTTGGAACTGCGTTGCTTGTGTCCAGACGTGAGTTGCTGGCAAAGAGATTCGCGAACAGTTCTGCCTTCTCTTTTGCCGCATAAGCCAATGTCCCGTCGGGCTTAACCAGCGGAAGCAGTTAAGGTTTACAAAAACTCGCCTCGACCGCCTTGGCAAGAGACCAAAAAGCTCTACTGCCAGATGGTTGAGCAGAGAGCTTCGTGCCAATATGCCTAATGCGGTCGAAACGAGCCTTCCGCAACACCTTTTTGTAAGTCTTGGCGGCTAGATTAAAGGCTCTCTTCTTGGATCTGACATCAGGAGTTTTACGGTTTCGAGCGTCAACCCATGAGAGGTACGCCAAATGTTTAAGGTTTTCGGCTTGGGAACATTCGGCGCTGAACCATGGGCGAGCTTTGCCACCAACGGGTACATCAGCAAAAGGAATAAAATATTCCATAGCTAAACATACCACGTCAGTTATAGCATCCGCGCATCTCGATGGATCTCCGGAAGAGAAGCAGACCTGCCGCCAAGGATAAGATGCAAAGAAGTGTCGCATCTCATCCCAATCTGCTGACTTGTATCGCCACACTCGCCTAGTACCATTTGGGTCGAGGTCTGTTGGCGTGTAAGACGATACAGATTTCACCAGACAGTGATCAGAGGTTCCTAGTGGAGAAGCCATCTCTACCTCATATCTGTCAGGATCAGTGGTCAGCAGGAGGTCTAGACAATTGGCTGTATGACCTTCAACGTCTGGCACCCTAGTAGCTTGCTTTACCATCTGGGCGAGGTTTAGCGATAAGGCGAAATTCCTATTATATATATATATATATATATATATATATATATATATATATATATATATATATATATATATATATATATATATATATATATATATATATATATATATATATATATATATATATATATATATATATATATATATATATATTCCTATTCAGGAGATTCGATGGACACAGGTGGCTCAGGATCATTTATAAGGCAATTTTATATAGTTCTATGTTTAGCAGGACTTCTGATAGAGTTAGAAACATCATCCAGGTATCTGACTCAACCGACGAAACGCAGAGATATCTCTCCTACAAGCCGATTGTTCCCGATGTCGTAGTAAAGGCCCTATCGAGACTAGCCAACATTCATGCCGCAGCAATAGCTGCCACTTGGCTCCACTTCTAAATAACGCCACTGCAGGACATAGGCCTCTCCTACAAGAGGGTTTATTTATTATAATTACCACGCTTAGCTGGCGGGTCGGCGATCCGGCTACCAGACACCTCGCACCATCAACGTTCTGTTTTATTTTTGTCTGATATTTTCCCGAGATCATTGAACCATTCCCGTACATTGGACTCGGTAATTACTAACACTATCAAGACGAATTCTGGTTTGCCTCATTCTTTTTTATTAATGTGGAATTTAATAGCATATTTGGTCCCTCTGTCCAAGTAACTGGCCCTGGTATAGTCATCATATGGCCATCTGACAATAAATCTTTATGGTCGTATTCCTTCGTCACCTGTACGGCACCCACGTCTTCTCTATCTCTACAATATAATGTAATATATCATAGATGTTATTTAAATGAGTTACACAAAACTTAAACATTTGGGTCCATCACGCATACGACTGCTTCTTTAGCTTCCTTCGAAAGTTACTTGAAAAGAGGGCCAAACATGCTATTAAATTCCACATTAAAAAAAGAATGAGGCAAACCAGAATTCATCTTGATAGTGTTAGTAATTACTGACTCCAATGTACATAAAATCTGTTATTGCCGTCATGAAACGAAGAGCGGCATCTGGTTATCACTGAACGAATAATCACGCTGATCGACAATTACCATTCTAGTAGCAGCAAAAGTTAGCTTGCCTCGAGAACAAAAGTTGTTGCCTTTAAGGAATAATAAGGTTTAAACACTATCAACTATCGCCTGCGACAGCGATTGCTCCTAACAATAACTAATAATCTAAGAAGCGAAATTATTCTTCTCTAAAAACAGGAAATGCACTTTGACTTTCTTTGGTTTTGTAAATCAGAATACGTCTTTCGTCTTGCAGTGGACTTGATGCAGGCTCTACTTAGTTAACTAACAGTTATCGGCTTGAAGCCTGATATTTCTTTTGAACTTTATTTTAAATTGACTTAGACGTAAAGGTACATCAAGGAGTTCAATAATAAATGAAACAACACAAACATAGTAATAATTATTTTGACACCGTCAACTTATAAATTTTAATATTAGGTACTGATGATTGTCTCTTACATTTTAAGTATAATATGTGATAACATACAAACCATTAGGTATAATGATACAATAATAAATAAACAGGGTATATGATGTTAAACAAAATAGTGTGCCCTAAGCCCAACAACAGCAGAAGTAAATAGCAAAGAAATTGCTGGCTAAAATAACCTGGAATTCTCTCGTGTTTCGGAATTTAAATATATTGCCAGCATTTCATCTTCAATTTTACGGATATATATTATCTTATATCTAGTACCCAGCAGTACTGTGACTAGCAAACAAAAGAGCATTGAATACATCACAAAACAACAAACATGTCTTATAGTAAAAGGAATGAATTTATCTTACAATAACAAGCGACATTATTTGTTCGCTAACTTCATATATAACTACAACTTGGAAATATTAAAATTGTGACGACGAACCATCTAATGTAGGCACATTTATTACACAATGGTCTCACATATTGTACGAAGGTGTTTTCGACGACCGATCGCAATCGCTACATCGACACATTCCAAAGTTGCTTTAATATTTTTCAAACTTCTCTCAGGTAATCTCTAGGAACTATTTATTTAAATCAACGGACACACAATGATCAGATTCACATCGTGTTGATAGGAGTTTGTCAACGGTTTCAGCAGTGACAACACAAATGGCATAATCTTTGGAATGTGCCAAAGCGGCGACGCAATGTTATTTTTGTTTTTTTTTTTCTTCACTTTCGTTATTCAGTTACCAGCCTGTCTAAACGACTACTTTCTACTTAAAAGTTAATCGATTATTTAAAACGTACTTATAAAGTCGTGTCGATCTTAGCCATACTAAACATACCATTTGGATTCCTATTTATATTTCGTTAATTTTGATGAACCAAAAGGTATTTTTTTTTGCTCAACTATTAAATATAATTTCATTAAAAATTGTGAAAAATAAATAATATAAATAATGTTAAAAATTTATTCATAAATTAGTTGTCGGTAACTAAAATATATTTAAACGGGAGTTTATGACACCAATTTACTATGAATATATAAAAAGCAAAACAAACAAATTAGGCCATAATTAATCAAAATATTAAAAATAAGATTTACAAACATACTTTGTGATAGTAACAGTCATTAACTATATTTCTAATTAAATAAATATGTACTATGAAATATTTGAAGTAACTCAATGTATAGAGGAATACTCGAATATACAGAATTCTCTTGTTACCTGGATAAGTGCAAGAAAAGAGAGGGACGATACGATTTAAGTGGTAGCTGAAAAATGGCACTCGATACATACATACTCCAAGCAATAGTTAAAGATAAACAATTGACGCCGCGCTCCTTGTTTTTTTCCCACATTATTTTTTTCTTAAAATTATTTCACCTGCAACAGTGACGCACTGTAACACTTAAAAATTACATTCACACAGCCCTAACAGTCAGCTTGGTCAAGAGTGTACAGGATTCGGATATTTATTTAACGAAAATCGTCGTCTTGAAGAATATACAACAAAACCATTTACGGAACTAACATGAAATTTTAAACACTGTTAATATTAGGTTTTTGCACTTAGTAAACGTAAACTTAATATCGGCAAACAAACTTTTATGATAGTTACGAACTCACAAAAACGTAAATCGAGGACGTAGTTTATATAAAAACCGGTACCAGGAAACCACTTATCAAACGAAACTGGATCCTAAAATATTTACTTAAAAGTCACAAAAGACATTATATTGTCTACTATTTATAAAGATACAGAATTGACAATCTTCAAATTGAAATATATATTTATATAAGTAAGAATACTGACTTGTTACGATACTATTGTAAAATCGAGCTGATTTTTGACAAATTACACTTTTTCAACAAAAAATATAACCAATATAATTATGGTGTTTAGTGAAAAAATACACAGCACACAATTGGTACTAAGGCACAAAATCAAAGCAATTTATTCATCAGAAAATTACTTTATTGTAATTGTTAATATTTAAAACCAATTTGTTTACTATTTTAAAATAGAAAAGGATGAAGAATGGAAAAAAATTGGCTTGGAAGAAGGTGAAAAATCGCAAAGAACTGCAATATTATTTCGTTTAAATGGAGTAAATAGTATCAGTAAGGTCTCGGTTAAATTTTACTAAAGTGTAATGAGATAACTTAGTTAAGTATTATTTCAACTTATTGTTAAATAAGTTGAAATAATACTTTAACTTATATCAATAATTGAAACTATAATATGTTATTATTCAATTTTTATTGATTTTTAAAGCATATTTATGCTGAACTTTTCTCTCTAATTTGATCATATAATATGTTTTATTAAGATATCGCCTAAAGCCACAGAACACATACAACGATGGTTGATAAGTTTTATTTTCATTCGTGTACTGAAACCTGAGGATTGTGATCAAAATGCCTTAACCATAGACCAAACATCAACTTCAACACATGCATTATACAACTGTACATTTCGCTCTCGTTTATATTGTTATTCTCATCCCAACACGTCAACTTCTTACCAAACTCTATAAAGGAGACTATTTTTATAAACAGCTTACTTAATTTATTATGTACGAATGATTTCTTATCGTCTTCTCTATCTTCACTACAAATGCGACAGTCACAGGAGCTTTCTTCTTCTACTGCAACGGCAGTTACCATGACCAAATCAGTTACGGAATCACATTCAACGGAAAATTTATCAATATATATGTCATTCTCAGTTAATTCTGGAACAAGATTTGTAACTTCCACTTCATTGGAGCTCGCGTCGGTAACAATGATAGTCGGGACTGGAATTTCCTTGACATCGGTATTGTTACGTGACGAGATTCTATTTTGAAGTTTTCGAATATTCAAAATGCTGTCATTCCCATAGTTTTCCCTACTGTCACTGAAACGAACCGACGGAGTACGTTTCAGAACCGATACATGGTCCGCTGATTCACTACGGTCGCTTCTCTTACTTTGGGCAATCTGTTCCGAAGCCTTTAACTGAATGTGAGATGTACTTCGTTCTATCGAAGTATTCTTTTTAAAATCTATGTAAGCTTTACTAGCCTCTTCGTACCATATGTTCTCAGTGGTGCCAGTTCGTCGTTGGCGCTGAGGCCCTAGTAGTTGCCCGTCATTTCCTTCATCACTCTTAGACTGTGACTCTAAAGACATACTCCTATATAACGGTACTCTCATTTCAGACATAGGCTCAACGATATCCTGTAATTCTTCACTCCGATCAAAATCTTTCTCTGCCTCCTTTATATCATCGAAGAAGCTTCTAAAAGAAAACGTTTTCCTTAATCGCTTTACTTGAGGAGAGAGTCCACCGTTCTCGATTTCCACCCCCTTGTAACTCTTCAGGACATCTAAAGTCAAGTTCTTTCCTTCACCCGGCATGCCGTAAGATGCGCGCCTGCTTTTCACTTTGAACTGAGAAGCTGGAACATCTTCGAAACTCCTGTATTGTTCGAGCTTGCGGATATCGCTCACGTCCGAATGCAGAGTCAACGCGGACGAAGACCAATGACTCGACCAATCCGAGCCCAGCGTGTTCAAGTAATTGAATATCTCGATGCCGCCGTCCAATGAGAGCGACCGTTGCAGCGGCACGTCGTGATCGAACCTGTAATCCTCACCTTCCTCCTCCTCCTCCACTTCCTCCTCCTCCTCGTCCTCGTCGAATTTGGTTCCGAGCCAGTTGTCCACTTCGCGATTGTTGAGGTTCAGACTTAGTTCCTGTCGGAGATCTAGCTCCGGTTTGTGGGTCCTGATCTCGGAGTGCCGCCTGTGGTTGCGCGGTGGTGTGTGGTGCGCGGTGGGGTCGGAGTGCCTACGCGGGGGCGGAGGGGGCGCCACCTGCCGCGGCAGCCTTGCCGCGCGCGCACAGCGGCCGGGGGAACGCGCCCACGGCGAGATCAGACTCAGCAAAGAGCTTGCGAAAACTGTCGGGCACACGTGTACCTTTAGTGGTGTCATTGATACATATGTTGCACGGCAATAAAAACGTTAAGGATTTATTGTCTAGACCTCTTTTTACTCAAGTTTTAGGAAATTAGTGACAATATAAACAAAAACGTTCGTTCGTTTTTTATATATTTAAGCATTTATAGGGATAGAAAGAGGTCTAGATAATTAAGACCTTTCGATCAACCTTTCACGGAAACTTATTTGGGTAATATGTGAGGTGGTGTACCCATCGCTATCTTATGTCCAAGCGCTAGTATATTTTATATACATAAAAATTCATACGTACATATAAACGACCATGACTCAAGTACAAACATTCATCATATCCACCACACAAAAAAGTACACGGTGACTTTTTTTCAAGGTTCTGAAACCGAAACTTACTAATGACTAATACTCGGCACAAAACTAATAACGAGTAACTAGGAACGTTAATTTAAAAAAGTTATCAGCTTAAGGACGTGATATAGTTAACATGATGAAAATATTTATTTATCCATATAAATACAGCAATAGTACGATTGTGGCCGAAAAGAAAAGTGGTGAATGGATTAACTTGAAATTTTGACATTTCGTAGCATTTTTATCAAGTTTGTATATAATTCGCATCCAAAATTTACCATAGGAACAAAAACTATTCTCTCAAAAATAAAGCATTAAATATATCTGTAATTTATTTTAGAGCGATGGATGCAAGTGGCTGGGGACCGCCGTCCTTTGTGGCGAATTCTAGGGGAGGACTATGTTTAGCAGTGGACTCTTGATAGGTTGTAAAGAAGAAGATACTTGTTTCTAAGATACATCTTTAAAGTTAACAAAATAAATAAATATCTTCACGCAATTCCCAATACAGGGGTAGACAGAGGTCTAGACAATTAAGTCCCTTCGACCCATACGAATTTATCTCTAAGCCAACGATATAATTCGTACACAAATTTTTGAAAACCCATTAGTACGAGCTTGCCACCTGGGGATCGAACTTTGGTCTCTTGACTCGAAATTCCAACCACTCGGCTATCGTGACTTTTATTACAATATTTAATTATTTTAATACATGAAGTGACATCATCATTAAGTTTGAGCTAACTTGGCCACAGCGAAGCGTAGCCAAGTTAAACTATTTACTTAATTATAATGTCGAGCGCACATTTGCTTTTACCTACGCCCAGTTAAGCCAGATTATTTTTATATTAATAATAAGTTTCGATTAAGACTTCTTTTCGAATTCTTTAATTTTATAAATTTGTTTTTATAACTTTTAACTAAACTAAGATAGATATGTTTCGTCTCCAGAACCAAGAAAATATCACACAGTACCATACATAATAAAAATATCTTTTCAGGATAACATGTCCATTGTTGATCATGAGATCACAAATAACATACACATATAAGTCGGAGGTTTTAGACAAATTAGATATTTTAACCCACATTTCAAGAGCTTCGTTAAAATGCTAAACCATGCTATTATAACTAACCACGTAATAATTTCAACTAAAAGCCAGATAAACAAGATTAATTAAATTTAATTATACCTTCTTATATTATATTTGACTAGTATAACGTTCCAGGTAAGTTTTGAAAATTATCTAATAAGCGATAGCATGTAAAATGTAAATGTATAAAGATAATTCAGATAAAGATTTATGCAGAAAGCCATCAAAATACCAGAAATTGGTTTCGTCGAAATTTTGTGGGGTTTTATAAATGAAAATGCTTTTAAATAACCATGGGTCGATTAATCATTAAATTTATAATTGGACACAAAATCAAGTAAAAGAGTAAGTGTAAAAAATTCACGCCTGATGATTTTTAAATTATTTAAATAAAGAAAAAAGTTCTATGTATCAAATTCTTTAAATGTTTTACTTTTATATTTAGTCAGGTTATAATTCAGTTTATGGGTAACCAGAACTTAGATACTGAATCTCAGCCCTTTTGACTGATGATAATACGCACAATTATCGACACACAGCATGACATTTATTTGAACAACAGCCGATGCCAAAAAATATACACGTACAATTATTCCAGTCAAATAAACATTACCAAATAACAACGACGGTCAAATTGAAATTTCAAACATAAATATCAGGCTTTTAGCTTTAAATCACGATAGCCGAGTGGTTGGGTGGTCGGAATTTCGAGTCAAGAGCCCCGAGTTCGATCCTCAAGTGGCCGTAGAAAAACCCATTTTTTCTAAAAACCTATGTACAAATTATATCGTTGGCTTGGACCTAAAGACGGCGACGGGCTCACCACCTGTCACGTTGTCCCGAATATATCTTCGGTGGAAGATGGGTCGAAGGGACATAAATGTCTAGACCAGACTTCTGTCTACCCCTGTATTGGGAATTGCGTGAAGATATTCAATTCAATTCAATTAGCTGATATGAAACGCAAAATATGTTCCGGACTTCGCCCTATATGAAAATAATATACCTTTATGTCGGTCGCAATCAGTACCAAGGGCCGAAAGAGATCCGCGGCGGCGGCGAGCGGCGGCCTGCGTCGCGTGACGTCAGCGCCAGCCAGAACCTGACCGTATGCACGCAACCACAACTCTTGAGGGGGGGGCTCAACAAAAAATGGCAAACACGTGGACAAAACAAAACGAAAGGGATAAAACAAAACGTGGAATTATTGAGAAGGTCATTGAATCAAGATTTAAAAAGAAATTTTTTACTCTTTAAACGCTAATAAGAATACTCATATAAGTATTGTTGATTGTATAATGACTTCAATTTTAAATTAAATACTCTAAAGGATACTTTGGTATAAGTAAAAGATACAAGAATAAATTTTGTTTGCAACTTAATGTTAATATAACACGTTATTATATAAAAGACGTTATTATGACAACTGTACATTTCGTGTCACAAAATTGTGCAAGTTTTACAAAAATTGAACAGCATTTACTAATAAAAAAAGTGATAAACATTGATTATATGTGATTACAATATAGTAAAAGGAAATAGGATAGAAAACGGGATTATGGTAAGGGTAAAGCAAGGTAAGCATGGGAAAAGTGTATAAACTTTTATATCAAAAACTCATGCAATTCCGTGCGTCCTGTATAGTGTTACGATGATCTCTTTCGGCCCTGGTCGCATTTTCCACACTATTTTAAACACCTAGAAATACAATCAAAATTTTGAAATAATAAAAAAAAAAAAAAACAAAAAAGCCAAAACGATTCGGTGTCAAGTAAAACCTTAATTTTATTCATGCGAAACTATAACACCCGTACATAAATAAAATTATGGAAAAATGTACCAGAACCAAATAATAGTGAATGTAACAAAATATAAACAAAAAATATTAAAATGTTAAAATATATTCGAAGAACGCATGTTATGTTACATGCCTGTCTTTTGTTATCCTTAATGTTAGTAATATTATACAGAATTAAATTGATAGTTAAAAGTAACATGATAATAATTAAAAATTGCTATTAAAATCTCGAGTAATCTAAATATTGTACCCGTTGTGTCCCGGTCTACTACTACGACTATTTCTAAGTCATGCACAAAATATTAAATATTTTATTGGTTAATTGAATACTGAGATTTTTAAAGAACTTTTTGGATTTTGTTCTTTCTCCAAAATGTGTTTTCGAATTTTATCGAGAATAATATTTACGGACGCTATTTGAATGAAATCTCTCAATGTCAGCGCTCTAAGCAAGGTCACTAAACTGTTAGTCCTAACTTACAGATAGGCGTTAGTGTTTTATATGACTTTACAAAATATTTCTAATATTTTCCACTATTTCTGAATAATAATTATTACTACTACTGCTAATAAAAATTTCACAAGTCTATAACTAGCGTTCCCTCGGTACACATGTATAATTTTAATTATGCCTTGATAAATAAACTTGAATACATAACCAAATACCCTGTAATTCGCAATTAACATGAAATAATATCAATGTGTGTTAAATTTGGTAAGTAAATCACTAAAAATCACTTTAAAAGAATATTTTTTTCTCCAGATTAATAAATCCGTTTCTATGATACCAATGTATTTATAAACACCGATGTTTAAGTTGTTTTTTACATAGTTTTGTGTTGCAGATGATGCCATAGATTAAATTTGTTTTTATGGCTGAGTGACGTTTATTATATGAGTTAGTATTATACTAAAGTGAGAACCCAAATGCAAAGCAAGCATAAATTAGTCACAAAAAGGATAATATCAACACCAGAAACTTTATATATAGTATGTTACAAGTGAGAGTCCACAATAGGCAAGTTACAATAAATACGATAAATTATTATATAAATAATAAATAAACAAATAAATATCTTCACGCAATTCCCATTATAGGGGTAGACAGAGGTCTAGTTTAGACAATTAAGTCCCTTCGACCCACCTTCCACCGAAGATATTTTCGGGACAACGTGACAGGTGGTGAGCCCGTCGCCGTCTTTATGTCCAAGCCAACGATATAATTCGTACACAAGTTTTTGAAAAACCTATTGGTACGAGCCTGCCACCTGTGGAGCGAACTCGGGTCTCTTGACTCGAAATTCCGACCACCCAACCACTCAGCTATCGTGACTTTTTAATGTTTAGTGATAAATTATTAAAATTTTAAAAACATATACATGGTGGTTACAATACATAATTTTAAAATATATGAAGTCACGATAGCAGAGTGGTTGGGTGGTCGGAATTTCGAGTCAATAGACCCAAGTTCGATCCCCAGGTGGTAGGCTCGTACCAATGGGTTTTTCAAAAACTTATGTACGAATATCGTTGGCTTGGACATAAAGACGGCGACGGGTTCACCACCTATCACGTTGTCCCGAATATATCTTCGGTGGAAGGTGGATCGAAGGGGCTTAATTGTCTAGACTTGACCTCTGTCTACCCCTGTATTGGGAATTGCGTGAAGATAAAAATATATATAAGCATCAACAAAACAACTCACATGCAACACTAGCACCTCAGCCCCCACTCCCATTCGCCGAACTGTTCAAAAGTAGAGAATCACGTGCTAGGACTTACAACTTCCTTATTCCGCTGTTACGTTTCCACGGCGCGTCATCAGGTTCTGCTGGCAGCGGACCCTGAACTGGCGCCTCTTCTTCCTCGTTCACTGTGCTGCTCAGCGATGGCGACGTGTCGGAACTCGCACTGTCAGTTTGATAGAACACAACATAAATAGTAATAAAAAAAAATATCTTCACGCAATTCCCAATACAGGGGTAGACAGAGGTCAAATCTAGACAATTAAGTCCCTTTGACCCACCTTCCACCGAAGATATTTTTCGGGACGTGACAGGTGGTGAGCCCGTCGCCGCCTTTATGTCCAAGCCAACGATAAAATTTGTACATAAGTTTTTTGAAAAACTCATTGGTACTGCCACTTGGGGATCGAACTCGGGTCTCTCGACTCGAAATTCCGACCACCCAACAACTCGGCTATCGTGAATAGTAAATAGTAATAAACAAATAAATATCTTCACGCAATTCCCAATACAGGGGGTATACAGAGCTCTAGTCTAGACAATTAAGTCCCTTCGACCCACATTCCACCGAAGATATTTTCGGGAAAAGAACACAACATGGGATGTTTAATTCTAAGAAAAATCAATAATATAATACTACACTATCGACATATATTTTTTTTATTTAAACTTCACGCATTTTCCAATACTAGGGTAGAAAGAGGTCGAGACAATGCTGACGTAAGAACTCGGCGTCAGCAGCGTTTGAGCGGCTTTGAACAATGGATGTTAGTTCCATTGTTCAAAGCCGCATCCTAAACATCTACTATGTTTCACGACGAGGAGATACGTCTGTGGATCGCCTTGTGATACATATTGGACGTTTTGAAGGCACTCAAGTAGATGACCCACCTGATGATGTATCGGGTGGGTCATCTACTCGGTGGACCGGTTAATATCTCGCTTAAATCAAGTCCACTATATGAATGCACTAAAAAAAGCAGCAGTTCGAGACGTACGGCGACGAATTGTTTAGTGTGCCACTAACCCTGAATCGAGGACATTTAAATTTTCAGAACTAATTGTGTATGTGACAGGTTTGAAAGATGACCTTATAACTAAAATTAATATGGGCGTACTTCGATGGTTTGCTTAAAGACGTAAGGGTGAAGAAAATATACAGCACGACAGTTAACAAGGGTCTAGGTAAGCCGAGATTATCTTTTGAACACCATACGAACAAATTGCTGGAAGAGGGAAGATTCTAGAGTACTCAGATACCAACATGTGCTAGTATAAAAACTATGATGAGTTTGAGAGTAGCGGAAGAGGTATATGGATCGAGTATTGGGCGATCTCTTCTCTCTCTCTCCTCTCTCTCTCTCTCTCTCTCCAACCTGTCCGGCTGCGGTTCGACTTGCAGCGCCTGCAGCTGCTCCTCGGCGCGGTGCAGTCTGAGCTTGAGCTCGTTGCGCTCGTGCAGTATCGCGCGCAGCTCGCGCACGCTGTACGTCGGCCTCGACAGCTGGTCCTCGTCGTCCGCGCCCTCGGGGATGCCCGACCCGCATGACGCGCACTTATTCTGCAATTTGTACCTTTGACTAAAGTTTTTTTTTTATATAGAAAAGGGAGGCAAACGAGCAGATGGCTAACGTGATGGTAAGTGATTACCGCCGCCCATGAACACCCGCAATACCAGAGGCTACCTGCACTCACCAGACGAAACGCAGAAGTTTGTTAGACTTCTACTTTACGCCGGTATTATGTGAGGTCGTGGTACTTCCCCGGTCGAGCCGGCCCGTTCATGCAACAACAAAAGCTGATGCGTGGCTCTACGACTGTTAATACAGTTAAAAAAGAGACACACAAAAACCTTTGCAAGCAATTGGTCTGTTTTATATATCTTAACATAATCAGATGTAGACAGTTATAATTATACTATTTTGCAAGGAAAGAATATATGAGACGAGAACGCTAAACAATTTATTTGAGTAACGACTTTCCTGTTTACACCTTAAATAATAAATAGCGCTATAACCTAACTATTTAGATCCGATCACTGTAATATTCAATAAAAGAAACTCGATTCTCATTAGGTCACCTGGCAGCAGAGCAATCACTGAGCAACGATGAAAAGTCATTAATGTAGTGGTACAGGTGGACTCCCAGAGGTCCACGAGAGTCTCGACGGGGGTCACGTGAATGGGGAGTTTTGTAAATGAAATAAGTGAGTATTGTTTCTTGTGATGTGAAAACTATTAATTCTTGGTTGGAACTTAGCCGCACCGCAAATTTCCATAGTTAGATTTAATTGTCATATTTTTGGAGTTTTTGGAATATGAATAGAAATGTCAAGCAGCAAGGGGTTCATCGGAATCAGGTAAATTTTGAAAGTGGTCTATGAGAAAAAAAATCTGAGAATCTCTGAATCTTCGTAACTTTAATAAATAATTAAATAAATAAATGTGAACAACATCAAATATAAACAATATTTGCCACGCAAGTTTTGCCACATTTTGTCCACATTTATTTATTTTATGTTGTCCACATTTATTTAGCTCTAATCCCAAAATTAGCTAAAAGCACTTGCGTTATGGAATCCGAAATAACTAAGATAAAACAAGGGACCCTGACCAGAGACACTATAGAAAACTTTTCTACATCGAATACGGGACCTAAAAGCTGACTACATCTTGAAAACGGGTATGTTCGCCACAGCCACAGAGGTCGAAATATGAATAAATAAATAAATAAATACATTCATACATAAATAGATAGGGACAACATCACATACATTGCTCCGATCCCAATGTAAGATACTAAAGCACTCGATGTATGGGAATCGGAAACAACGAAGGCAACACATACACCCATACCCGAGAAAATGTAAAAAAAGTGCTCTTTCTACATTGACCTGACCGGGAATGGAACCCGGGACTTCGAGATGGCGACAACATGAAAACCGGTGTTTACACCACTCGTCCACGGGGATCGTTTTATAGATATAATATGGACTGCGACTATTGCTTTATCACTTGAAGATATAGTTCCTTCAAAACCCAATGTCAGCAATTTTAACTAACTACTACTTATAATAACAACAAGTATTATAAATAATGTGCAAAGGTATACAAAACCAAACAACATGTCCTACGTTGTAAGACATTAATACAACATACCTTGAATATTATGGCCATGGAAAATTTACCTTATTCTGTGCATCGGACTGTTGTAGTGCGGCAATATCCCTTTGCTGGGATTGGACAATGGCCGTCAGTTCAGTGCGCTCTTCGCATACCAGACGCATCTGTAAATATGTTTAAGTATACTTAAAAACTTCTATGTTTTGTGTCAGGAACTAGATGACATTGTAAATCTTAAATACATGTTATCGTTTTATACAGGTACAATTTTACACACAATTTTCCTCAATGTAAACTTCAGCCGTACGGTGCGACCTTCTTCTTAAACTGACAGACAAGATGCTATGTTATATCTATAAGATATACCTAGTTCAGTTAACCGAAAATTATTTCATTTGCCATTGGACACGTAATAAATTTTGTCAAATAAAAATAACAGAACATAGAAATACATCATTCGTTCATTTAATTAAACTACTGTATTGGAAATATTTTGTCACGCCATAAATTTTTGCTAACGTCTTATTACGTCAAGGTTCATGGTCAAATATAACATATTATTAGGCTGTCACAAAAATTTGGTCGAATCAGTCGCTTAGTTATAATTTAAGCAACCTTGTTTAAAGCCATGTTGAATTCATCGAATAATTCTGTTAAGTCGAGTATTACCATGAATTCTAAAGAGAGAAAGAATTTATTGAACAAATACCTTTGTTCAAAGAAAACTATTTTATTAAAGTTTTTAACTTCTAAGTGTTTTTGGCATGGAAACGCTAGAAATAAAGTCTTGCAATGCCTAAAATTGCGTTTAAAGTTCTGCAATAAATGGAATGGAAACGAATGCTGAAATTTTATTTAAATTGCTTCTACTTGCTTTATTTTCAAGTCAATATTTAATTGAAGTTTAAGTCAATCTTAAACTATCGTTTCATCCTTTATTTTGTGCTACAGTTTTAATTATTTTTTTAATATATAAATTTTGCTCCAAATTTGTAAGTGTATTTAATTATTTTACCCACGCTAAAAATACACTAAAGCCTAGTTTAGAATTACATAAAAATTAATAAATATCGTCACGCAATTCCCGATACAGGGGTAGACAGAGGTCTAGTCTAGACAATTAAGTCCCTTTGACACTTCTTCCACTGAAGATATTTTCGGGACAACGTGACAGGTGGTGCGCCCGTCGCCGTCTTTATGTCCAAGCCAACGAGCTAAATTCGTACATAAGTTTTTGAAAAACCCATTGGTACGAGCCTAACAACTGGGGATCGAACTCGGGTCTAAAATTCCGACCACCCAACCACTCGGCTTTCATTGACATAAGTTTTAAAAAAAATATAGCGGATCCTTGTCTATATTGTAATAGAATACCAGTAAATAAATCATTGGCAACATTTTTATAAGTAACCTCGTGAAACTTTTAAATATATGTTTTGAATAGTAACTTAATTATTAAATAAAACAAGGCTAGACTATTCTACATAAGCTAGATCATCTACTTCGGAAGATAAGCATCATAACTAACGGACAGAGTGCTTAATAGTCCACGTATTCCCCCATCGAGCGGTTTGACGTCAATGAGTATGCTTGAAAATTTTACCCTATATAAATTTTGGTTTAAACGGCACTTCAATACAGAGATTAGTCAAAAAATTTAATATTTTCATTCTTATTTTACGGGATTTAGTTGTAAGTTGTGTGTTTCAGTAAATTATACGCATGCCGTATTTGTTGGTAATGCAATATACAATTACTACAAGCACACTGCAGGGCCTAAGACTCTCCTGTACCAGAGTTTGCCATGATCGTCATGGTTTGCAGCGAATTAGCGATCACAGTCACACATCTCGCACCATAAACGCTACTGTCCGTGGCCCCCAATAGATGTAAAATATGAAAAAGAAGTAGTAAAAATGGAAGTCAAAAGCGAAATTCTATAAAATTAACTTACATTTCAATGTATTAGTATCCGTATACACTTAATAATACTTATCTTTATTAAATATACAAAATAATTATTTTATTAATATTATTTCTCTGACTCAATTTGAGACTAGACGGAAACAACTAGTCTTCAATTGCTTAACTTCACCTCATAAAAATTAACTTTCTCTTCAGTCTTCAAGTATTAGCGAAATGACTAAAAATAACAAAAAAAATAAAATACCTGATTTTGTAGCTGCTTGTGCTTCCTTCGTAGATCGCGACTAACCAGCGCCAATTTTTCCACTTGATTCGTCAACTGCAATGTATCCAAAATTGCCATTTTAATATTTAACTTTCGGAACGTTATTTTTTTATATTTTATAATTTATATTATTAAACAATAAAACCAGAAGGAGTTTAAACGGTATTTTACATAACATGTTTATCAAAATATAACACAAATATTTGTTAGTAACTAGAGCAAGACATTGCGTTCTTGTCTAAATCCAAGATAAGAAAAATCGGGTAAGCAGATATTTCTGTTTCATGGCGTTTGATATACCAAGATTAGATATCCCTTTTCTGGCTCGAAATGGATTTTTCTATTATAATAAGCCATTCATTTTTATTTACCTACAGCTGCCAATGCCATATAATTTATATAAGAATAATCAAGAGTAAGATATTCTTTCTGACACAATCACATGATATCGCAAATAATTATATTGTGTTATATTGACCAGAACTTTCTACTAATAGATTATATATTTTAATGATTCCTAATAAAATTAAGACTTCATACAGCAATTTTACAGTAGTGTGAAAGAGGTTAAAAAACAATTCAATCGATTACGCGGATTTATTGATGTCGATATAAAAAAAAAAAAAAAAAAAAACAAAGTAATAGTAGTATAAAATCAAAGAAGGTGCTGTTGTCGGAAAAATCCTTATATTGCACATACCTACAGCATAACGACGACCTGATAGCCTACTTGATAGAGATCTCTTCGAAACTAATTGTAGTGGGTTCAAATCCCGCTAAGGACCAACATTTGAGTAATTAATATGAATTATTAACATTTATAATCTTCACACAAATGTCTCGAAAGTCATGGATGTCTCCAAGTTTATTTAAATATTTATCTATTTAAGTATATATCTATGTAAGAATATTGTACAGTTCGCTTGGGCATTAGGACATTATTAGGTAGACTCTGAAGCTTTCTTTTGAAGCTACCTTCGACTTACTTTTCATCAGGGCTTATTTGAGACAACTTGACAAGTGGAGGGTATATATTATATATCACTTAGCCACCACCACTCAGCTACTGTGACTTTTAAAGTAATATATAAACAGACAATTCCCATTTATTTTTTTACACTTACTTTTTAACAAAATAAACAAATTCAGTGAGATGAATGCCTTGTGACAGTCGCTACCAGTCAATTCTCTCAACAATTTTCAATTAGCAGTTGAATTCAACACTACACAAAGCCAGCATAGCATTGTGTATCGAGTACCCTTTCATTATTCAATGCGGGTTGAATCTCTTCAATCACCTCTTCAAACTTAACGCTTCCGTAACATTCACTGCAAGTACAAGGTTTATGCAATTTAAAAAGAATCGAAGGAATATATATATACGTATTAAAATATTCTATAAACCTCACGAGTAAGTAAAAATCATAACGTAATAAGTTATTTGCGATAATAACCATCACATTTATATAATTAAAGTTCCACGCAGTATGTGACCACATAAGATAGATATATGCCATCATATAATAAAAACTGACAGGAAGCAGCATCTTATGGTACGAGCAAATTGACTTGTTCTACAATTGCTAAATTGGCCTGTCCAGTTTCGCGATCGCGGTATAAGCTGCATCAAGTGCAAAAAAAAACGGTTCAGTGCAAATCAACCATTTTTATGGGAGTAGAGTGAAAAATTTTCCTTTACCCCTAGCCTATCACAAACCATCTCTTATAAGAGAAGAAACTACAAGACTTGCATATTGTTCGTTCGACAAAAACTGAATCGGTATAGTCACGATAGCCGAGTTGTTGGGTGGTAGGAATTTCGAGTCGAGAGACCCGAGTTCGATCCCCAGGTGGCAGTACCAATGAGTTTTTCAGAAAAACTTATGTACGAATTTCATCGTTGGCTTGGACATAAGGGCGGCGACGGGCTCACCTCCTGTCACGTTGTCCTGAAAATATCTTCGGTGGAAGGTGGGTCAAAGGGACTTAATTGTCTAGGCTTGACCTCTGTCTACCCCTGAATTGGGTAGAGTAAAAAAGATCTATTGAAATTATAATTTCATTGATTGAAAGTCATAGACTTTGATGACGATTTCTAGTTTGAACTTTTTCAATTACTGTACTTATTCAACCGAGATACAATTAACTTAATGAATAACTATTGTCTTTTACCGTGTAGTACCGGCGCAAGAATATACCACCTTCTTTCTTCTCGTGAGTATTGTAAGACGCAACTAAAGCCTTCAGTATATCATTCGGGACTTCCTGAGGTCTATGTTCTACAATGAAATTAATATAACTCTTTATATCAGGTGAACTTGTCATATAAGCCACCCAAATGTATAAACTAATATATGATATAACAAACATGACGATTGTTAACTCAAGAGTTCGGCTTAGCTGAAGTGGGCAATGGCAAGTATTGCGCAATAAATCGTCTCAAAATTAGTAACGCCGCAAAAGTTTTTAAATTGCGTTGAGGCAGTTATGCCTCAGCGATTTTATTATAACGTCGCTCTTTAAATATTAATGGAAACAACTGAAGCTCTGAATTATCATTTAACTCACATGTGGCCAACACATAATTGATGTTTTTGCTCTTCTTATTTTAGATACAATATCAGGACCTATATATAGACGTAACATAACAATTATAATCGCGATTGTAAAAAAGAATAAACGCAATATTTATCTCTTTTTCATTTTCAATTTTTAATTTCTTTACATAAAATGTGCTTCGACATCTCTCAAAACGGTTACTAAAGGTAAAAGGTTACTAAATGAGACGAACGACACTTAATAATAATGAATATAAAAAGAAGCATTCTGTAAATGCCTACGGTAGGCCAAAGACCTGTTGTGCGGGTTTCTCAGATACACAGGATTCCATACAATGTTTTGCTTAAAAGTCAAGCCCTTAAAATAAACATCAGTTACAATTGCTATTAACATTTGAAATGGCAGCATCAGGGATGAAACTCAGGTCACTAGCGGAATATAACTATAATATAAACTAGACACCTGAATTGACAAGATGATAGCAGTAAGTTGACAACAAATATACACATTTAATTAATATACGGAAAATGTAGCACCCTAAAACAGATTATATACATATACTTTATTTGAAACATTTATTTAAGGTAAAAAGTAAAGGACAGTCACTTTAGAAGAACTTTCAAAGGTAAAAAGAAAAGAGTTAAATTATACTTTTAATTAATATTTATAAGAAGAAACAAACAAATGAAAAATAAAAAATTTACCAAATATGAAAGAGATTTTTATTTACATTTTTACTGTGTGATATGTAAATGGTCATATTTTATCTTTAATGTTGCAACTCACAAGATATATTATTTTAAGGTCGGATTAAAAGTAAAAAGTGTTCTAAAATGGTATTGAAAAGCAGTGACACGTTGCAAGGTCGCTGTCATTCAAATAGCCGTAAGCTCCCGATGGCCTTTTTTAAGCATGAGTGAAACTCAAGCTTTATTTTTAGAATTTTTCAAGTTTTACTGTTGTAATAAGATATTTACCAATTTAAATTAAAAATATGATTCTATCATGTTTCCATCGTAGCTATGCACGCCCACTTCGGTGCCTTTAAGTTTTTCGCGAGAAGAGGTAGCCAGTAACCAGGTCCATTCATTTCTACCTATACAAAAATCAATCCAAATCGTTTCAGCAGTTTCTGCGACAAACGCAACAAAAAATCAAGTCACTTTTGGAGTAATAGTAGTAGGGTAATAGTACTAGTTAATTTAGATTGTGTTAAAGTTGTTCAGTACAATGTTCTAATCAGTTGTAAAAAAATGATTTTTGAATTACTGTCATTTTATTTATCTCGTCATTTATATAGATGACAATATAAATGAAAGGATGTTTTACTTCAGTAGATACCCACAAACCTTTTTATTACCACAGATTATTAATGCAAAAAAACATATGATCCGCATAAAGTGCATACAGAAAACCACCAAGAATCAAAGTAATGATTTTTTGTAATTTATAATCTCACTTTTCCGGGCGAATCGAATTCGCTACACTGCGTCTCAGTACTTTCAGTCACGGAGTGTTAATGACATTTCAGAAACTGTCTGCGAAATTAAGATTAACCGACCATCCATCTTCGTAAGATGAACGTTAATCTCGTGCAAGTTATTCCCAACAATCAACTGAATTCATTATTACAAAATTCATTACCTTTAAAGTATTTATGATATTAACAGACTCCAATAGGCCTTTCAATCCAATCGATTTGTCTCATTCTTTTTTAAGTCAAAGATGCACGGATATGTTATCATTTAATTTTTTCAAACTACCAAATTATACTCATACGCGATTTGTTCATAATCGTTGTTTACAAAACGTATTGATTTGAGTTCGTCAGGCCGTTCGACCGTTTAGCTATTTTTTTAAAATAAAAGCTGTGCTGTGCTGTGCTGTATAATCTAATATTAACACTTCTCCAGTAATACTTACACGCGATTTCATACCATACTTTTCTTATTTGCATTTGTTTACACCTCCGGTACTTGGTTAATCAGTAACGGACACCTGTGCCCAAGGAGCGAATTAACTGTATTGCGATCGCCAATTTGCTTGGAAAGCGTAGTCAATGCCAAAGTTCTTTACTTTCCCATATCCTGCAGTGACCTTCTACAGGTCGTCTAAAGGTCGGTAAGTAGTGGTATTTGTGGTTGATAAATTTTCGACTATTATTAGAAGACTAGGATTTTAACGTGGATGATTATGATGACGTAGTTAAGTAATAAAGCGACATTTTTAATATGAGTATGTAAAAATGCATGCATTGAGTATGTAAAAATTATTTTAATATTAGCAAATGGAAGTGAATCGCGAATCTGAGCGAACGGTCGATTATGTTCACAGTCCCCCTCGAGTATCATCTCCCCTCACTGTTATTAAGGATCGGGGGTCCTCACTTTCTGCATCAAGTTAATCGATCTTGGGGTGACTACATGCTATTTGATTTTTGAGATCTTTTTGCATGATTGTCGTTAGGTCTCATAATCTATGCATATAAAATCAAATCATTTATTCATCAATACGTAACATATATTACATCCATCGAATGTCATTATTTAATATTTATTACCACCATTGAGTAATGATGCAAACTCCTTTAACGGAGAATAAATAGGTGAATGAAACTCAGTAAGTAAATATTCCCTTTGTCATTTTTTCAAAAAAGGAATTTAAATTAGAAATATAAATAACATGAGAGCAATCTGGTCATCCTTTAACCAGAATAAATTACTTTAATTTAAATAAATTTCTTGAACCTTTTAATTGACAGGCTTTTTAAATTTAATGATATTTGTTGTAGAAGCGTACAAAAAATCCCATGAACGAGTTATTTACTCTATAGTCTAGTAACTAGGCGTTACAACTCAGCCATACCATATAATGCCATTCAATGATTTTACCTGGATTTTATTCTTATTTTTTATATATGAAATGGTCAGTGGAATAGTAGTGGTAAAAACTTAAAAATAAAATGATTCACGACTATAGGCGAATAGCGGGCTGAAATGTTAGCACGTTTGGAATGAACGCACGTTTCTCAGTCCAAGTTGCGTATTATTATGCCTGCATTGCCAAATTCAGTCACGCCTACTCTACTTCACGTTTGTAGTCGCAATATTGAAATCAAGGGTGGCATCTGTTGTAAGAACCTTAATATTTAAACTATTATACTAAAGGAATGAGTGTCATCTCCCTAATATGTTAGCCATCGCATTTTGACTCGGATGTTCAGTCTAAAATGTTTACAAACCTCGAACTAATCAACGCGGATGTTACGAGTTGAACAAAAAATACGACTTTTTGTAGTCGTATTTTTACATTTTATAAGGTGTATGATATTGTTAAATATTCGGTAGCCTACATTATACTATAGTTCGGGTGCTTCTTTTGTGAATAATAGCTCTCAATGATTGCGTCATTATATTTCGAGTTACATCGAAAACAAAAATACGTATTGTTGATCGATAAAAAACATTATATTAACACCTACACAGATGACATCATTTATGACGAAGTATAATGTCACAAACATTTCTTTACGTTCCTTATGGTAATAGCATCCCGATGGCAATGTTAACGAATATAATGCGATACCGAAGTTAAATATTCTAAAATTATAGAAATAACATTAAAGTTCAAATCGGAATACAAAAAAGCGAAATGGCCCTTACTGATATGTCATAAAATCTATAAATGCTACAGGATAGGTTTCAAATAACTAAAGATTGGATTGGAGTTTTGTAGGATCAAATTTTGAATGAAGTCCTTCAAAGTTTGCAGAAGTTACTCGTCTGAGGATGAAAAATAAAAGTAGCGGGAAATAACTACGAATGTAAGTACAAAAACATTATGAACCCAAAATTACTCCATATAAGATGTCAGAGTGAACTGATTGATTAAGCACATAAGTCAACTATATATTGAGCGTGCGAAAGCGCGAATTAATGCCTAGGGGCATTAAGCAGAGAACCAAGTGATGGGTGCAAATGAAAAGTACAAAAGAGAAAGTTTTAAATAAAAGCAAAAACACTTATTGCAATAGTGAACTTACACGCACATATAGTAATATACATTTTTATAAATACCTACGTC